>OZ038379.1:144820262-145297762 GCA_964036045.1 Eutreptiella sp. 'Long Island Sound 2002' | reverse complement strand
CCACTTGGCTCCTGTTGTCCGGTGCGCCTGCTCGGTGTGCTGTGTTGCGTGTGCGGTGTCCCGGGCCACTTGGCTCCTGTTCACCGGTGCGCCCGCTCGGTGTGTTCCTTTGCGTGTGCGGTGTCCTGGGCCACTTGGCTCCTGTTCACTGGTGCGCCTACTCGGTGTGTTGCTTTGCGTGTGCGGTGTCCCGGGCATCTCGCGCCGACAGGTGGTTCCTGCCTCGCTCGATCCCGTGGGTTCCAGGGCTGCCTGAGGTGGCCCACAGCGTGACGGAGGACCCAGAGGACCGGGGATACCGGTCGACCAGGCTTTGGGGGCAGTGGCATCTGCAAAGCGTTAGCATTAGCAACCGCGACGGACGCTGGCCCGTTTGTTCGCAGGGGGTAAGGGGGCAAGGCACAGCAACGCAGCGGCATCGCAACAGGCAGAAAGCAAGGGCTTCCCTGTCCAGTGCAAAGCGGCAACCAAGGAACAAAGCAGCACGCATACGGCGAAGCAAGAGCAGACTCTCCGTTGTTCGCGTACCCCCGCCACCGTGGAGACGTCCACCACCCGTGACCCCACGTAATCCATTGCCAGTTGCGTACTCGTAAATGCCCACCACCCCTGACTCCCCGTATCCCACTGTCATCACGCAATAACCCGTATATGCATAGCCAGGATTTCTGGGAGGCTCCAGCCTAGCCTGGCCCTCAGCTTTCATCGCCCCCATGTCCCGATAATGTACGCCGCCGACCCACTGCACCAGTCCCCTTATATAATACAGAAACACCGTATCAACTCCACGTCCCCGTGGCCCTGAGCTGCAACCACACCCCAGATATATACCATGCTGGCACTCCATGTCAGGGGCCAGTACCCAATCAGCGCCGAGGCATCCACTTGCCCATGTATAATATAACTTGAGGGTCTACGGGGGGGACGCCGGCCGCTACGCGACGGGAGTGGCTCAACCCGTGAATATCGCTTGCTGGGATTCGGGCTGTTGGGTGCCGTAGCTTGGTCATCGACCCCCTGTAGGGGTACCCACCAGAGGCTCGCTCCAGGCTGTGGTAACCAGGTGCACCTCATCTGGCCCACAAACATTGCCCTGGCGCCTACCCTTGACCCTTACCTGCACTGATTGGCCAGCTCCCGTGGTTGCGCCTCTTCCGCCACAGCAGCGGTCAGGCCGCAGGTTCGGCCCCCACCGACGACGTGGCGAGCCTACTTATAGCATTGGCCCGCGCGTCACCCCCCGGACCACTCAGCATGCTGCTCCTCCTCTCTCCCCGCCTCTAGCCGACCGGACTGGCGCCCCCAAGGGAGTAAGTCGCCACAAATGGTGAGGCGACCGCATACTCATCGCTACGACGCTGCGCAGTACCGCTGTTGCCACGCCGACGCCACCTGCGAGCCGCCACCACACGCACCACCGCAACCGCAAGGCAATGGTCAGAGGTTAGACTATGTACATGCCCGCAGGCACGGTCCCTCTAGTTTGTTAAAGAGGCCAGGGCATGCCCCTATGCGCCCCCTGAGTTGTTAGAGGGGCCAGGGGGACACCCCAGTACGGCCATGCAACCCCGTAGCGCCCCCACCGTACGGTTCCCCAGTACCGCCGCGTACTCCCACCATACAGACCCCAGTACCGCCGCGTATACCCCCACTACGCCAGTACACCGTCATCTTGAACTCCGTGTACCCCTCGTGAGTGCTCCTCCCAGACCGCCACGCCGTCCCAAGTACGCCCGCTATACAGTCCACCTGACGACCACGCCGTCACATCCTTCTATGCACACACCACCGCTTCGTCGCCGCTCCCGGGGTCTGCAGGCTGTCCCCGCAACCCCGTGTAACACTCCCAGGGGGTGCCGCAACGCATGCACCGTAGCGCCGGCAACAACGTCGCCCGCCCCCACACAAATCGGTGCACCCCCGGTGTATCCCGAGCAACCACCCCCAGCACTGCCGTAGCCAGGCCGCCAATAGAGACCCTGGTGCCATGGGAATACCCTACAGGGGTTTGGGCCTTCTCACCCTGGTCGAGACGACCCACGACACCTCACTGTTGTATGCGGCGACCCGGGGCAGGCGGGTGAAGTATCCCTGTCCGAGCCTCATGCACGGGGGTAGTACGGCTCACCATCGGGCCGGCACGACCTGTCACATACGCCGCCTGCCAGAACCGGACAATCAGGCCATGAGGGCACTGCTTCTCAGGCGCCACCCCCTCCGCTGCGTGCAGCGTAGGGACGGTGGCAGGTCTCCCACATTTCTCATACCCTGTCAATCTGCATTACCCCCTGCCCCCACCACGCCATCACAATTTCCTCCGTGATGCCACAACCAGAGTACCCGCAGGTCGCCCTCCAGAGCCGCCACCCATAGCAGCAGGGGCAGGGCTGCCGACGGCGCATCGGAGCACCGTACCCCTTCGACTCAGACGCTCTTCAGGTCACTCTGGATTGTCCTCCAGGCACTCGAGGACGTCACCTGCAGCACCCTCACCGCCGACATCACCAGTTACGCCACCACCGGCTGCACCACCTACAGCGACCACCGGAGCCGCAGGCCCCCCCCCAACGCCCACCCCGTCACCTATGACACCATCAGCGTCACCAACCCTGTCGCCGCCCGGCGCATCACCTGAAGCACCCGCACAAACAACACCAACCCGTTTCGACGCCTACAGCACTGCCCCCGTAGGCCTCACCAACATCTTCTCCACCCATTGCATCGCCCACAGTGCCCCAACCCAAGCCACTGCGCCTTCGGCGCACACATACCCGACACCCACACAAACCAGCCACGCCCACACTGCCCACCACCCCATCAGCTCACGCCATGAACACACCCACACGCGCGCCCGGGCCCGGCCACGCCACCCAGGCGCTACCCAGGGGCCGCGACCACCCACGCAAGCGCCACGCCATCACAGCCGCCAACCACCCGCCGTCAGCACCCCCCGGACCGGCGCCCTGGAAACCGGAAGCCTGGAGGCCGGCGCACACGCAGGGAACGCAGAGCGCGACAGCCGACCGACCCCTGTCCCCCACAACACCGACGCCCACACCAGCACCGGCACCGGCACACACCCACATCCATGCATAGCACCAAAAACGCCGCACCCAGCCGCCCCCGAAAAAAAAAAAAACAAAGCAAAACAAGCAAGCAAAAAGAGAGGAGCAAGGGAAAGGCAGAGGAAGAGACCGCGGGGAGAGCAGAAGGCAAACACACAACACACCGAGCAGGCACACCGGTGAACTGGAGCCAAGTGGCCCAGGACACCGCACACGCAACACAACACACCAAGCGGGCACACCGGTGAACGGGAGCAAAGTGGCCCAGGACACCGCACACGCAGAGCAACACACCGAGCGGGCGCACCGGTGAACAGGAGCAAAGTGGCCCGGGACACCGCACACGCAACACAACACACCCGGCGGGCGCACCGGTGAACGGGAGCCAAGCGGCCCAGGACACGGCACACGCAACACAACACACCGAGCGAGCACACCGATGAACAGGAGCCAAGTGGCCCAGGACACCGCACACGCAACACAACACACCCGGCGGGCGCACCGGTGAACGGGAGCCAAGTGGCCCAGGACACGGCACACGCAACACAACACACCGAGCGAGCACACCGATGAACAGGAGCCAAGTGGCCCAGGACACCGCAGACGCAACACAGCAAACCGCGCGGGCACACCGGTGAACAGGAGCCAAGCAGCCCAGGACACTGCACACACCCCATGAGTCGGACGCACTGGGGCGACCCAGGCGACCCTCCGGGCCAGTGGCAGGAGCGGTACTCCAAGGCCACTGGTCCGAGCCCGGCCAGGCTGCATCGGGGACCATGGCAAACATCGGCCGGAGCCATGGAAGCAACCGGTGACAGGGGAGCCGGTACACAGTCCAAGAGGGGGTCGCCTGCCAAGCAGAGTGGCCCCGCACCTCAAGCCACAAGGGTGAGGCGGTCGTACCGTAGACTAGCGGGAGCAATACCCCTTGTGGTGAGAGATACTGACGCGTTCCCGTGGGGGGCCGGCCACGGGACGCTGCGGTGACACGCACAGGTGAGCAGGCAGGCAAAGCACTACGCTCACAAGGGCATCAATACGCTCGTGTCATGTGACAAAGCGTTTCAGAATCCTTGCCACTCTGCAAAGAGGGAACAAATGTATGTACAACAACACATCAGGATATGTACACATGGGGTTAAGACTGGACTGGGGTAAGGGCATCACAGGACCATAGACACTCAGTCCCAACTCGTATCCCAATCCCAGGTCCGACCCTCTTAGTGGCTGATGGGGGCGGGGGCTCAAACTCAACCCATGCCCTGCTCAGTCCGGACCCTGAAACCCTGCCCATAAGGGAGGTGTCCCGCCAAGCCACAGGCGAGTTCCTGGGAACCAAGGGGCTCCAAGGCCAACTGACAGTAGCCCCCCATGCTCCCCCAACGACAGGTCCCAACTCCTCTCTGAGCCAGAGATATGGCCCCGCCATTATCACCCAGGAGTTGGTAGCTGAAGATGGGCTGTTTCAGCCCAAACTGAAATTAACTCAAAAATCCCCAAAGTTGAACCCTCGTCCGGACCCGCCAGAGGTAGGGACGAGGCAACTGACCCCATGCCCTTCGAGTACGAACTCCCTGAAGCCCTCATCCAACCTGGTTCCCTCTGAGGTCCCGGCATCAGGGCAACACGGATGAGTCAAGTGGGGTCATGATGCCAAAATCACCAAAATTGGCGTCATTCCCACGCGTGGCTCGCCCGGCCAGGGTAGGAGGCAGGACCTGGGCCTTTCATCTGAGTGTACAACTTGAATTTAGGTCCAGGCTCCCTATGGGCTTAGAGGAATGGGGCCGCCAATTGACCACACGGAAGGGGGAAATTGGGGTCCCAAAATTGGGTCATTTTGGCTGCTTGAAATGAGCCAAAATTAATTGCCCACACTCACTTTGGGCTAGCGCCTTAACGAAGATTGCTCCGCTTCGCCCACGTGGTGTGTGAACCATGGGGACCAATGCCCATATCACCCATGTCATATATGGTCCATTGGTCCAAGCGTCCGGCGTGCACGAAGGTTAGAACATGGTGCACGGCGGGCAGCAAAAGTGGAAAATTGCTCAAAATGGCCAAAAATGCGCACACTCATGGTTAGGGCAAATGAGGCACATGCCCGACTCGGACCGGAGTGTGCCATAGGATTGGTATGAAGTTATGTGTGTCCAACATATCTTTTGGGCGTCGCCCAACTCCTCCGGTATTGGGAATGGCAGGGTCGCCAAGTGAGCCCATGATTTGGGATAGTCCCAAATCGCCACCATGGCGGCCACGGTATGCCAAGCCTAAGAGGAGTTATTCGCCGGGTCCAAGATATGTTGGGCACCGAAGTATGTACCCCCATAACATACTTGGGTCATGATGTCAATTGAGCGTAACGTTGAGATACAAGGTCGCCACTTGACATCATGACGGGCAAAAAACGGCAAAATTGGCACAAAGACACACAAAAGTGCATTGAAAGGTGCACAATTATATTATACTACCTTTGGCTTGGATCGTGCAGTCAACCAATCCTTCTAAACACAATGACTTGACACCAATGACCTTCGATTTCACATATGTGCTCCACTTGGGGCGCCTTGAAAGGTTACGAGCGCTACTTCCCAAGTGGGCACATGAAAATATGGAAAATTGCAAAATACACACCTTGCTCCCAATGTATCGCTTCGGGCTCACCACACAAGCTTCCCTTCACGAAGGTTAGGCTTGTAATTGATCGTAGGGAGTATGGAGAAGGGGCTTGCACAATATGAGGTCCATTGGCGGGTTTGGTTTGGAGCGATAGACCCGCCAAATGGCCACGCAACACAACACAAGGCACATACTCCATATTGCCCCAAAAGGTAGCTCCACCCACGATATGTCATGCCCCTCCAAGGGCATAACTTTGTGTCAATCGCTCATAGAAACTCAAGGAGAGTCCCTATGCAACACCAACACCTGCGCGCTACACTCGAAAGTTATCTTAACGCACGCAATATCATGGCCAAAGAGTTATAACGCAAACTCTACCCTCTTGACCACGATCCATTACACTAGCGCGCACGTGTGGAGACGCAAGGCATACAATGCTTCCTAAATTACGTCGGGAGTATTGTGAATACATCCCACGTTTTCTTATCGTAATTCCTCGCAAGCAACACGAGATATGACCTTCACAAGTGGCCTCACAAATCAACTTTGTTTTGCCCATATCTTTAAGACAAATGGAGGGCAAGATAAAAGGAAAGTTGATTCGTGCATAGGGAAGCACGTAGGTCCACTCGAAAGAGGTCAAATCAAGTGCGGGGATGTCGAAATCGAAAATCCGATTTCGACATCCTGAAAAATTCGGATTAAGGTTGCGAGTGTAAGATGTGAAAATTGCGGAAGCATCCATGCAGTTCCTGAAGGCTTTGGAGCCTTCGTGACGGATAGCGTTAAAATTTCCATTATAAACAGTTAAACTGGCGGTTACGGTAAAGTCGCGATCCAACCGCCAGCAGTCAAAACAGTGAATATCAGAACGGAAGCGTAAAAATTGACGGAAACAATATGAAATTAAAACCCTGTTGATTCCTGATGTTCTGATATACAAATCTCCGCTGGCGGTGCATCGGTTGCCGATGCGGGGCTTTACGGCACGAAACGGAGCGTCAACGGGCGTTTTCCCTTCCGTACATGGGGTTAGTGGACCGGAGACCGGTTGTATGCCGTAACCTAGCCATGGGGTTCTGGGTACCGCTTCACCCCCCTCCTTAGAGCAAACCCTGGGGTGGCTCGATAACACCCAAGCATGGCAGCGGGTACCCAGGACCATCCCCTGAAGGGGGGGTGTCACATCCTCACTTCAGGCTGACTCTGGGTTAGGCTGCCCATTCCAACGCATAGTAAAACAGGTATGATGCTGTAGATGTTAGTAATAAGAGGTAAAGTATCAAGTATCAAGTCCCGGGTCCTGGCGGCGATTGTTCGGCATCCAAAGGACCTGTTAACCCATACCAGGCGCACCGGGTGCCAGCTGCTACGGTCACCACCACAGTGGTAGTGGCATACACGGCCAACATAGGCGACACACGACGACCGAGGTGGTCCCACAGGTCGAGAGCGACCACAAAGATCCATCAGGCTACCCCAAGCTTCCCAAGGCCCGCCGACTGGGGAGAGTCCCCACGGGTCCTTCCTCGGGCGCACCATGTCCATATCCATACGACGCGAGTCCAGAGTGCCATAGTCGAACTCCTTAAGAACCCCAGATCTTAAGGGAGCTCCTCCTTAAGGGATCGGGCATCAAGGCCGTCTTTTCCCTCGCCCTATTACCACGAAGGCCATACATGAGGGAGTCCTCATGCAGTGTGGGCGGAGGCTCCGACTCCTCAAACCACCATTTTCCCAGGCAGACTGACCGAGGTCAGGAGCACCGGAGGCCGCCATCCGAATGCAAGTGCGTCTGCAAATCGGTAGGCTCACACTGGGACTGACAGTGGCGGACCGCTGGGAGTGTAGTCAGGCAACTGGGCTTCCCGCCTGGCGCCATCAGGATCTCCACACATCACAGCGAATAGGGCAACACGGTATCACGAGCACTCAAACAGTAGAATCCGTAATCAAGTACTGGTCCAGGCTGGACCAGGCTCTAAGAACATGTACACGGCGACTCAAGGCGCCTCTGTATCCCGATTCGTGGTGCAAAACAGTCCATCCCTCAGCGATGGGCTGATGACACTTAACATACAGATGCACATATCCTGGAGGGCAGAAAAACAAGCAATAATCTGGGTAAATAGGCGTGTAAACACGCTCTGGACAGAGCGCCAAACCACGCCACGGTCAGGATAAGGCAATGCAGGAGGGTGGACGGGAAAACGCCTGAGTTCAGGCCATATGTAGTCAGCTGACACACGTCGACTGGTCTGGATTCCGCAAGTGCCATGGAACCAGACCACACACCAAAAATTCGCAATGCCGATGACAGCGGCATCCGTTGCGCAACGACGTATGGGCTTCAAGGCCCCCAAGAGCTCAAAAATATGAAGGTCAGTCGCCCTACCTGGTTTCCCAAGGATTCAGCAGGGGGGGGAGTGACGAATAGAATTGAAGAGAGGGGCCTCTGGATTCAGCAGGGGGGGGTATATGGCCACTCTGTCACCGAAAGATGGAAAAGAGCAAGCAAGTAAGGGACGATTCGTCGGCCTCACAAGCGCTCAAAACGCATCAGGGGAGAGCTCAGGGCGCTGATCAGGCACCCCTGGCTGCAATCGCCCGGGTGAGTGCTGCCAAGTCCGAAACGTGGATCCTGGTCTTGTGCTTGCGGATGTACTCCATGAAGGGAGTATTGACCCGCGGCACGGACGAGGAGACGGGTTCCCAGGTGTCGTGGGACGGCCCATAGCCTCGCCAACGAACCTTGAACTCCAGACCTCCGGGTGCCGAGGCCTTCGGACGCTGGGCCAGGATTTTCTCGACTGTATAGTCGTCCTGCTCCGCATAGTCGTCGTCCGAATCAGCCTCATGTGCGGCATAGCTCAGGGACACATGCTGGCCACGGAGGTCGGGTTTCGCACACGGAGTTGACTCTCGTGGCGCTCCCGGAACTGTCCGTGACCCACCTTGATGCGGTAGGTGTCCTCACCAATCCTGCGCACCACCTCGCCGGGTGTGAACCAGGATTTGGTGCGGTGGGTGCCCATGGGGCGGGGTCTGATCACCCACACCGGGTCTCCCACCCTGAACTTCTGCGCTGTCGAGCTCGGGGGGGACTTCTGACGCTCAGCATGCTCCTTCTCGAGCTGCTGGCGGATGTCCGGCGCCGTTTGCTCTTGCCGCGCGAAGAATTCCTTGGCATCCATAGCCATGCCATCACCAGACAAGGGAAGTCCCCTACCCAGGGGGTCCCTGCCGAACAGAATCTGGTGAGGGGACAAACCACCCGGAGTGGGGGTGTCATGATGGGCCTTCAGAGCAGGCCACATCTCCTCAAACCAGTTCCGACGTGGATTGGTGATGTGGATCTTGCGCAGCTTCTCGAACAGCTGCCGTCCAGCCACTTCAGCACGGCCGTTAGACCGGCTGAGATAGGCGACGCTCTTGGCATGACGTATTCCCATGAGGGAACACATAGCCTTGAACCAGCCACCAGTAAACTGGGGCCCTCGGTCACTGCAAATGGTGCGGGGGATGTCAAAGACGGTCAGCCAATGACGAATCATCATGACTGCCACTTCCTTGGCAAGCAACCCCTTTTTGCGTGCCGGAACGGCTACAACGTAGCCGCTGTGGCGGTCCACACAGAGAACCACACAGTCAAAGGTCTCCTTGCCTATGTGCACTTCGGGCATGGAGAAGACGTCCATGGCCACGCTCTCCATGGGCTGGTCAGGAACCGGGGTCCATTGGGGTTCCCCCTTGACGTTCCGGTTATCGGGATTGCAGGCCTGGCAGACCGAGCAACCCTTCCTGACCTTCTTGAATCGCGGTGTAGAGAACGATATGGTCGATCTCGAACCGACGCTGCATGTCAAGGGCTTGCTTCTTGACCCCTGGGTGCAGCATGTGGTGGTGCCAAGCTTCACACAGCTCGAGCACCCGGGACTCTGGTACTAGCAGCTTACCATTCCGGTAGAGCTTGCTATCCTCCCCAGTCAGCCCCTTTGGCCACTTCTGCCCGTCATCAGGGTCGGTCACAGCCCTATACTCGGCCGCAAAGGCCTCAGACCTGGCGTAGTCGTCGGTCCAGTCGTCCTGGAGGCAAGACTCCGGGAAGAGGTGCTTGTCGGACTCAGCTCCATCAAGGGGCGAGTACTCTGACCGCTCTGCTCACCCTCGACGCGAGGGGGGCATCCGCAGCCATGACGACGAAGCATTTAGCACCCTCCTCCTCCATCAGGCGCTCCATTTCGATGATTCTCTTGGCTTCAGCGGTCTCAGCCTCATCGCCATGGGCAGAGATATCCTGCATGCCCTTGCTGGCGGGATAGGCCCACCTACTGAGACAGTCCGCCACGGTGTTATCCTTTCCAGGAATATAAACAACCGTAAGGTCGAACTTGGCCAAGGTCTCATGCCATCTTGCCCGTCGGGAGGCGGGACCTGAGGGGGTGTCCACGTGCTCCTTGTGCCACGACTGCAGACTCTGATGGTCGGTGCAGACGGTGACGGGATGGAGGGCTATGTACCCAGCCCATTTCCTGAGAGCCATGACGATGGCATATGCCTCCTTTTCACGGGGGGTCCACGTCCGTCTCTGGCCTTCCGCCAGGACTCGGCTCCAGAAGGCCACGGGCACGTGCCTCCTGTCGTCAAGCACTTGCTCCAACACAGCGCCAATGGCGTAGTCGGAAGCGTCGGTGCGCAGGACGAACCCTCGGTCGGGATCCACGAGGTGCAGACCCACTGCGGATAGCAGCGCCTGATTCATCCCCTCAAAGGCACGGTCGGACTCAGCTGTCCAGACCAGAGCCTTCTTGGACCCTTTTTTGGTCTCCTCTCGGTTGCCCTTGAGCATGGTCGTCATGGGGGCTGCATACTCGGCATACATTTTGATATACCCCGAGTAGTAGTTGCAGAACCCCAGATACGCCCGTAGCTCAGAGACTGTCTTGGGCTTTTCCCAGTGCTCAATCGCAGCCACCTTGCCAGGTATGGGCTTTCGCTGCCCGTTCCCGACTACGTGGCCAGCGAAGACCACCTCGCTTACCGCGATGGTGGCCTTGTCACTGCTGCCCGTGAGTTTGTGCCGAACCAGGAGGTCCAGCACTCGAGTGACGTCCCTCTCGTGTGCCTCCAGGAGCTCCTCGTAGCTCATACTGGGGTCCCCGGACGCGATGATCACGTCGTCCACGAAGGGGTCCGCACAGTCGCGCACCGGCTCAAGCAGGTTCTCCAGCATCCGCTGAAAAGCCGCATTGCCGTTGGTAACGCCCATGGGCATCACCTTCCGCTGGAGAGGTCCAAGTGGGGTGCTCATGGCTGTGCAGGCACGGGACTCCTCGGCGAGAGGCATCTGATGATAACCATGTTTCAGGTCAATCACCGTGAAGATCCTCCGCCGGTGTTGCTTTTGCAGCATGTCCTCAATGAGGGGCAGCGTATAGCTGTCGTGCTGCGTTTGGGCGTTTAGGCCGCGGTAGTCGACCACGAGCCGCCACTCACCGGCAACCTTCTTGGGGACGACGAAGCACGGAGAGGCCCACTCGGAGTGGCACGGCTCAAGCCAGCCTCTCTGGATGAAGTCACGGAGGATCTTCTCCATGGCCTCTTTCCTCTCGCCCCTCAGGGCAAACTCCCGGTGCCGATACACACGGGGGTCCTGCTTCAGTCGTATCTTGGCCTCGCCATACGGTCCACGCACCGGTGGGGGGAACACAGGTTTTCCGCTGAAGAAGGTCTCGCCATACTTCTGCTTCAGCCTGGCCCTCAACGCCTGGATTTTTCGGCAGTCATCGGACTCCGCCTTGGCTTTTCCGGGCACTTGAACCACGGAGCTTACTTGAGGGGTAGCTACTCCTCTCGCTTTCGGCTCAGGTGGTCTTCCCAGGTGGCCCAAAGGGCCATCTCTGGTCTTGCCTCGGAACAGATCGCCGTAGGTTGGTGGGTTACCGCCAGGCGGCTCGTCTCGGCTGGACATGTGATCCAGCACCCTCTGTACGAAGGTATTCCCGTCATAGGAACCGGAGACGATTGAGTCCACTTCCCACCAGGCTTTGTCCTGGCCTTTGCCCTCACGCTGGTTTCCCCAGTCGTGAAAGGGCTGATCCATATACCCCTGAACCAGATCCCACTCCTCTTCAGTGAGAGGGTCTTCCGAATCCGATTCTTCGATGTCAACAGGGGGAACCGCAAAGCATTGCCGCCAGGGCTCTGCTATGATGCGGTTGACACACAAGAAGTCCGCGGCGTCGGCCTGATCAAGGCCCCCATCCACATAGTGGAATTCTGTTGGCCATCTCTGGGGTGGCATGGGCTGTCCCTTAGCGTCCTGATAGACACTCTCTCCAGCCGGTAGGACGACCTTGTTTAAGGTCATGTTGGTCAATGAGGCTACCCAATGTCGGGTACTCTCCTCCTCGGTGCATCCCATAGGAACAACCAGCACTGCCTTGGAGCGGTCCTTGCGAATCTTCGCTATCGCTCTTGGAATGTCCCAACGGGGGCAATGGATCCACATCAATCCCTGATGCGGACCCCAGTGCTTCTTCCACGCGGAGTCCTGTGCGCTCCAGTACTTCTCACACACCCGCAGATGGGCGGAGGTTCCTGAAGAGAACGCATCCAGGGCCAGATCCGACGCTCCCAGGTCCGCGACCACTCGGTTCGCCACTTCCGGCCTTACGCCGTACTCCTGGTTTGCTGGCCCAGTGGGCTCAGTGTCCAGCGCGGCCACTTCGAGCTGATTGCGTTCGGGGTGGATCCATTGGCATTCCACATGGTGCTCAGGTGACGAAAGCCACGAGAGCTGGTCGTCCTGGTACAGGGTCATGGAGGCCTGGGCCGGGAGGACGCCGGAGTCCGTCTCCATCATGAAGTCGTACCCGACGATCATGTCCCAGTCCATCTCGGCCTCGTAGAAGCGACCGTGCAGGAGGATTTCCTTGCCGAGGTCTGGGCGGCTCAGCTCACGATGGTTCACGAACTGCAGCCCAATGGCCGCTTCCTTCGTGCCTCCCACCATGTACTGGCCGTTCGCCACCTTCAGCCTGACAGGTTTCCGACTGTCGGTCAGACACTCTGGTGGAAGTAGGCCAGCCTTGACCAAGCTGACTTGAGCTCCCGTGTCGACCAACACGTCGAAAACCTTTTCCACTTCCCCGCATAAGGCACGGACCTTAAGATGCAACTGCCGCTCGCGACCGACACGGCGCACGGCGTGCAAGCTCAGGATCTCCGGCCGTTCCAGAAGCTCAACAAGCGACTGGTGCAGGTCGTGGACAATGGGCTCAGGCTGCCCATCTGCAGCATCCAGCTGCGGTCCGGGTGATCCTCCGATACTCTCGGAAAGATCCTGTAGTACATCAAACACATTCTTGGTCGCGAAGGACGGACGGGTGCAAGGGTTCGTGCCTTCACTTGCCCTCACCCCGCCTCCGCGACTGGGCGCCGGACCGGGCCTTCCGCCCGCGGCAGTCCCCTTGTGCTTATCGACTCCCGACTGGGATGGTTCGGCGCTTCCCACGTCACCATCCTGCGACCGCCCTAGCTGGGGCCCTTGGCTGCAGGGGCTCCGCTAGGAGGCGTCGGTTGTGGAAGAGGGGGTGTTCTCCTCGGCCTCAACGTCGTTGACGCCCTTCTTCCTCCTCTCACTACGAGTAGGCTTCTTGTCCTTGTCCTTGTTCTGGTTGTTCTGGTTGTTCTCCTTGTTCTTGTTGTCCGACCTGGGGACCCAGTTCCTCTTGATCTCCTGGATCTCCTTTCCCCAACTCAGTCCCCTGCGACACCAGCTTGGAGAGCTCATCCCTGTCCACCTCCACCTTGGCTTCCCGGATACCCGCGGGCGCACGCTTCTTCGACCCATGCGCCTTCTTGTAAGCCTCCGTGTCGGCCTTGTGGACGAGGCATGTTCGGTGGTCATGGTTGAAGCCTCGCTTCCTCCCATAACACACGTAACAGCCCTGAGGGTGAGCTCGTATGAACTCCCCGAAGGACAGTGGAGGGTCGCCAACGCGGCGAGGGTCCCTCTTATCCTGCTTCCTCCAACCCTGCTGCAGGGGCTTCCAGTTTCCTGGCTTGCTCCCCGCGCTCAGGTTCTTGGCCACGAAGGCACAAATGGCCACCTCGGCGGGCTCATCGTCGTCGTCATCGTCGACGAGAGTCTCGTCGCCGCCGGCTCCCGCTGGGTCCATGGCAGCTTCGCCGCCAGGTCCCTCGCCAACGTAGTTGACGTCGCGGTCGCCGGGCCTCAACCCGCGGGTGTGGTGGAGGTTTCGGTACTCCTTGAGTACTTCCTCGCCAACCCACTCCAGGATCTCGTCGCAGCTCATTCGCGCCGGGATGGCCTGCAGACGGATGGTCTGGCCGCTCAACTCGCACTCGTCAAGGCGCCACATCGCGGTCTTCTCGCGATCGCCCGAGACGGTGACGAGGAGAGCGTTCCGCAGGGAGTGCCGTTTGACATCCCGGGCCACGTTCTTCTTCGCCCAAGCCACCACGTTTGTATGATACTCTTTGGGGAGCATCATCTTGACCGTGTGGTTGGACTTGGCCCTCTTGCATTCCTCCTTGGTGACCCTCTTGATCCATGCTTCCGGCAGCATGGAGAGCAGGCGAGCCTGCTCGTCACCCTCGTTCCAATCCTCCACGTTGCGGCGGAAGAGGGTGTATTTCCCTCAGAAGTCACGCCAGTCCCGTAGGCGGATCTCCCGTCCATCATGCTCAAGCTTGATGGACTTCCAGCGCTTGGCAGCCACCTGCGGAGCGTCCACCCGCTCCTGCTCGTTGAGCCACTTCTTGGCTTCCTTGAGGGTCTTGATTTTCCCCTCCTTGGTCGCCATGAAGTATAGCTCGCCGAGCACTTCCGGCAGGCGGTACCTGAACCGTTTGAAGACGTATCTCTCCGCATCCGCCGGAGGAAGGTCTTCAGTGACGGTCAGCCCCCAATCGTCCAGCTTCTCCAAGAAGCGGTCGAGGTTGAGGGGGTTGCCATCGTACATGGGGGGCTTGATGTCCTTCAAATCTTCCCACACGGCGGCATCCGCGGCCTTAGAGACCATGAATGCCGGCCGCGAGGTCGACCGAGGTTCCCATCGGCCTCGCCCACGGACTCCCACGGCCGCCACGTCCATCTCCTCCATGGAATCCCTGTGGCTACGCCGTGGTTCCTCCACGTACGCTGAACAAAAATTTTCACGCCGTACTCTTTCCATGTACGCATCCTCATCACGGTGCCGGCGGCTGAGTTCAGCGGCCTCCCGTCGTACACCACGCGGCGGGCTGATGTCGAACTCCTCCAGGTCCAGATCCAGGTCCTCACCTTCACCGACATCCCACTCCACGTCTCCTCTGGGGACCTCATCCCTGAGTCCACCATAACGTCCACCAGCCATTGGGATTGGCTCCGGGGCTGGTGCGGGGCGCCGGGGGCGTACCGGTGTCCGCGGTGGAGCACGGCGGTTGCGGTACTCCGCGCTGAGCCACTCATCACGCCAATCCTAACTGCCACTGCCGGGCGGCACGCGTTCGTTGCGGCGGCCCGCGCTGTGGTGAGAGGGGGCGGTGAGAGAGGGGGCACTGGCGCTGGGGCGACTCCTGGGGGCTCCGCCGGGGGCGTGGGGTCTGCCTGGACCTGGTCCGGATCCCCAGCCGTCGTCCGACGAGCCAGACTCCAGGGGTGGGTGGTCGCTGCCGACGCTCCCACGGGCTTCCAGCGCGTCCAGCCTCTGCTGCAGGCCGCTGACGACGTTGGTCAGCGACTTGGTCTCGGCCCTGGCGATGTCCAGCTCCTTCTGCGCGCGCGCGGCGACTCTGGAGATGCGAGCCATCTCGCCCTGGCCCGTGTCTACCTCCAGCTCGAGCAACTGGACTCTCCTGCGGAGGTAGACAATCCACCGCCAGGTGGTATCCGGGTCGCCATTCCCTGGTGGGTCGTCGGGGTCCCCAGGGGGTCCTCCAGGAGGGCCTCCGCCGGGTCCGCCCGGTCCAGGGGGTCCTCCCCCGCCCGGTGGTCCGCCTCCAGGGGGTCCACTCGGTGGGCGTCCTCCAGGGGGTCCTGATGGTCCTCCGCCAGGGGGTCCCGGTGGGTCTCCGCCGGGTCGTCTCGGGGGGTCCGAGGATGGGCGCTTCCTCGTGATGCCGAAGTCCATGTCGTCATCCTCGTCCATGTCGCCCCACCTGGGCGTCTCGGTCTCGGAAGGCTCCGAGCTCCGGTAGGGAGGAGGGAGATCCTCATCCTCACCTTCCGGTTCCATGGGGACGTCTCCGCCTCCTCCGCCCGTCCAAGCCACCACTTGGCGATGTCGACGGCCTCGTTCATCCCCGTCACTGGCGGTGAAGAAGGGGTCACTGTCCTGGGGGTGTCCACCCGTTGGCCTCCGCGGCCTCTCGGGGGTCTTCCCCTTGCCCTTCCTCCGTCGATGGGCGGTGGTGCCACTGCTCCCACTGCTGAACGTGTCCGCCTCATCCAGCGTCATCTTGGAGGAGGCGTCCCCTTCGAAAATCTTTCGAAGGGTCTCCACTCGTGATCCTCCCGGGGGAGTCTCGCGGCGGAGTTTGGCCTCTGCCTCCTCCAATGCGGCGGCGGTGGCTGCGGCAGCTCGCGCTTCGGCTTCCTCCCGAGCACGAGCCGCCTCGGCTTCCCGGGCCTGCTGCAGCCGCGCCTTCTGCGCTTCCAACGCTGCCAGCTCCGCCTCCGTCTTGGCCTTCACCTCAGCGACCTTCCGTCGCGCGGCCTCGATGGCTTCCTTCTTGGCGGCGTCCTCCTGGGCCTTAGCCGTTGCTTCGGCGTGGGCCCTTTCCTCCGCCTCCTTCTTTGCCCTCCCTTGGGCAAGCGCCTCTTCCAGCGCCTTCACCTCGGCCTCCTTGCAGGCAATGGCCTCCTGCGTCCGGCGGGCTTCCTCGTCTGTTGCCCTGATCCGGGCAGCCACTGCCTCATGGGCGGCCGCAGCCGTGAGACCGGCCGCGATGGCTGCCACTTTCGAGGCGTGGTAGTCCATGCCTCTGCCCCACTCGGTGGCCTCCTCATGGGCGATGCCGACGGCGCCCTCCACGGCAGCGTTCCGCTGCGTGGCCCGTTGCCGGGCAACCCGAAGGTTGCAGGGCACCCTACAGACGCGCTCACAGGCGCGCGCCACGTCCCTTTGGGCGGGAGCGGCGCTGCTGCTGGAGCTGGCCTGGTCGGCCGGCATCCTCCCGCGGTGGGCCGACTCCACGTCGCTGCTGGGGCCTGCTGGGGCCTGCTGGGGCCTCAGGAGCAGCCGACGGGGCTTGGCCGGGCTCTGCTTGGCGACTTCCATGAAGTCACCAAGGGTGGCGTGGCCGGGGTGATGACCACCATTGGCCTGTTGGGGACTGGGGGCTGGGGTTCCGCCCTTGGCGCCTTGGGCGGCTTCAGCGGCCAGGGACTCCTGGTACTCCCGCCACTTCCGCTCCCGCTTCCTGTCCCCGGCGGACCGCCTCTCCTTCCCCGGAGACGCGCTGCTGCTGCCCTGCAGCCTGCGCTCGCTCCCCGGTTCCGGGAAGCTCTTCTCGATCATGTCCCACAGGGAGACATTGATCGAGGCCCCCGACGGGTACTCGTTGGGGGTCTCGTCCTCCTCGATCCCGTCGGGGCGCAGCCCTTCGCCGGGCCTGTCCGGCCGGGTCCACGTCCTCCAGCGCTTGCGGCGGAAGCGCCACTCGTAGCCTTCCGCCCGCAGCCACTGCTCCACTGCCCGCAGGCGGTCCTCCCCCATGTCCTCGCGGAGCTCGAAGCTCCCGGGCATGCCGCCTTCACACTGGGGGTGGCTGTGGCGGTAGTGCTGGTCCCAAACCAACCCACGCAGCAGGCGTGCCACATGGGGGTGGGGCCGCGGCCACAACCTACCCGCTTCCTGCCAGTTTACCATGGCAGCGGGGGCGTAGTTGGTCTTCAGGTCCTTGGTATGCACTCGTACAACTCAACGAACTGGTGGTGGTTGTTGAGGCGGGTGCTGCAGCACTGGACTGGGCGTGCGGCTGGTGCTGGTCAGCCGGTGGTTGTGGAAGTGGTTGACGCGGCCTTGCTGGTCGGCCGATGGGTCTGGTCTGTCCACTTCCTTCACGGTCGCGGCGCGGTCAGGGCGATGCTCTGAACGGCGCTGCTGGCTCCGTGACGAACTCGGCGCTGTCGCTGGGTAGCGCTGCGAGCCGCTGCGCTGCGCTGCGAGCCGCTGCGCTGCGCTGCGAGCTGCGAGCTGCGCCGCCCTGCTCGGGGTTGGTGGCCCCGAGTGGCACGCGAGGGTTGGGTAACCCCGCGGCGGTGAAACGCTTTTGACGCGTTCCCGTGGGGGGCCGGCCGCGGGACGCTGCGGTGACACGCACAGGTGAGCAGGCAGGCAAAGCACTACGCTCACAAGGGCATCAATACGCTTGTGTCATGTGACAAAGCGTTTCAGAATCCTTGCCACTCTGCAAAGAGGGAACAAATGTATGTACAACAACACATCAGGATATGTACACATGGGGTTAAGACTGGACTCGGGTAAGGGCATCACAGGACCATAGACACTCAGTCCCAACTCGTATCCCAATCCCAGGTCCGACCCTCTTAGTGGCTGACGGGGGCGGGGGCTCAAACTCAACCCATGCCCTGCTCAGTCCGGACCCTGAAACCCTGCCCATAAGGGAGGTGTCCTGCCCAGCCACAGGTGAGTTCCTGGAAACCAAGGCGCTCCAAGGCCAACCGACAGTAGTGCCCTATGCTCCCTTAACGGCAGGTCCCAACTCCCCTCTGAGCCAGAGATATGGCCGGGCCATTATCACCCAGGAGTTGGTAGCTGAAAATGGGCTGTTTCAGCCCGAACTGAAATTAACTCAAAAATCCCCAAAATTGACCCCTCGTCCGGACCCGCCAGAGGTAGGGACGAGGCAACTGACCCCATGCCCTTCGAGTACGAACTCCCTGGAGCCCTCACCCAACCTGGTTCCCTCTGAGGTCCCGGCATCAGGGCAACACGGATGAGTCAAGTGGGGTCATGATGCCAAAATCACCAAAATTGGCGTCATTCCCACGCGTGGCTCGCCCGGCCAAGGTAAGGCCAATGGCTTACAGGGTAGGAGGCAGGACCTAGGACTCATATCTGAGTGTAAAACTTGAGTTTAGGTCCAGGCTCCATATGGGCTTAGAGGAATGGGGCCGCCAATTGACCACACGGAAGGGGGAAATTGGGGTCCCAAATTTGGGTCATTTTGGCTGCTTGAAATGAGCCAAAATTAATTGCCCACACTCACTTTGGGCTAGCGCCTTAACGAAGGTTGCTCCGCTTCGCCCACGTGGTGTGTGAACCATGGGGACCAATGCCCATATCACCCATGTCATATATGGTCCATTGGTCCAAGCGTCCGGCGTGCACGAAGGTTAGAACATCGTGCACGGCGGGCAGCAAAAGTGGAGAATTGCTCAAAATGGCCAAAAAAGCGCACACTCATGGTTGGGGCAAATGAGGCACATGCCCGACTCGGACCGGAGTGTGCCATAGGATTGGTATTAGGTTATGTGTGTCCAACATATCTTTTGGGCGTCGCCCAACTCCTCCGGTATTGGGAATGGCAGGGTCGCCAAGTGAGCCCATGATTTGGGATAGTCCCAAATCGCCAACATGGCGGCCACGGTATGCCAAGCCTAAGAGGAGTTATTCGCCGGGTCCAAGATATGTTGGGCACCGAAGTATGTACCCTCAGAACATACTTGAGTCATGATGTCAATTGAGCGTAACGTTGAGATACAAGGTCGCCACTTGACATCATGACGGGCAAAAAACGGCAAAATTGGCACAAAGACACACAAAAGTGCATTGAAAGGTGCACAATTATATTATACTATCTTTGGCTTGGATCGTGCAATCAACCAATCCTTCTAAACACAATGACTTGACACCAATGACCTTCGATTTCACATATGTGCTCCACTTGGGGCGCCTTGAAAGGTTACGAGCGCTACTTCCCAAGTGGGCACATGAAAATATGGAAAATTGCAAAATACACACCTTGCTCCCAACGAATCGCTTCGGGATCACCACACAAGCTTCCCTTCACGAAGGTTGGGCTTGTAATTGATCGTAGGGAGTATGGAGAAGGGGCTTGCACAATATGAGGTCCATTGGCGGGTTTGGTTTGGAGCGATAGACCCGCCAAATGGCCACGCAACACAACACAAGGCACATACTCCATATTGCCCAAAAAGGTAGCTCCCCCCACGATATGTCATGCCCCTCCAAGGGCATAACTTTGTGTCAATCGCTCATAGAAACTCAAGGAGAGTCCCTATGCAACACCAACACCTGCGCGCTACACTCGAAAGTTATCTTAACGCACGCAATATTATGGCCAAAGAGTTATAACGCAAACTCTACCCTCTTGACCATGATCCATTACACTAGCGCGCACGTGTGGAGACGCAAGGCATACAATGCTTCCTAAATTACGTCGGGAGTATTGTGAATACATCCCACGTTTACTTATCGTAATTCCTCGCAAGCAACACGAGATATGACCTTCACAAGTGGCCCCACGAATCAACTTTGTTTTGCCCATATCTTTAAGACAAATGGAGGGCAAGATAAAAGGAAAGTTGATTCGTGCATAGGGAAGCACGTAGGTCCACTCGAAAGAGGTCAAATCAAGTGCGGGGATGTCGAAATCGAAAATCCGATTTCGACATCCTGAAAAATTCGGATTAAGGTTGCGAGTGTAAGATGTGAGAATTGCGGAAGCATCCATGCAGTTCCTGAAGGCTTTGGAGCCTTCGTGACGGATAGCGTTAAAATTTCCATTATAAGCAGTTAAACTGGCGGTTACGGTAAAGTCGCGATCCAACCGCCAGCAGTCAAAACGGTGAATATCAGAACGGAAGCGTAAAAATTGACGGAAACAATATGAAATTAAAACCCTGTTGATTCCTGATGTTCTGATATACAAATCTCCGCTGGCGGTGCATCGGTTGCCGATGCGGGGCTTTACGGCACGAAACGGAGCGTCAACGGGCGTCTTCCCTTCCGTACATGGGGTTAGTGGACCGGAGACCGGTTGTATGCCGTAACCTAGCCATGGGGTTCTGGGTACCGCTTCAATACTCCACACGGCTGGGCAGCCCCCAGAGCTGCCGCCCAAAGGACGGGGCATGTGGCCCTACCCATGGACACATGTGGGGACACCCTCCCACCTGGGACACATGGACCGGGTGGCCGCGACAATGCCTTCCGAAGCACATGCGGGAGCGGCTCAAGAGGCACCTGACATAGGGCAGTGGGAGGGACAGGACGTCCCCTTGGTAAGACCTTCTTCCTGCAATGTCAAAGGAGGCATCCCGAGCTCCCAAAGATACCTACCTACCTACCTCGAGGACATCTGGCCAGAGTGCCGCAGTGCCCACCTCGCCTTAGGCCACCCCCTATCGGCACGCTCTCCACATGTCCCGCATAGTGGGGCGGAGGCACATTGATGAACCCAAACTGACTTTGTCTCCTCGCACCCGTGGCATCGCTGCGGAAGTCCAGACCGCGACGGAACGCAGCTACCATCACAACACTGCGACCACAGGTCCTGCCATACATCGCAGCACGCATCCTGGAGACCGAGCAATGCATCTACCAGCGCGCGTGCTGTGGAACAACTGAGCAGGCTGTGCCTCCCTTCCTCCCAGGTAGACACCGGGCGGAGTATCAGTCGCCCGTCGGACAGCATCGGCAGGCTCTCAAGCAGCAGAGGCCACCACGCAACTTTGGGGCTGCGTGTGCCATGCGTCAGGAGCTCCCAACCATAGTCCCGTAAGACCTCCCCGATGACATCGACCCCGTCTCGCCCCGGGCCCCTGGCGGACGCGAGAACCAAGCGTTGTCCTCCTGCCCGTTTTTCAACGACCGCCTCGAGGCCTAGGGTGTCAAGGTTGTGTCGGGCATCGGCAGCCACGTGTTCGTCCCCTTCTGGCAGAGAGAACATGGCTTCCGTAACATTGCCCTGCGCGTCGTCGCCCTGTACCCGTGCCAGCTGTTTGGCGCCCACCAACACGGCCATGGACAGCGCCCCGTGCCCACCGGTATGGCTCGGCGCAGCTGCCGGTTATACAGCCACAACGTCACCACGTCAAGCACGACTGCTACCGCCAGGACTGGGAAACCGCAGAGAGGCTGCTGGAGGACTGGCAGCCCCTGGCGAGGCCACCCCATGACGTTCCCTACAGCCGGATGGTTGGTGTATACCTGGAGCCAGGAATCATTCTGGCCGTCAGGGCCTCTCACCATGGTACCACGCACTGTGGCCCACGATTGCGGGGACACCACGCGGGACGGTTCCCCAAATGCCGGGATGTCCCGTGCTACCCAGGAACCGATCCACTGGCTGAAGGCCTGCGCCATCGCCGCCATCCAGTGAGCGAACAAGGACATGGCCTCCTCGTGCGCGATGTACGACCGTGGCACCAGCAGCGCGTGTAGCGGTGCCCTCTGAAAGGTCGCCTGCAGGTCGCTGAGGGGCCGGCAAACGGGTTCCACGGCGGACGCCGTGGGATTCTCCCTGCGGGCGGGCAGAAGGGCATGTCAACTCGCAGGAACGCGTACACCGCCCTCCTCCGATCTTGCATCGGTAGTTGCATGATCTGAGCGAGCCGATGGTTCCTGCGTGCATACACATCTTCCCCAATTTGGACCATACCCTCCACAAAGAGCTGGGCCTTCACCGGGCCCCGGGACGACGCCGCCCGCAACCCAGCAAACTGCCGCTTCAGATCCCCGGGGACGACACCCGCCATCAGGGATTTCGTCCACCTGCAGCTGTGCTCCCTCCACGCCACGAACTCCACCGCCCTGTCAGTCAGGGGTAGCTCCGCTGTGAACTCCTCCACACGCCTGCACAGGAGCCCAGCCACCTCCTCGTCCCGCGCACACAGCAAGCGCATGTGGCCAATGTCCTCTTCCGGTCCCCCACTGAGGATACAGGGGTGGGCCGGTATTGCCACACGTGTGAGCTTCTGCCTCCATCGTCGCATGACCTGCACGGTGGACAGGCGACCGTCACGTGCCTGCAGCATATTCCTGTGCGTGGGGCCGTGGTGGACAGCTCCCAGGGGGACCGCCTCACAGGCGCCAGCCAGTGGCGTGTGGGCCCTGGTGCGCGCCGCAAGCGAGTGCACTCCAACTCCCGGACGTGCTGAAGGGCTTGCATGGACGGCACACGCGGCTCGAGCTCTTCATCATCCCCCGGCACCAACAGGATGGCGTGCTCCTTCCGCAAGACGAGATGAACAGGCAGGGCCATTGCACAGGCCACGGCAGTGTCCATCGCCTCGAGCGGGACGGCCGCCAAGTGTGAGCTCTGCCTCACCATCCAGTGGTGTGGCCCCCCAACCCGGCGTGGCAGTCGCCGCAGCCCCTCTACTATCCAGTTCAGCGCGTGCTGGTTGACCAGATGTGATGTCGGCCCCTTGATGCCACGGTACAGGGCCTCCTGTGCCCTGCGGAGATGCGCTCCTATGATGGACGCATCAGCCACGTGCACCGTGCACGCTGACGGGGGCGTGTGCAACAAGTATGCTGCTGCGCCGATGATCTCCGCCTCTGGGACCGTGCCGTAGATGGCACCCGTCCACGTGGGGCTCCCGTGGCTGGCCACCGCCACGTTGGTGGCGTTGTCTCCCTGGGGCGACGCGTCAGACAACGTGACTTTAGTCGCCACCGGCACCCAGCAGTATCGGTGGGGTTCCAGCCATGCCACGTCGGAGTGGGGGCTCCGCACGACTCTTCCAAGGGACGCCGCGCTGGAGGCTGTGAGCTCCAGAGACAGGGGCCCCTTCGGCTTATACACCGCATGCGGTCTCCAGGCCAGGTCACACCCGCAGACGGACTTGATGCCTTCAAGGGCTGTGGTATACTCCGCACCCCAAACCGTTGCGGAGCAGGAGGGCTGGTACACCACCACAGATCCATGTTCCACCGTGCCGCCATCACGCAACGACGTGACGGCGACGTGCGGATCGTGCGGCACCTTGGACATCCAAACCACTTCCGGGACCGAGCACTCATCAGGATCCGGGGCTGGGCCTGCTGGTAGCAGGAGGACAATTGCCCACTCGCTGCACCCGTGCACCGCCGCCCATGCCCTGGAAAACGCTGATCGCCTGTACACAACCCACCGTGGTGACGGGTTTATGCCGCCCCCGGCGTGTGGAATGAGTAGGGGGACGGACGTCGGATCGTCTTGCTGTTGGTAACCCTCAAAGACGTCCCCCAGCAGAAACAGGAGGGCGGCTAGAGGGACGAACGGCATGAACAGCCCCGGG
The DNA here is from genome assembly GCA_964036045.1 of Eutreptiella sp. 'Long Island Sound 2002'. Lineage (NCBI taxonomy): Eukaryota > Euglenozoa > Euglenophyceae > Eutreptiales > Eutreptiaceae > Eutreptiella > Eutreptiella sp. 'Long Island Sound 2002'. The sequence continues at coordinate 145,273,786 of OZ038379.1, read as the reverse complement.
TTCGCCGGGTCCCATCCTTCCTCCCTGTATCCGCCCACCACATACACGTCCCCCGCAGTGGACTGTCTATTGCGTTTGCTGGCCTTCTTGCGGCGCACCGTGTGAATTAGACGGTGAGTCAACGGACTAGGCAGCTGCAGCCAGAAGACGTCGTAGAGCCCCGTTAACCACACGTGGTCCAGCTGATGGGGCCCCACTCTCGCGTGCGGAAGGTGCAGGTGGTCCTCATGACACTCCTGGAGCTGGACAGGCCAGTGCCCAGGGGCAGGACAGGGGAGCTGCCCATGCAGGAGGTCATTTGCGGGATCAGTCAGGGACAGTACGGCCGCATCTGTGCGGGGCCCCGAGAGAACGCAGATGTCCCTACCCTTGAAGGTGTAGGATTGGGACACCCACTTCCGCCCTGCCCACTGCATCTGCGGCAGATGGGCGTGTACACGCGAGTACACTGACGATGGCATGAGAAGTCCTACGCGCAACGTCCCCATCGCCCGGAGTACCCTGTCCACCCACGCATTGCCAGCGTGCGTGGCGAATGATGCAGAGGGCACCATGAACTGCCCGCACACTCCGTACTGCACGTGCATGTCCCGGAGCATGGCCCGCAGCTCATTCGGAGTGTTGTCGACCTGTGGTGTGTGAGTTGAGCCAGGGTTGCTACGACGGAGTCGCGGCAGATAACCTGGACATCCGCCAATCGTAACCCATGACCCGACCACACCGCTACGTTGGACAGGTCCGTGGGCAGCTTCTCAAATTGCAGGGCTGCAGCCTTGATGGCAGTATTCAGCTTAGTCACCGCCTCCGCCGTGTGGGACAGGTAGGGCGCCGCCTACCGCACGATGCCCCCAACCACAGCCGCCATCACCTCATGAGGCACCGACGCCGGCCCCAACGTGTTTTTGCACCAGCCCAGCAGAGCTTCACACCGGAGTGTATGTTTCTCCTTCATGGTTGCAACCCCCCGCGGATCGAGGCGCAGGCCCAAGTATGGTACCGTGCCCTTGGCACGTAAGCATACCCATGGGGCCGCCGTGTTCCCTGGGCTCAGGCACACCATGATCGAATGGATGCGAGCAGTATTGGCATAGGCGCATTTGCCCACGTTGAGGGACATGCCCATGTCCGCCAGGTACTGCGCTATCGCCGCTCCATACTCCACGAATTGCGGCAGGGGGTGCGCTATCAACAGGAGGTCATCACAGTACGCTTGCACCAAGGGCGGCACCGCATGGCGAGCATCTCCCCGTGCCTTGCAGGCAAGGCTCCATGGGAGAGGTTCTAAGAGGAGGAGGTAGAGCACAGCGCTCTCCGCACTGCCCTGCCGCAGGCCCCTGTGGAGCCGAACGCTCGGCGTTGGGCCGTGCGCTGTGACGATGCGCACCAGAGACCCGCAGCTGAGGGTGTGGAAGAGCCTGATGAGCTCTTCTGGGACCCCCATGTGGCGCAGGAGGAGCGCCAGCGCCCCATGCGGCGCTGTGTCAAAAGCTTTTGACACATCGAAGGCCACGACGTGGTTTTCCTCCTGCCCACGCTGCAGCCTGCTCTGGGCTAGGAACACCGGGGCAGCTGCCGTGAAGCCTGGCATGGCTCTGAACTGCCAGTCGGCAGCCAGTCCCTTGCGTGCCAGGACAGCTGTGAACCTCCGCATGAGGGGAGTCATGAGCATTCGCATGTCTTGCTGCCCAAGCGCTATCGGCCTGTACTCGTCCAGGTTGCCCGTGGCTGTGCCCTTGGACATCAGCCAGATAATGGCCTCGTGCCAGGATTCCGGGACGTCCGCACCCCGCAGGATAGCCCTGTACGCGTGCACCAGGAGCCCCTGCACCGGTTCAGGCAGCTCTGCTATGAGGGCAGCCGTGACCTGGTTGGACCCCGGACCTTTGTCTTCCGCCACGGCCTGCCTCACGGCGTCTTTAAGGTCCTGCAGGGTGTAGTCCTGCACCGACCTTCATTCCTCAGGCACCCCTCGGGGGATGTGGGCCCGGACCAGCCGCTCGAAGGCCGGCAGGTTCACAGGCCGCTTGGCGTATAGCACCTCCCAGTACCTCTGGACCTCGCCAATGACGTCCGATGCCTCCAAGAGCACCTTCTCCGACTCGCGGACGCGTAAGGAACACAGGCCCAACGGGGCAGAGTTCACCACGTTGATTGCTTCCCGTATCGCCGTCCATCAGAGTTGCAGATCCGGCACCCTGCCCCGCCAATAGTCCTTGATGGACCGGCGCCTGTTGCTCCTGAGGACACCCCGCAGCTCCTCCACGCGTGTCTCTAGCAGGTGGAGCTGTTGGTCCAACGCGGCACGTAGGTCCTCTACCGAAGCGGGGGACAGGTCGGGGTCCACCCGCCGAAGGTGCTGTAGCAAGGCAGTCGCTTCCTGGGAGTGGAGTCCGGCCGCCGCCGCGTCCCGTTGCCACAGCTCATGGGCGCGCCAGTCCAGGGCCTGCTGATCCAAGAGGACCTGGGCCAGAGACGCCTCCGTCTCCGCCTGCCCGTACGAGTACTGCTGGTCCAAGCCCGACAGCATGCGCACTCCCGTGACCCTGGACACGTCATCCCGGAAGGCGTAGAGCAGGTCAAAGACCGCTTGCACCTCCGACCTACCCAGGGTGGCAGTGTCCTGGTCCGACTAGAGCCAGGCCCCCAGCCGCTGATCCCCGCAGGCCTTCTGCAGTACTGCTGCCGCCGCCTCAGAAACCCCGGGGGAGTCCGGGCGTATGGCATGCAGCCTGCCTTGGGCAAGCGAGTAGGCGATCCTGGTGACCCTCCCTTTTCCGGCCACCGCCAGCGGGATGTCCAGGACCACAGGGCCATGATCCGACCCCAGCGATGCTGGAGACCGCCCCGGCGCGAAGTGTGGGCGCTCACGCGCCGCCCAAGGGACCAGAGGCAGGTTCAGCAGGAAGGAGTCCAGTCGGTGCCCTGCCCTCGTGGGCCTCCTGTCCCCCTCCCGTTCCGGGCCTGCCCTGCAGAAACCACACTGTTCCCACAGGGCTTGGAACCTTCTCGTGGTGGGGTGCCATGGGGACTCCAGCCACACGTTGAAGTCCCCCCCAGGAGCACGGCTCTGGTGCCCCCCGCGCTTTTGGCCGCCGCGTACATGGCCACGTCGGCCCAGAAGGACGCCTTAGACGCCCAGGAGTCGCCGCCGCTGCCCGGGCCGTGGACGTTGATGACCGTGAGGGAGCCACCTGCGGTCACCACATCGAGGGCCATGGCCTTGCCCGGCACGATGTCCACGACGTCTCGAACTTCCTCCGCGGCGAATATGTCTGCCCTAAGGGCAATCAAGAGCCCGCCGCGCACCGCTGCCGCCGACGACGCCTGGGTATCCACTCCCAGGTACGCATGATACCCGTCGTGACGCCACTGATTCTCCGAGTGTACCACACCATGAGGGTCCTGCAGGCTGGTCTCCTGGAAGAGGCCCAGGATGGCACCCTCGGCCTTCATAATGCCCGCCGCCACCGCCTCACCGTCGAGCATACCTGGGGCCACTGGTATGCCGTCCCCCCGCATCGAGCCCTGGACGTTCCAGGACACCGCCGCTCGGGTGTTGGAGGCGGGGCTCCTTCACGGCTGCACGTGCGGACCAGGGCTCCCCGCCGGATCTGGATCACTGGACCAAGGGGGGGCACCAGCAGGTCCAGGTGGACCACCCGCGCCCGGTGCGGGTGGCTGGCGAGGTGGTCCCTGTCCCCGTGGGCCCCCGCCCGAGGCGGCCGTTGCCGGCTGGGACCCGGCAGATGCGGCGGGCACCCCCTCTGCCTGTCCGCCGGACGTACTTGCCGCTGTACTCCCCGTATAAGTCACCGCCCCGCGCCGTGCTGCAGGCCCAATTGCTCCAGGTTGCGCCGCTGACTGCGAGGCTTCTCGCTCCTCCGCAGGGCGGGCAGGAGTGGGCAGCATGAGCGCTCTGGACCGCGCCTGGGCCGACGCGAACGGCCCCGCCTGGCCCCCCGGCATAACGCCAGCCAGCATGGCCAGCGCCTGGTCCCGTTGCGCCCGATCAGCCGCATGGTCCCGCTGGAGGTGGTCCAGCAGGTCCTTGGGGTGGAGGTGGGCGGGTCGGCAGAGCTTGCCGGCTCTCCATGTGCAGTGACCAGCCCCATCCAGCCGAGACCAGGGGCAGACGTTGATCGCCTTGGAACCACGCTGCTCCGTGGCCAAGTCGCCGCCGAAGTTGCGCAGCACGTACCGAATGTTGGCATAGGCGCCATACTGAAGCGGGGGGCTCCTCTTGGGTGGCGGCTTGGGCGCTGCTCGTGGGGCCCGCCTTGCCGCCGCGGCCGGGGACGATGCAGGCCGAACCGGCGGTAGGCTTGGTGGCTGCGGCAGGTGCAGCATTCCCCCCACGGGAAACTGCTCCTCCACACAGCGGCGCCAAGCGTCGGCGAACTTCTCCCGGTCGCCCTCGACCTTCCACCTGGACGTGGAGAACGCCCGGAGCCACGGCCCCGTGTTCTCCGCCATGACCAGGCAGAGGGCATCCCCTCCGCTCTGCCGGCGGAAGCGTGTCGCGGCCGCACCCGTCACGGTCCCTTGGAAGTACAGCGCCGCGCCTCTGTCGCCACTGCTTGCACCAAGGTGCAGGGCCTCCAGGTTGGCGGGGCGGACCGTGAGCACCGTGCCCACCCCGCGATCGTAAAGGCACAGTGCCGAGGAGTGGGGCTCCAATGCCGCCAGGACCCAGCACCACGCCCGCGACACGCTATGCAGCAGCGCCAGCAAGGCTGCCGGCCTGTTGCCCGAGGACTGCGCTGCCCCGGCCCTGGGGAGGGCCGCCACGTGACCCTGCAGCGCCCTGCACATGGCAGCTGCATGCTCAGCCTGCCACATGTTGCTCGGGGCTACGGGCCAGACGTTCTGCGCCTGGACCGCCGGCGGTCGCGTGACCTCCACGAAGACCGCCGGCGCCGGCGGGATGTCCTCGGCCGTGCATCTGTGTGCCCTGCGCACCGGTCCCAGCTCCCTGAGACACTCCCGCAACACCCTGTAGCAGCCCGCCGTCCCATATCCGCCACGCCCACCGTATGGGTGGGAGGCACGCTCTCAACCCGCAGCCATCGCTTGGCGCTCTCTTTCCACGGCTGGGGGGCATGCATCCGCTGCTGCTGCATCTCGTCCTGCACGTGCTGCAGGGACACTGTCATCAGCATGGACATCCCCCCGTCCGCTGCCGCGCCATACACAGCAGGGCATGTTGCATGCGCGCCCCGGGTAACCCCACGCCGTGTGGGACGTCCGCCACGTCCAAGGGTGTGTGGGGCGCCGGCAGGGCATCCAGAACCGCTGCAGGCAGCTCCCCCAGGGACGGCAGACGCTCGATTGGCCCCATGTCCTTGTTGAGGACCACTGCCGCCACCCACCGCCTGTCCAGCGCGGACAGGAGGTTGCCCGGTCTTGGCACCCAGGGAACGGTATCGGCGGTGGACATGAGGGCGCACACGCCACAGTCCTTGTTGTTGCCGGCAGGCTGCTGCACCTGTGCCGCCCGGGTCGGTGCCAGCAGATGCTCCGCACCCGGCCACCCCGCCCTCTGGCCCCTGGGTGCAAGCGCATCGTCCAGACCGCCATGTCCCATGTGTGTGGCCACTGGGGGGGGGGCACTGACACTGCAGGCTGGCCTTCCGGGTCCACTGTCAACTGCGTGGCAGGGGCCAGGAGGAGCTAAGCCGTCCAGTGCCGCATGCTCGGCGTCTCCGACCGGTCGAGGTACACCGCCTCTGAGCCGCCCAGCTCAACGTACCTCGCGATGAGGAGGGCAGCCGGGGTTTGGTCGTGCCTCTGGCCCTCTCACCCCCCCTCGGAAGCAAAATGGCGTTGGGGGCCAGGCACTGCACTACGTCGGCTGCCAGCGCGACCACATCGTCGCTGAGCTCCACCCCATGGTCCGCGGCCACCAGGAAGTGGTGCCTGGGCTTGGAGTAGAGGTGCTCCAGGGCGCCCCGCAACTCAGCCGGTGAGGGAGAGGCGTCTTCGCAGTCCCGGAGCCAGGGGAGTGCGCCCGGGAGATGCAGCCCTGCCCCTCCTGGCCAGACTGCCGCCCTAAGGACCGGCAGGCCACGCCAGACAGCTCCAGCGACCGGATCGCGCCAGCGCTGTGGCTTGTTGGCCCTCCACTGGAGGACGGCCACTACGACATGCGTGGTCAGGGGCTCTCCTGTGAGCTGCAACGCTGTCCCCCTGTCGGTCTCGATCACCGGGCCCCGTGGAGCAGTGAAGACGTGGCCATCGGTCCCCCGACCGCCATCCATCCCCACAAGACCGCCACGGTCTCCCAGCTGGGGTGGCTGGTTCTCCTGGGCAGGACCACCACTGGCGGGCATGGGCTGCTGGCGGCCCACACGCGCCATTCCGATCCCAGCAGACGCTCGTGACCAGGGGGTCGGAACACCTGGGGCCATGCGTCCGGGAGCCGGCGATGGACGGCGGTCCACACATCAGCCCCGTCAGCCCGCGTGAACTGGAGTCCCTCCAGGATGTCCCACTCCACAGGGCAGGGGAGGCGGGTAGTGCGAACCTCCAGCCCCCGGCCCAGGCGAAGCCCTGGCCCCTCTCGGTCCTCCAGCAGCAAGACCTCCAGGTCTGTGGCCGCAAGGCGAGCCGCCACCGTGGGGAGATGCAGCGAGACAGTCCACGGCTGGACGGAGACGGGCTCGCGCAGAAGGTCAGGGCAGGCCGCCACAGCACTGCCATCCCTTGCCCAGCGGAGCGCTCTGTCCCACAACTGCGCCCATGCACCTGGCGCTGCCGACAGCGACCAGGACAGGTACGTCATGACCGCCTTAGCCTGCCACTGGCGAGGGTCCATCCCGGCAGGATGTGTGTGCCACGTGCACACCCACCCCAGGTTGGCCTCCTGGACGGTGACCATGTCCCTCCACGGGACCACCGGGAACGGAGTGAGCAGGGCCGCCATGCCACATGGCAACGCCACCGCCCACTCGGTCAGGCCCCCACTCTTCACCGCATATCCCACCGCTGGGAGTCCGCCTCCTTGCGCCTTTACCACCATTTTCTGCAGCAACGTTCGGTGGCCCCGGCCGTGGCTCTGGCTGTGGTCCAGGCTGAGGGCCCCCACACGGGCCATGGCCTGGAGGATCAGGAGCAACTCCTGGGGTACTCCCCGCGTCACCGGCGGCTCGGGGTGGGCGTACCGGCAAGCATCTGCCCGCATGCACCACCCCTTGGCCCAGTGGCTGCAGGTTTTCACCTCCCCCATCTTTGGGCCAGCCTTGTCCGCCACTCCCAGCCCCCGTGGGCCCACCTCATGCGGCGCCTCCTTCGTCCCCATGAACTCCCGCTCCTCGTCTGACTCCATGGCGACTTGTGCCTCTTCACTCCTCCTGCGTTGGTCCTCCTCCTCCAGTGCCTCTGTTGTCGGCGGCGGGCTCGCTGCAGCCGTAAACCTCGCGAGGGCCGCCGCCACAATGGCTTGCACATCCACCTCCTCGCCGGCCACCTCCGGCTGACCCTGCTGCTGCTCCTCCCGCGTGGGGTGCTCCTGCCCCGCCTCGTCACGGTCACGGCCTGCGTCCTCATCACTCCCCACCGGGACCGCGTGTTCGGACCCCTGGAGGGCGGCGCTCTCGTCCAGGCGCGTGCCCACCACCACCAGCAGCTTGAGGTCACTGCCGCGGCTCTCAAGGCGGTAGCTGCTGGAGGTGGGGACGAGGACCACTCCATCCCCGGTCAGCAGCAGGCGGTCCGCGCCGAACACGACCTCTGCACCCTCTGGGTGCACCGCCACCAGGAGCGCATGGGATCCCAGCGCTTGGGGTGTGAGGGGCCGCATGGCCTGCTCTCGACGCCAAGTGTCAGCCCCACCCCGCCGCAAGGCCACGTACACGCCTTCGTCCCGCCGCACGTCCTCCAGCCCTGCCTCGTCCAGCAGGCGCCCCACGGACAGGCGCACCGACAGAGGGAGGCCTTCCTGGGACTCGGCCGCCCGGACATCACCAGGCTGGTGACCCAGGACCGCCGCGTTTCCCAGCTGGACACAGCGGACCTGGCCGTCGTCCGGGGACGCGGCCAATAGGGCCATCTCCCGGGCGACCTGCCCTTGGCGCTGGAGCTCGTAGCGCTCCAGGGCGCTCGCCAGCATCCCTGCCTCCCGCTGCCCCGTACCCATGAGGCGATGCCTGTTGGCACCCTCGGCCGCATGGTACCTGCAGTGCCGCTGCTCACAGCTCCCCAGGGGAGGGGGCGGCACGACAGTGGGCATGGGCCGCAGCGTTGCGTTGGCCGGGTCCACATCCATGCCGGCGTAGACGTCGGGCCCGGTGTCGTCGTCATACATGAGGGCCAGCGGCGACTTGCCGGGCCCGTATACCTCTTCGTCCTCCTCGTCGTCCGCCTCCTGCTCTTCCTCCGCCTCTTCCCCAGCCGCAATCATCACCGGCGGCATGTCCGGTCGCGGCAGGAAGGGCGCCAGAGGCCGCTCGTCAGCGCCTCCGCCCCTTGCCGCCTCCGCCGCGTCCAGCCGTGCCCGCAGGTTGTCGGGCAGCCGGGCCCAGCTGGTGCCCGCATGGAGGTCCATGCTGTACGCGAGCCCCGCCGGACACAGCTCACCAGGTGCCACCTGGCGCCACTCCCGCCACTCCCACATCCAGTCCTCCACTGCTTCCCCCTTGGCACGCCCCCCACTGGGCTCCACGACCCCACCGCCCACCGCTGGTGCCTGCGCCTCCGGCACTCCTCGCCCCACATCCTGTCCCCCCGAAGCAACCACCTCCGACGGCTTCTCCTTGGCCCCTTCCGCCCTCGGGGCGACGGCCATGAGCGCCTGCGCGATCAGCTCGCCGACGTCAGCCTCCCTCCCCGGTGCCTCCGGCACGGCTCCATGGCCCCCCGCGGCTGTCCGCCGGTACGCCCCCAGCGCCTGCGCGAGCAGCTCGCTGATGTCTCGCGGGCCGGCAGCCGCCGCCTCCTGCGCCGCATCCCCCGCCTGTTCCCCCGCCGTAGGCCTCCCCATGGGGGCTGCGCCCTGCACCCCATGCGTCGAGGGTGAACCACCCGGCACCACCGGCGCAGGCCCTGTGGGCACCACGGGCGGGGGCCCGCACGGCACGGCTGGATCCGGCACCGGGACCGTCCGCGGTGGAGACCCCGCCGTGGTATGCCCCGGCTGGGGCACCGCTAGGGGTGGCGCAGTCGCTTGCGCCCCCGTTCTCCCCGCCTCGCCTGGGGGCACGCCACGTGCCTCCCCTTGCGAGACCCCCAACTGCTGGGCGCCCCGCCCCGGCGCGGGCACCGGTACCGGTACCGGCACCAGTACCGCATGCTGAGGCGGCCGAGGGTGCCGCTGGGGCAGGGGATGCGGGTACACCACATGCTGGTGCGGACGGTGATGGTGATGGTGATGGTGAACGTGGACGGGGAGCTGTGGCACAGCCGCCGGGTGATGGTGATGGTGAAGGTGGACGGCGAGCTGTGGCACCGCTGGGTGTACGTGTTGGTGTGGGAAGTGATGGTGCATCATGGGGAACTGGACGGGGTCGTAAAGTAGGTGATGGAGATGGAGTTGGTGGTGGTGGTGAGCCCCAAAAGGCGGGAAGGGCAGGGGCCCGAGGCCCCGGGGCAGCAGCATCGGAAACGCACCCGGCGCCGCATACCCCGGCCACCCTGCCAACGGTCCCATTGGAAGCCGCCGGCGCTGCGCGTCCTCGAGCTGCCAGAGATCATCTTGTAGACGTTGGAATAGTCGGTTGAGCAGGTGCACCCCGAACGGCACCGTGCCTGCTGCGAACTGCACCTGAATGTCAGGCGCATTGTACGGGTGGGGATCGCGGGCCAACATCTGCTGCAAGCAGACGTCGACGAAGTGGTCCCATCCGTTGTCCCTGGCCGGACGGTCCGCGTAGACGCGCGCCTGGAACGCCGCATATCTGTGCGGCCCGTGTCTGACGAGATCAGACACCACGTCTACCAGGCGCCGGGCACGTCGCCGGAAATCCAACAACTCCACGGGATTGGTGGGGACAGGTAGCGACATTTAGCTAACAAAGGCTGTGTGAGCTATGAACATTGGGGAACGGCTGGACTCTGTGGCCCGTCCCGGCCGCAGCCGGCCTTTTGTTGCACGACACATTGCACGACACAGTTGCCCACACCTCTTGCGCCCCCCCCCCCTTCCCTTTTGTGCTCCATTGCCCCTGGTCTCGCCACCTTGGTGTGCTCCTTGGTTCTACCCGGTTTTTGGTGGGTGTGTTGCCAGGCAGGGTTGGGGGGGGGGGGGCGCTCGACGCTGGCTCAGGTCCCTCTCTCCGGGAGTTTCCCCACCGGGGGGCCGATGCATGCACTCCCCGTCAGGGTGTAACTCTGTTGTACGGGCCGTCCATTTGTACCCGTTTCGTACAAATGGACCTGCGTCGTAACCATGTACGTCTGCCCTTCCCCACATCGGGGTCGGGTACACTGTGGGTCTCTGGGGATTCCTTGCAGGATAGGCGCATCTCTTGCCTACCCCGATGGACGGTGTGCCCTACCCGCAGCCCCTCACAGGACACAAACCGCAGTACGTGCCATGGGGAGTGCTCGTAGTCAGGCCCATTGGCCACCCCCCCAGGCCGGTGCCACCTTGGGTTGCTGCCCAACGGACCCGGGCGTAACCCACCATATTGCCTGCGCTCAGGTGGGGCCAATACGGACACCGGGGGGGCCCCCAAACCCCTGAGGTCGGGTACCTCACCAGCTCTCTTGCGGGCTCTTGTCAGCGAGGCTCTTGCCTCTCCGCTGTCTTCCCCGGGGAATCCCTCTTTCCCGCACCCCTTTCCGCGCTCCCTGGTTCCTGCCGTACCCCCTCCGTCCCTGCTTTCTGTCCCTGCTCTGGCGCGTTGTTTTGCTTTGTTGTTCTTTTTTTTTTTTGGGCTCCGGCTGCCTGGCGTCTCCACCGCTCGCCGCCCGTCTCTTCCCCCGGCGTTTCGGTCTGTCCTCTGCCCCCCCCCATAGCCCCTCGCTGTCTGCTTGCTGTCCTCGCCCCTTTCCTGGGTTGGTGGGGGAGAAGTGGGTGGGGGGGGGGCGTCCTCGCTGTCTGTGCTCTGGCGTAAGCACGTCGCCAGCACGGTGCAGGCACGAGGCAAGGCACTTGTCCCTCTGCAGGGGGGGGGGGGGGCTTGCGGTGTGGCTCCCGTCCTCGCCCTTCCTACCCTGTGTTTGCTCCCCCGGCAGTCCCCCCGCTTGGGGGTTGCACGGCGCGTGCTCCCTACGGGGGCGGTCGTGTGGTCCGTCCCGCACCCTCTCTCCGCTGCCTCCCCACCCTGCCGCTTTGTCCGCGAGGGGCACGCTTTCCGCCCCCCTTTACCTTCACCCCCCACCCTTGGGGGCGCGGAGGTGTGTGTGGGGGGGAGGGGGCGCCCTTGTCGTCTTCCCTACGTAGCACGCATGTCGCAGGCACCATGCAAGCACGACGCAAGCACGAGGTGAGGCACTGGGCTGCAGTGGGGGGGGTTTTCCTCTTTTGGGCCTTCCCCCCCTTTTCCATGGTATAGGCTCTGCACCCCAGGATCACCAGCCGCCTTTGCCCCTTGGCGGTAGTCGCCACGTCTCCGCAAGGTGCTCAGTGTCCCGCGCCTGCTCCCTCCTTTGCCCATACTTACTGGAGGAGGTACGTGCCCGGTTGGAAACGGAAGATGAGGAAGTGCGGGCAGCGGGGAGGACTTACTGTACGCCTCGAAGGCTTCTTGCGCCATCCACCGCCCTGGTTGAGGGGAGGGCCCCTGTTTCGGCACCCAACAGCCCGGGGGGGCTGACTGCCCATCCTCTCCGTGGTGCCTGTGTATCCACTTCCGAGCGGCCTGACACCGGTGCCGTGGTATCAGTCCGCTGGAAGTGGCGGCTACAAAGCGGCCGGGCGCTCTCGTCCCCCGGGTCTCTGCCACCCCCTAGCGCGATGGAGGCCCCTGAGGTCCTATGGCAGAGACGCGGGGAGACGGGCGGGGGATTCATTTGTGGCATCCCCTGGCCACCTAGTTAATCTGCATTATCGCTGCCGCAGGGGGCCCAGCGGATGGCGCCGCTGGTGCCCGTCCCCACTGCGCATCCCACCTGCGCCACAATAGCTGCAACATGCGCAGGGGGTCCAGTGGATGGCGCCACTGGCGCGTGTCCCCTCTGCGCCACAAGGTGGGTCACTGCACGGGAGGCCCTACGGATGGCGCCGCAGGTGCCCGCCCCCCCGTGCCACTTCCTGTTTCCGGCACCAGGCATGGTTGACTTGACATGACACACGCACGAATGAGGTCAGAGCTGGTTTCAGGGCGCGCACTGTGCACGGCGCGGCGCATGGCAACTATCCCCTACCCTGCCTCCTCTGCTCCCTCTCTCGCCCTCTGTGCGCGCACGGTGCAGCGCAATGCGCAGTCCCTCCCCTGTCTCTCTCGTCCCTCCCCCTCTCTGCTCCGGCTTTCCGGGCTTCGCACGCCTCTTACGTGTCCTACCTCTTTTGCCCTGCCCGTGCCCTCTTCCCTCGTCCCTGCCGGCCCTCGTTGCATGACACTACGCTGGCACGCTGCACTCTGCACCTTTGGGGGCGGGCTGCCTTGTGGCAGCACGCCGCGGCGCCCCGCCTTGTCCAGTGCCCCGGCGCGCTGCGAGCGGCTCGTTCGGTTGTGGGGCACCTTTTTGTTCCTGCCCCATGTTCGCTCTTACAAGCCGCCGTGGCATACAATGCGCATACATTGGTCCGCGAGCAGCACGCCCCCCTCCCTGCCCTGCTATCTCTGTCCCTCTGCCCTCCAGCCAGCGCGAGCACGGTGCGGATCAATTTGCGAGGCAGCGCTCCTTCTCTGCCCCCCCTCTCTGCCCTGGCCCCCTAGCCTAGTCCTGCCCCCTTTCTGCTCGCCCTCTCTCAACTTGCCCTGCCCCTCGTCCCTGGTTGCAGGGTCTCTGGCCTCCTGTCTCTCTTTCCCCTTCCTCCCTTTATCCCCTCGGCGAGTGCCGTGCAGAGCAATGTGCGACCCTCCCACTCCCTCTCTTCCTTGCTGCCCCCTGGCGTTCTGGTCTCCTGGCAAGTTGCACGCATTTTGTACCGCACACTATGCCTCTGGGGGCAGGCCGCCTAGCGGCTGTGTCATCACGCCACATCCAGATCCCCCGCTTGCCGCAGGTGGCCAGCTCGGTCGCGGGGCACCCTTGTTGTTCTTGCCCCTGGTCCGCTCACTCTAGCTGGGGCGTACTACGTGCATAAGGTCCGTGATTAGTATGCCTCCGACCTCTCGCCTCCACCTCCATTCCTTTGCCCTCTGGCCAGCGCGAGCACGTGCGGAGCAATTGGCGAGGCAACCGTCCCTTCCTGCTCCCCCTCTCTGCTCCCGCTCCCTGGACCAGCCCTGCCCCTTGTGTGCTCGCCCTCCCTTGTCCTCCCTTGCCCCCCTTCCCGGGCCCCGGGGTCTCTGGCCCTCTGTCTCCCTGTCCCCGTCCTTCTTTACTCCCCCGGCGTACACTTTGCAGAGCATTATGCGAGGCATCCCTCCCACTCCCTCTTCACCTTTCTGCCCCCTGGTGTCCTGGTCCCTTGGCATGTGGCACGCACGTTGCACTGCACCCGCCTGCGGCCCTTTTCCCTCTACGCCCGCCCTGCCTCCCCCTCCCTCCCCTGCCCGTCTCCCCCTCTGACACCATGCAGGACACAGTGTAGGCAAGTTGCACGCATGTTGCAGGCACGCACCTGGCCTCTACCGTCGGCGTCGTCAGGCTGGTTGGCACGACGCTGCGGCAGCCCGCCGCTGCCACAGCCCCCGCAGGAGCCACCGCCGCGGGCAGCCACTCCAAATGCCGCGGGGGGCGCGCCCCTGGGAGGCCCCAGCCGCCCCCCGGCCAGGGTTTCACTGTACCCCCCACGGCGCCTGGTCGCCGGGGGGGATCCATCACAAAACCCTGCAAGACATCGAAAAGAAATAGACTATATATATATATATATATATATATATATATATATATATATATACATATATATATGTATGTAGCTATATACAGACGCACACACACACACACACACACACACACACACACACACACACACACACATATATATATATATATTGTTGTTGTTGTTGTTGTTGTTGAAGGCACCCAGCACGTGCCGGCGGGAGAAATTGCCAGACACGCTCTCCCTGGGCAGGGCGCAAGGGAGCAGTCGGCCGGCGTCACGCTGGCCGGGCGTGTGCCGACGACGACCGAGGGGGGGGGGGGGGGGGGGTGGGGGCCGCCATGTCGGGGGGGGGGGGGGTGCGCGCGCGAGGAGGAGGGAGGAGCCACCTGTGTGTGTTACCCTGGAGCCCTCCCCCACTGCGGGGGGGAGGGTGACCCGACCTGTGAGTGACGGAGGCGGGATGGGGGGCAGGCTGGAGGGACCACCTGTTCGGGCACCTGCGGGGCCCCGCTTCTCCTTGCTCCTGGCCGGCGCTCCCCCGCGTCAGGGGAGGGGGCGTTCTGCCTGCGCGCCCCTGTACCGCACGTGCGCGGGCGCGGTGGGGCGCTGCCTGTGTCCTGTGGGGCCCGCACAGCACTGCTGGTGCGGCCCTGGTGTGCGGGGGTTTCTGTGGGGCCCGCACAGCACTGCTGGTGCGGCCCACGTGTGCGGGGGTTCCTGTGGGGCCTGCACAGCACTGCTGGTGCGGCCCTGGTGTGCGGGAGTTCCTGTGGGGCCTGCACAGCACTGCTTGTGCGGCCCTGGCGTGTGGGGGTTCCTGTGGGGCCCGCCCACCACTGCTGGTGCGGCCCTGGCGTGTGGGGGTTCCTGTGGGGCCCGCACAGCACTGCTGGTGCGGCCCTGGTGTGCGGGGGTTCCTGTGGGGCCTGCACAGCACTGCTGGTGCGGCCCTGGCGTGTGGGGGATCCTGTGGGGCCCGCACTGCTCTGCTGGTGCGGCCCTGGCGTGTGGGGGTTCCTGCGGGGCCCGCTCAGCACTGCTGGTGCGGCCCTGGCGTGTGGGGGTTCCCGTGGGGCCCGCTCAGCACTGCGGGTGCGGCCCTGGCGTGTGGGGGTTCCTGTGGGGCCCGCACAGCACTGCTGGTGCGGCCCTGGCGTGTGGGGGTTCCTGTGGGGCCTGCTCAGCACTGCTGGTGCGGCCCTGGCGTGTGGGGGGGGGTTGCAGGAGGGAGGGAGTATGCCTGGGACCCCCGCCGGCGGTGGGGGGCCCGTAGTTGTCTTGACCTCACGACGCGAGGTTGGTTCTCTCGCTGCACCTGTGATGCGAAAAGGAAGGGAGGGGACAGGGAGGGAGGGGCGGCGTGTGCGGAAAGGGGGGGGGGGGCGTTGGAGGGGCGTGTGCGCGCGTGCTCGGGGGGAAGGGGGTCGGTGCGCTCGGCCGCCAAGCGTCACCGTGTGGCCGTCCGTAGCGGGTGCGCGGCCGGGGCTGGCCAAAGTCGGCCGGGGAGCCCGGGGCGCTGCTGGTGACGGGGGGGCTGCGGACGGCGATGGGGCCCGCACCCCGCTCGGCGGGGACGAATGCCGCCGAGCACCATCCACGGGGGCGAATCCTGGTGGAGGCGGGGGAAGTGCCACACCGTCCCCTCGCGGCCGAACCGGACCGGGACGGGCCCCGCCGGAGGGACACCGGGGGGGCGGGCTGGGCTGGGCACCGGGGCTCCGAGGCCCGGGTCCCGGTAGTGCGTGGGCCGGCGCGGGGGAGACCAGGCGGGCCCTAGGGCTGCGGCCGGGGGGGGGGGGGGGGGCTGGAGGGCTGTGCTGGCTCGGGGCCGAATCCCGTGAGGCCCCCGGGGGCTGGGCGAGGGCCCCCGAGGGCGGCCGCTCCTTGAGGGGGGGGGGGGGGGTTGCTCCCTGCCCGGGGGACGACGGGGGCCCCTCTTGAGCGAGGGAGGGGGGCGGGCGTGTATCGCCCGGTGTAGGGCCATGTCGATTCATGGCCGCGCGGCATGGGACTATATCCCCAACCCTCCGCGCCGGAGTCTCTTTGGGGGGGCTGAGGGGGGGGGGGGGGGGGGGGGGGGCTGGCGGTTGTTGTGTGCACCCACCCATGCGCGGGGGGGGGGTCGCCGGTGGGAGCTCAGTCCGGCTTGGCCGATAAAACCCGGTGGCGTCCCCATGGGCTCGTGGGCCCCTTCGAGGAAGAACCTCGGATTCGCCGGGGGGGACTCCGCTGTATATATATATATATATATATATATATATATATATATATATGTACGTATATATATATATATATATATATATATATATATATATATATATATATATATATATATATATATATATATATATATATATATAGGGTATTGTAACAAACCGTTTGCAACAATAGAAGGCGCGCGCACAATATTGTCTTGGATGAGTGCTTTGTACTTTTGCTGCAAGTAAGTGAAGGTAACTCCGTTAAGAGTACGCCTTGGGTCGTACTTTTGTTGCAAGTAAGAGAAGGTAACTCCGTTAAGAGTACACCTGCATCCTACGGCGTGTACTAATAAGTGAAGGTAACTCCGTTAAGAGTACACCTGCATCCTACGTCGCGCACTAATTGTACCATGCTGGTATAGAGTGGAAAAAGAGATTGTTGGAAACGAGGGAAAATAAGTGAAGGTAACTCCGTTAAGAGTACACCCGCTTTGCTACCGAAATGTTCACCGTACGTTTCAGAAGTCAATCACCCTTTGTTTGAGGGTATTGTAACAAATCGTTTGCAACAATAGAAGGCGCGCGCACAACGTTGTCTAGGATGAGTGCTTTGTACGTTTGCTGCAAGTAAGTGAAGGGAACTCCGTTGAGAGTACACCTTGGCTCGTACGTTGGTTGCATGTAAGAGAATGTAACTCCGTTAAGAGTACACCTGCTTCCTACGTCGTGTACTAATAAGTGAAGGTAACTCCGTTAAGAGAACACGTGCATCCTACGTCGTGCACTTATTGTATGTAGGGTTGATAAATTTCGAATTCATCGTATTTGATGGTATGTCTGTTAATCGTCCCCCTCGAATGCAAAGCAGACCACGTCGGAAATTACAATTTCAGAGGACACGCAATTGCACGCACGACACAAATACATGTGTAATACATGCAAAAGAAGCTGTTTCGTGTGGGTGGGCGCCATACAAGGAGCATTAGCCAGACTGGAAGAAATAATATAAAGACGATTGTTCATGTATGGCAACAGCTTAGCTAACGGAACATGTCTCTTGCACACCCAAGAACCTGGAATCGGTGCTTTGCTAGTGCGTCCGACGGGTTTTTGTCGGGATGCAGTTGCAGACTCAGAGTGCGGTACTGTAATGTTACCAGGGTACTATCAGCGGCTCCCAAGAAGTGCAAAGCATGCTCGCGGCGTTTGCGTCAACTTAAATTGTTGTCCGTGATAAGGATTAATCACTTCTTGATCTCCTTCTCCGACAGTGTAGCATGATTTACCGGACCTTTCTGTTGCCGTTGTCTTGCTGTTGGCGGCTCTTGGCTTGTTGATTCGGAAGGACGGCTTGAAGTTGATCTCTTGCGTCTAGTATTAGACTCTTCGTGGTCCTCTGGTCAGCTCTTCTTGGACCTTGGCCCAGACTCGGAGTTGGATGACCACTTCCTTGAGGAGTGTTTGCGAGAAGTTTGGTCGTCCTCTTGTCCACTCTTGGGATGTGGTTGACGGTGTGTCCAGTAGGGTGGTGGTTCGCAAGTTCGGGTACGTGGAGGCATATTTGTCTTTCTTGACTTTGGAATTTTTCTTGTAGGCGCGGTTTGTGACAGTGTGGTTTGTGGGGTTGCCCCCGCAGTCCCTTTACTTGTTGCACTCTTCCTACGGGTTGACGGATGCGGAGGCAGCAGGTCATTGGATGTCGAAGACGGACCACTTGCCGAATTGGACAATGATGATGCCATGTATTGGAGACTGTGAATTGCAGCCTCCATGTCGCCGTTGGTGACGGTAGGAAGCTGCCCACCCTCCGTCATTGCCCAGACCACCGGTTCATCATACTCTCTCCAAGCATCTTCATATGCCCAATCTTGAAAGGTATTGACTGTTGAACGCAAGCTGCTCTTATCTTCGGCAAAAAGCCGGAGAACGCTTGCACAATACGTCAAGGACCACCGTGGGAGTTGCCCGGTGAGTCGATTTGTCTGACACCATTGCATGGCGAGCATGACAACACGGAAGCCACATGTATCGGAATCAGGTTGAGTTCCATAATGATGCCATGTAAATAACCATCCCATTTTACTCATAATTGCCCAGAACCCATGCGCCACATGTAGACACGTGATCCTTAGGATCGTGGACGACCAAGGTCTTGTTTACAATGAAAATGTCGGTGACCAACACGTAGTGGACTCCAACAGTGGGGTGCTGCGAGGTAAGTAGTACGGGTAGGGCATCCCCAAGAGTATACACAACCCGTGACGTCGGAGCATGCTGCATTATTACTGCCAATGTCACATCTTGGATGACCGGCTTAACGGAGGAATTGCCTTGTGGCAACAAGACCTCTAGTAAACATTGCACTGCTGAGCAAGACAACCATGCACACTCCAATAAGTGCACATTGTCCTCCATGGTATCGCTACTTTCTTGTGGCCAAAAATCCTCTCCAAAGTAATCAACTTGTGGCTGCAAATGGGGGAAATCATCGATGGATGACGGTACAAGTTGTACACGTGCCTGTGAATGTGTAGGCGATGGTGTAGATGATGGAGGTTGAATGTGTTTTTGCCTTTGTAGGATGCATTCTTGAAACTGGGCTTTGGTTCCAGAAGTTGATAGCTTATGTGCGGCACACAATATCCGCAATTGCACAACTGACATTTGAGCCAAGTCCTGGGCCGCAAGCACTCGTGGGTTATTACACGCGTCCAATAGTTCGAAGCCTTGTGCGGGTTGCCGCGAAGTACCAACGGGTCGTCCTTGTTTGCGGATTTGCTCCGTTCCATCCTCGTTTAGATCATCAATGTCCAAGGACAGCTTGTGTCCACGCAATTGTCTCTCAATATACGACCAATACGGGAATGACACATATTGAAGAATGTGGAGCATGTTGACCTTCAATATCCGAGCATCCAACCGCTGTGGGAGTTGACTTACGACACTCCAAGCACGATGAACACACATAATTCCAATTATGAGTGATGTCGTAAATGTTCTTGGTGGATAAGAAGGAACTTGGCTTGGTGGTTTGGCAGACAAGACGTTTGTGGCCACAAAGCAATTCCATAGTTGCACGTAATATGGATCAACAAGGAAAGGGTCACGACGGTAATTGAGCATGAATAGGCCTTGAAGTGAACGAGCGTGAATAAAGCAACATATGCGTGTGCTGCTGCAAAGAATGCTGCCATGTCCACCCATACGCGGTTGTAAGAGCAGCCTTGCCTACCGTGCACGGTGCATAAGTATCCGGGAAGCATAGGAAATTGGATGATCTTGACTTGCACAGACGGGCCGTACATTGGAAAAATTGGCTGGAAACGACAGATGGGATACTCCCTTGCGTGCCCCACCGGGCTGACCACAATGACATCATTTGACCATCTTTTGATCACAACAAGTGTTGAGTTAACCAGTCGATTTTCGATGGACACATTGCGAATAAGCCGTGCCCTCATGCCCGCTGCGACACACACTTACTGAGGCAGCACACGACGATTACGAGAATTGATGTAGTCGCACATTGCTTGATTGGTAGGGGCACCACCCATATCAACGTAGCTAGCATCGACCGTTACACTACTTGACCCCAATTGAGCCATGAAATGTTGCGTCCATCGGGTCATAGCATTTCTACGCCAAACCAACATGGGGGCATCCTCCAAGTCTTGTAGCGACACATCGGAATTTGGCGCAATGCGTTGTTGCAGAATTAAGTGGTCCTCGTCACTCTCCTCTCCAATCCGCACACGATTGAGCAAGTTAATGAGATGTTCATCGTCTTGGCACATTACGTCCGTCAGCACAAAGGAAACAAAATGGTTTTGACAGAGTGCACTGTCAAAGATATCCAAATCAACAGCGGGTAGTTGCAATGGATCACCTACGAGGAGCACTGTAATGCCACCAAAAAGATTTCGCTTGTCGTGGCGTACCTTGTGTAGCACATCGTGGAGCGCGTGAAGGAGCTTGTTGGATAAGAGGGAGAACTCATCGACAATAATCATATCGGCGGTTCGAATCATCCACCCCAAGGTTGCGCCCTCCTTTATTTGCCACTCCAAGTCCAAAGATAACGAGAACAGGCTGTGGATTGTGCGTCTTCCAACATTTAGGGCGGCTACCCCACTAGAACCACAAACTAGGATGCCGAAACCAAGCGCTCGTAACTTGGCAATTAGCAAGCGAACGACATAAGACTTGCCGGTTCCCGCAACCCCTGTGAGAACAGCACACAATTGCAGAACACTACTTCCACTCGATGTGCGGCAATGCTGGGAAATATCCGGACCATTTTCAAGAGGTTGCCGTTGAAAATGTGCAATAAAAATGTCAAATACCCGGCGTTGCCCTTGGTTCAAAGCATTCACAAGTGCCTCCGCGGCACGCGTGTCGTCGGCATCCATGAATGCCCTTAACTCCTCCGCCAATTGGGGATCCAATTCAGCTTCCTCGGCCATTGCCGGTTCATCTTCTCCAAACCGGTGCTTTTCAAGCTCATCTAAATCGGACATGTAGGTATTGAGGAAGGTGGAGTCTCTGATCTCTTCGGCAATAAGAACTTGTGCAAGAAGTCGCAAACGCTCAACGGAATACCCACGTGCTTGGGCAGGCAGGTAGGTAGGTGCACTCGGTCGTGGTGAGGCGTCCCATGATACCTGCTGGCGTTGCCGCTGTGACGAACAGGAAGAGGCTCCGCGCTTGAAGAGGGGAGGCGGCTTACATCCCACTACACATGACTGGTGGCTCCCAACAAAGCGGCTGCGGGCAACACCGGGAGGGCTGATCGCTGCCAGCGTGATGTGCTTGTCTCGCCAGGAGGGTGTGCCCCCGTGCTTGCGCACGTCCCCTCCTTTGGGCAGAACCCTAGATGTTCACGGACTTCCTGGCGTATCCCGTTCCCAAGGCATGCATGCATGTTCTTGGTCTTGGGGGTTGGAGGCGCTTGGCTGTCGCACGCTCCGCCTCGAGTCCCAAAGCAGCGCAGGCCTTAGGATGCAGCCTTACCCCCGGTCTCTGGATCTCGTTTGGCCGGGTTACCTGCATGGCACGGGCTGCCTCAGTGCCCGGGCTATGGACACCGGGTTTCCTACTGCTTTGTGGCGTTTGTGGTTGGGTCTGGGTCGTGCTTGGGTTTTGGTTTCGGAAACACCGCGAGCCCTGGCTGGGGTCTTGGGTGGGTGTGTTTGGGTACGGTTTTTTGGTTTCGCCCCTCTTTTCCCCGCTGGGGTTCCCGGTGTTTGCGGTTCGGCTTGGGTTTTGGCCTGCACCCCTCCTCTCCTGGTTAGGGTTGTGGGATGTGCGTGGCTGTGTGCGCGCTCCTCCTGCTCCCCGCCGTTGCCGGTTCTGGTGTGTGGTGTGGGCGTGTGTGTTCGGTCCGGGTTGCGGCTGCACCCCGCCTCTCCTTTGGGATGTGTTGTTGGGATGTGCGTGCGGTCGTGCTTGTGCCCCGCTTGCCCCTGCCCTTCCTGGGGGGCCGCCTGTGGCGCGGGGGTGTGCTGGTGTTGATGTTGGTGGGCTGTACCCCCCCCTCCTCCCCTGTGGTTTTATTTTGGGCGGATTTGTGGTGTCGGACCCCGGTTGTCCCGGTCTTGGGTCCCGTGTTCTCTGTCCCCCGATCCCTTCTCTTCTGGGCCGCGTTGTTTGCTGTTTGTGTTTTTTTTCCTTCCCAGCGTGGTATGTGTCCGCGTGATTGGGGTGTCCCTTCTCCCAGTGGGCCGCTGCCCTCGGCTTGGTGTTGCTGGCTTTGGCTGGGTGGTCCCCCATTGCCCCTTTGGGGGGTCCTGTTCTCGGTGCTGTCTGGGTGGGGGCTTTGGCCGCCTCTTGTGGTGTTGGTGGGCGGCGTGGTGGCTGTGGGCCGTTTTTGCGCCCCCCCCCCGTCCCTGTTTTCTTTTTTCTGGGGGGGGGTCTGCCTGTTCCTCCCTCTGCCTTCCCTGGACTGGCGCACGCACCCGTCGGCATTCTGTGTGGTTTTTCGGGTTTGCTGTTGGTGGTTGCGTTTTGCCAGGCAGTGCCCCAGCCCCATGGATCGGGTGGGTTATGTACATTTTGGGCTCGGCGCCCCTTCCTGCCGGGTTAGGTTCTGGCTCTGCCGGGTGGGCAGTTGTGCCAGGCAGCTTCGTGTGGCTCTGGGTTAGGGGGGCTGCGGTTGTCCGTGCCCTTTCGCCTCCGCGGTGCCGGTTTTAGCTTTCTCGGTGGACCGCCACCGTTGTTGCCGGGCGCGCGGTGGCCCCTTGCCGGTGTGTGGCGGGCTGGTGCGGTTCCTTCCGGGGTGTGCGGTGGCTTGTTTTGGTTAGTCTTTCTGGTTAGGGTCAGCCGTGCCGTGGTGTGCCGCTCTGTGCCGCGTCGGGTCGCGTCGTGCTGTGGCGTGTTGTGTTTTGGGGTGCCTTGTCGCGTTGCGTTGCACTGTGGTGCGCTGCGGTGCGGTGTGCCGTGCTGCCTCGTGTTGTGCCGTTGTGGGTCGATGGAGGTTAGTCTGGCCCCTGTCGTGGTGCCGAGTGTGGGTCGGAGCGTGGCTGGTTGGTGGCTGGGGGGTGCGGTCAGGTGTTGGTGGCTCGCTGGGTCCGTGCCGTGGGGGTGTCGCCGTGCCGCTCGGGCCGGTGGGTTGGGTAGGTGTCCGTGGGGTTGCCCTCACTGGGGGCATATGCCGTGGTCCCGTGTCCTCTGGGGGTCCCGGTTCCTAGGCCTGGATGCTGTGGCCGTGCCTTCGTTCTCTTCCGGTGCCTGTGAGGTGGCCCTTGTGGTGGCCGGGGTCGTCGCCTGGCGGTGAGGGCGTGGTGGCTGGCTGCGCGGCGGTGTTCCCAGTGGCCTCCTCTGTGGGTGTAGCTCGTTCTCCCCGTGCAGGTGTGCCCTCCCTCCCCTGTGTGGTTTCCGGTGGCTGGTGGGCGTGTGCCGCTGTGATCCGTATGGCATCCGATTCGCGTTTCGGCGGCGTGTGTTGGGGGCGTGCGTCCGCGGGGGTCGTGCGGCGTCCGCTTGGGGTTGGGGCCTCTGGTCCCTCCGTCGTGGTATGCCCTTCTTGCGTGTGGGTCCTGGTGCCCAACGTGATGTGCTCTTTCCCTGCGCCCCGGTCCCTGTTCCCTCCCCTTGCTGCCCCCTGGGTGGTTTCCTGCTCCCACGTTGTTTCGCTCCCGGTGCCCCGTCCCTATGGGCGCCTGCCTGTCACCTTGGGCGCTTCCGTGCCCCCTTGCCGGAGTGTCCTTCTCTGCCCCTTACCCTCCCCTTTCCTGTGCCCCTTCCCTTCCCGGTGTGGTGGTGGTGGGGTGGGGGGGGGGCGCCGCTGGCCCAGGCCTGGGGTCGGGTGGCCTGGAGCCATTGGCCGAGGGTTCGTGGGGTGTAGGGGGGGCAGAGGCCCTTGACCGCGTCCCGGCCAGGGCCTCCCATGCCGCCTGCGGCATGATGGCCTCCGGGGCGGCCTCGTTGGGGTCCGCAGGGGTGCGGGTGCGGACCTCCTCGAAGGTGTGCACCATGTGCACCCCTTCTCGCCTTCCCGCTCCCCCATCCCACTTCACCCAGCGGCAGAGCTCCTGCAAAGCGGGGGCAGACCACCAGGCGAGGTGGGCAGGGGCCTGGGGGGGGGGGGGGTGTCCGAGCTTGAGGTCCTGGAATGGCGGGAGGAGGATGTGGACCTGCGGCGGTGGCGGGCGTGGAGGCGTCTTGGGGAGGGGGAGCCGCGGTGGCGGGGGCTGGGGGTGGAGGACGGGTACGGGCAACGGGGGGAGCGTGAGGCCCGGTGGGGCCTGTGGGGTTAGGGAGTGGTGGACATGGGGCGGCTGTGGTGTGCCAGTTGGCGCCTGGGGGAGCGGGAGCGGCGGTGGCGAGGACTGGGGGTGGGGGTCGCGTACGGGCGGAGGGGGGAACGTGAGGCCTGGTGGGGCTCTCGGGGGGAGGGGCTGGTGGACATGGGGCGGCGGTGGCGCGGATGGTGGCGCTTAGGGGAGCGGGAGCGGCCGGAGCGGGGCCACGGGGGGTCGTGGTGGCGCCTTGGGGAGCAGGAGCGGCGCGCGTGAGTGGTTGAGGGGCGGTGGCGGTGAGGGGAGCGTGAGCGCCGGGGGCGGGTGCGCCGTGCGGGGGGGGAGCGGGAGCGCCGCCGTTTGCGGGACCGGGCCTCGTCGTTCGAGTCGGGCCGGTCAGGAGGTGTCGGCGGGTCCTGGGGGGCCTCCGGGCGGCGCCGCTTGGTACTGGGGGGGGGGGGGAAGTCCCCCGCCCTCCCTGGATCCGCCACGTAGGGGTTCGGCGGAGGCAGCGGCTGGTGGTACGGGTCGAGTGACTGTCCCTGGTGGGGTTGGGCCCGGGGCGCCCCTTCGGCGTAGACGTGGTGGCCAGGGGGTACAGTGCCTGGTACGGGGGGGGTGGCCCTTGGTGGTAGGTGGGGTATGGGGGTGGAGCGCCCGGTGGCTGCCATCCCATACGCTGGTGCTGCTCGTGCACGGGGGATTGTGGCCCGGTGGGGTAGGGTGGTGGCCAGTGGTAGTGGTGGGGGTGGTGTTGGCGGTGGTGGTGGTGGGGCCGCTGGTGGTGGTGGCGCTGGTAGTGGTGGGGATGGTGCTGCGGGTATGGCCCTAGGACCCCTTGTGGATATATTGGTCCCCCTGTTCGGGCTAGGGGTGCGGGCATCGTGTGTAGTGCCTGGAGCCGTACTGTTTGGTGGGCGGCGGGGGCGGGTCGGGGGCCGGGCTTGACGGTGATTGTGGTAGACGGATCCCTCGTCCCTGGGTCGGTTTGGCCGGCGGTGGTGGTGGTTTGTGGGGGATGGATGACGGGGCGCTTGGAGATGGGGATGTTGACGAGGGTTTGAAAGGGGTCGTGTTGGGTGGCCGCCTCTGTGGTGGCGGCGGCCGCTAGTGGGAGGGGGGCGTGGGTTGTGGTGGGTGGGGGGTCCGTGCTTGGGTTAGGGTTTCGCTTAGGGCGGTGTCGCTTGGGTTTCTGTCGTTGCGTTTGTGGTGTTGTGGACTGCGTGAGGTGGTGTTTGTGGTGGTGCTGTTGCTGGTGGTGCGCTCGTTTGGGCGCCGGCTTGGGTTTGGGGTCAGGTTTTGGTTTGGGGTCCGGTTCGAGGTTGAGGAGGACTTCGGTCCGGAGGTGTATGGCCGCCGGTGCCGGGTGGGGGGGTTTCCTGGTGTGCTCCTGGGTGCCTGTGTCGCCTGTGTGGGGGTCGGGGGGTCCCCGGTAGCCTGGCGTGCGGCCGCAGCTTTGGCTTTTGCTGTGGCCTTTGGATGAGGTCGGCGCAGAGGGGGGGGTCGGAGGATGAGGTGGAGGACGTCGATGAGGCTGAGGACGAGGAAGAAGTGGTGGTTTTGGGGGACGCGGGTTGCGCTGTGATGCGGGCGGTCGCGGGTTCGTGGGCGGCGGCTTCTGCTGCTGCCACGGAGGGGAGGATGGAAGGCATGTCCTCAGGGTGTAGGTTCGGGGTGGGTGGCTGGGGAGGCCCGGCCGTGACCTGACGGCCCGGCGGGCCGTTCTGGTTCGTCAGCGGTGGGGGAGGGATGCGCAGGGCTGTGGCCTTCTCCTTCTGGGCTTGGCTGGGCCGGGGTCCTGCAATGTGTGAGGCTGTGTGGGTTGGCGTCCGCGGGGGGGAATAGTTCGCGCGGGCTGCATTCGGCGGCCGGGGGGGGGGGGGTTGGCCTGGGTTTTCTGGGGTGTGCTCAGGGGGCCTGTGCGGGCCACTGGGCGGAGTGGGCGTGCTGTGGGGCGTGGGGCTCCCCTCGGTGGGTGTGTGCGGGTTCTCGAGTGTGGGGGGTGGTGAGGGGTGTCTGGCGGGTGGGTCCGTGGCGGGGGTGTGCTGTTGTTTTTTTCTGGTGCATGGGGGTTGCCCCCCGGCGAGCATAACACAAAAGCGGCCTAACCACGGGCAAGTGAGCGTTCATGGCGAGCCGAAGTTCATCCAAGGACAGCAGCCATATGTACAGTAACTCAGGGGGTGTGTCGCTGCTCCAGAATGCACCGGAGGCCTGGTTACTGTGGGCTGTGGCTTTGCCATTGGCCCTGTGGTTGGTGTTATGGCGCGAGACGAATCGAAAAAGAAATGGACTATATATATATATATTTATAGAAATCAGAAACAAACAAGTAACTCCGGCCAAAGATCTCCTGGGGTACCATTAAAGACCTCCAGTTAAGTGGATTTCACTGACTTCGCTCCACTAGGCTCCAGTCCAGTGCGGAAAGTCAAATCTGGGCATCAGTGACCTCATTGGAATGGAACGGATTGGAAACCACTGATCTCCATTCACACAAATCCAGTGACCTCTATTTGTCTGGGGAAAAATCGAATATAAATCAGAGAATCCGGATAGCCTCGGACATCACTGATCTCCATACATCTGGGGAAAGATCAGATTTCTGAGAATCAAGGATGACATCCACACATATCAAAAATCATCATGGATCACCACTCTGTATAGGATTCCAATCTCCAAAGTCCTGAATGATGTACGAAAAGGAGCAGGGGCAAAAAGATCTGGAAGAGAGCATCAATAGACAACAGAGATAATTCGTAGACATGAACGTGGTCCCATCTCGTCGATCTGTGAAATGGTATCAAGGGACTAGGGGGGGGGTGTGCAGATCGCACGTGCTGAAGATGAGGAGGACAGTGAAAAACGAGAAAGAAATAGAGAAACAAAAAAAAGAAAAAAGGGGGGGAGAAACCCGTCACCCGGAGACCAAAGCGGGGCAAAAACCCCCCAGTCGCTTGCGGAGCTTAGTTTCTTTTTGCGATGGCTTTTTAGGGTAACGTGTTTCTATGTGGGTAGTTACGGTAAATTAAGTAGTTGGGATTTGGTTTCTTTGTTGTTGCTGTGTATGTGTCTGTGTTTGTGAGGGTGTTTATTGGCGACTGTTGTGTTTGTCCGTTAAGGGTTGGCGTGTGCTGTTGTTTGGGCGGGTGGGGGAGGTGCGTGTCGCGGGGCCCTGGGCTGCGCGCGATGGTGGGCGTGTGTGGGTCTCCGGGTGGGTAGCGAGAGGGGAGGGGCATTGGCGGGGATTGCGCAGTGTGGTGAATTGTGTCATTGTATGTGTTCGCTCGCAGCGGCGCGCTTGCGTGGTCAGTTGTAGGCCGGGCGGTTTGGAGGAGAAGTTTGCCGTCTTCTGCTGCCGCGGCAAGGATTTGGCAGACGAGCTTGCGTATTTGGTGGACCTCTTGGTCAGTGATCGGAAGGGGGTATGCTAGCTCTGGGCTAAGACCCAGGCGGCTGAGGACCCTGTGGATGGCGTGGTACCCGGAGGTGAGGGAGTGCTGTGGTCTGGGGAGGGGGTTCTGCCGCGTGTCCGGGCCTGCCTCGATTTGTGTGTGGACGGTGAGGATGGCCCTAATCCAGGGCACGGATGGCCAGCGGCGCTGGATTCATTGGGTCAGGCAGAGCATGGCCAGTCCCAGGTGGTAGCCCGCTCTTCCTGAGGTGATTTTGGCCAGGGCGCGGGCTGGGGGCTTGTCCCCCGGCTGGAGGACGCCCCTGAGGACCCTGTGAGGGGTGGTGGGGTCACCTACTGCCCCTGGTGGGGCGGTCTCCGGGGCGAGCATGGTGTCTGTCCCTTTGACGAGCCATTGCGGGCCGGGGGACGTAGCTGTAGCCGCCACCACATAGTAGTGCCCGCGCTCGAGGACTGTACACCAGACCTCCGGCAGGGGGGTGGTCACTGTCTGTAGGTGGGGGAGGGAGGTCGTCGTCTGGGATGCGGAGGCCGGCGGCGCGGAGGGCGGTGTCGCGGTTTGGTGCGGTGGCCTGTTCCCATTCCTTCGCGTGGTTCGGGTCCGCTGGGTGGTCCTTCTCCGCTGGGGCTCGTCGTAGGCGCATGGTCCCTCGACGTGTGACGTTGGTGTCGGTGTCGTGTGTCAGGGCCTGGCCCCACTCGATGGGGGGGATCCAGACGTGCTGGACCTGGGTGTGTTGGCGGGCTCGCCAGAGTACGAGGTCTATGATGGCCTCGTGGAGGCCGTTGCCCGGGGTGGTCAGGTCCCAGAGGGCTTTGACGGTGAGCTTGGTTCAGTCCTCTTTTAGGCGCCACCAGCCCAGGGAAGTGCTCAGGGCCCTGCTTTGGAGGGTTACTCGTAGGAGGTCGGGGTTGCAGATGGTGGTCGGTGTGTGGGGGGGGTGCCCCGGGTCCGGGGGGGGCGGGCTGGGTGGGTTGCCGGGGTCCTGCGCGTCCACGTCGACGTATGGTTGGCACTGGTTGGACTCGGCCGGGCTGGGCGGTGCCGGGTGGCTTCTTGGGTGAGAGGTGGGCTTTGGGGTTCTTTCGTTGTGTCTTGGAGGCCTGCGGATGGGAATGGGGGGCGTGTGCGAGGCGCGGAGTGGGTTAGTGGACGTCTGGGTCATGCACGGCATGGTAATGGATGAGACGCTGCATGTGTTCCCTTGTGGTGGGGTCGGTGAGTTGTTCCTCTTGTGTTAACAGGAGTTGTTTGCGGTGTACCATTTGGGCCGCTGCTCTGCGGACTGCTTCTAGCTGGAGGTGCGCTGCTGCCTCCATGGGTCTTTCCCTGTGCTTGGCAAGGTGTCGGTGTAGGGCCTGTGTCACCGCCCCTCCCATGATGGCTTCCTTGACCAGGGGATCCCTGAAGAGGTGTTCGGTGCCCTGGTGTGCGTGGCTGTGTATTGGCCAGCCTTCGTGTTGTCGTCCCGGCAACGATGGTGGAGTCGCGCGCGCTGGGGTCCTGTCCCAGAATGAAAAAAATAGATAGGTAAAACAGGAGGAAAAAACTTTCTGAATAGATGAAAATAAAGCTAATTAGCATAAAAGACCCTTAGGCCAAGGAGCGCGCTGCCAAAAGCGTAAAAACGCGACAGAAAATTTTTCGACGTGAAATAGGTTAATAGTTAACGCCGTAAGCACCGTAACGCTCATAGGACCCTAACGCCTTCCCTCCTGTCGTCTAACTCGCTAAAGGCGCAAAGAAGAACGCGTCGCGAGCAGCGCGTAACACTAGAAAATTTATCATAGCTCGCCACGACCCCTCACGTCGCGCCCTGCCGCCTTTTTCTTATTCTTTCCCATGCACCTCCCTCCCCACCCTCGTGCCCATCACTCCCCTTGCCCTGCAGCTCAGGCAGCGGCCCTGGGGGAACGCGGTCAACCCCTAGCAATGGACACGAACACGCTCCACGACGCCAAGCACAAGTACAAGGCCAAGTACATCAAGAACGACGGGTAGCACGTAAGACACTGAAGCATACATGGTCTTGCTGCACGCGAGTGTGTTGGGTCGTGTATAATTTTCTTTTATTTTCAAAAGACAAAAAAAATATTTGAACAAATTTTGCAGCGGTTTTTCAAGTAGGTAAAACCGCACCAACGCAAGAAACAAACCCAACAAGGCAGCAGGACAGGACACCACAGCACCCCGCGGCAGCACAGCACCACAAGGCACAGCACAGGGGAGCAGGGCATCGAGGGAGAGCGGGCCACACGGCAACGCCGCACAGGGCAGAGACGACAGGAAATGCACAGCACGACACCCCAGGGCGCACACGGCACAAAGCACAATGGCGAACAACACCACGCAGCAACACAGGACAGCAAAACACATACAGCGCGGGGCGACAAGACAAAACACGGCGCCAGAAGGCACAGGACCCCAGGACAACGGACAGTGTCCCAGGACACAACACAGCGCGCGGCAGCACCAAACGGAGCAAAACGAAACAACACAGCGCACAACAACGCAATGCCAGGCGGCACCACGCGCAGCAACACGGCGCAGCACAGCACCCAGAGACACACCACAGCACACCACCGAAACACGACACCAGGAGCCACCAGGACCCACCAGGAGACAACAGAGGACAGCCAAGCCCAACAGCAAACCCGCAAATACAACACCAGCCAGCGCCGCAGGGGCAAGAGAGCAACGCACAGAGAGCAACGCCGCAGGCACACCGGGACAGCACCGCACAAGCAGAGCACAAAAACAGAAACAGCCCGGAGCACCACGGAAAGGCAAGGAATAACGCAAGCAAAAAAAAAAAACAGCAGAGAACGCAGCAACGTACGACAGCAAAGCACAACAAAAAACAGCACAACACGACCCTGCACAACACGGCGCAAGAACCCAACCCGACACAACCACCTCAAACACCACTGGGCACAACACAAAGCGCAGCACAGGCCGCGGCGCCAAGGCCCAAGGCACCCAGGGCAGGAAAACACGGAACGCCAGAGACAATAGGGCCCAGAGGAGGAAACAAAAAACCACCAAGAGGCGGGGGGGGGGACAAGACGCCAAGGCCCAAGGCACCCAGGGCCGGAAACCAGGGAACACCGGTGACAGGGGGGCGCAAAAGGGAAAAAAAAGAAACCTCGGAGTGGGGCGGGAGGGGGGCACAAGACGCCAAGGCCCAAGGCACCCGGGGCCGGGAAACACGAAACGCAGGACACAAGGGGGGCGCAGAAGTGGAAGAAAGCAGGAAAAACCACAAGCAGGGCGACCCCAGCCCGAAGGGGGCTGAGCAGACAAAGAGGGCACCAAGAACGGCCACAGGAAAACGTGAGGCGCACCAAAACGCGCCTGGGAGGCCGGCCCGCCCGACCCGGCGAAGAAAGAACGCACACGCGCAGGACCCGGGCGTGGCATCATCCGACCCGAAAGAGGAGGTGTCGGCGTCCACACGAAACAGCCCCGGTGCACTGGCCGAGTCCCCTGTCGAAAGACGGACGGTACGGGAAACCGGACGCGTCAGTGACCGGGTCCACACACGCTTAACCACCGCAGCGCACGCAGCCCAAGACCAAAGCCGGAGGGACCCGCCAGGGACAACCCCATCGCGGGGCCCCGAACGGGTACGACACGGAGCGCGCCCAGCGCCCCTGCCTCGGCAGTGGCCAGAGGCAGGCACAAAGAGTCCGGTTCTCGGCCGGCCTCCACGTGCCCCGCGCAGCCAGCCAGTAAAGCCGGGGGCGACAGCCCCTGGGGTGGGGGAAGGCACCACGGCGACGGGAAAGCCGACCGGAGCACCGAAAGTGACCGGACGGGACGAGGCGCGGCGCACCAACGCGGGGCCAGGAGGCACGCCAGAGAGGCACGCCGCCGGCCACAACCACGGCACGAGGACAGGTGCAAAGCCACAACAGCCACCGGGTGCCGCGAAGCCGGGAAGCGCGCACAACACACGACAAACCGCGGCACGAAGAAGGTGCCAAGGACAGCCGGGCCCCCATGCCCGCACACCGCACCCACGGCCAGTGGGAAGTGGGCCCCGGCCGCACGCCCGAAAGAACACAAGGTCAGGGGTCGGAGAGGGCCCGTCCCCGGACACCCCACACCCAGGCAAGAGGCGCCCCCCCCAAGCAACCTCATGCCGCCCCCACAGCGCGCAAAGCCAGCACGCAAGAGCGCGCGCTGTGGGGTTGGTGACGGGTCTCCAACCCCGCACCCCCCGCGCCCACAACCAGTGGGTAGTGGGCCCCGCCGCATGCCCGAAAGGATGAGTGGTCGGGGGTGGGACAGCGCCCCACCCCGGACGCCCCACACCCAGGCAAGAGGCACCCCCCCCCGGCACCCTCATGCCGCTCCCACAGCACGCAAAGCCAGCTTGCAAGAGCACGCGCTGTGGGGCTGGTGACGGGTCCCCACGCCCGCATCCCCCGCACCCACAGCCAGTGGGTAGTGGGCCCCGGCCGCACGCCTGAAAGGACGAGTGGTCGGGGGTGGGAGAGCGCCTGAACCCGGACGGCCCACACCCAGGCAAGAGGCGCCCCCCCCGGGCACCCTCCTGCCGCCCCCACAGCGGGCAAAGCCAGCTCGCAGAAGCGCGCGCTGTGGGGTTGGTGACAGGTCCCCACGCCCACAACCCCCGCACCCACAGCCAGTGGTCAGTAGGCCCCGGCCGCACGCCCAAGAGGACAAATGGTCGGGGGTG
Organism: Eutreptiella sp. 'Long Island Sound 2002'; assembly: GCA_964036045.1. Lineage (NCBI taxonomy): Eukaryota > Euglenozoa > Euglenophyceae > Eutreptiales > Eutreptiaceae > Eutreptiella > Eutreptiella sp. 'Long Island Sound 2002'. The sequence goes on along the minus strand of OZ038379.1, from coordinate 145,241,855 downwards.
GGAGAGCGCCAGACCCCGGACGCCCCACACCCAGGCTAGAGGTGCCCCCCCCCGGGCACCCTCATGCCGCCCCCACAGCGCGCAAAGCCAGCTCGCAAGAGCACGCGCTGTGGGGTTTGTGACGGGTCCGCACGCCCGCACCCCGCGCACCCACAGCCAGTGGGTAGTCGGCCCCGGCCGCACGCCCAAAAGGACGAGTGGTCGGGGGTCGGAGAGGGCCCGACCCCGGGCGCCCCACACCCAGGCAAGAGGGGCCCCCCCTGGGCGCCCTCGTGCAGCCCCCACGGCGCGCAAGGCCAGCTCCCAAGAGTGCGCGCTGTGGGGTTGGTGACAGGTCCCCAGGCCCGCATCCCCCGCGCCCACAGCCAGTGGGTAGTGGGCCCCGGCCGCACGCCCGAAAGCACGAATGGTCGGGGGTGGGAGAGCGCCCGACATCAGACGCCCCACACCCAGGCTCGAGGCGCCCCCCGCCCCCCGGGCACCCTCATGCCGCCCCCACAGCGCGCAAGGCCAGCTCGCAGGAGCGCGCGCTGTGGGGTTGGTGACGGGTCCCCGCCCGCACCCCCCGCACCCACAGCCAGTGGGTAGTGGGCCACGGCCGCATGCCCGGAAGCACGAGTGGTCGGGGGTGGGATAGCGCCCGACCCCGGGCGCCCCACACCCAGTCAAGAGGCGCCCCCCCTGGGAGCCCTCGTGCCGCCCCCAGAGCGCGCAAAGCCAGCTCGCAAGAGCGCGCGCTGTGGGGCTGGTGACAGGTCCCCACACCCGCACCCCCCGCACCCACAGCCAGTGGGTAGTGGGCCCCGGCGGAACGCCCGAAAGGACGGGTGGTCGAGGGTGGGAGAGTGACCGACCCCGGACGCCCGGCACCCAGGCAAAAGGCGCGCCCCCTGGGCTCCCTCATGCCGCCCCCACAACGCGCAAAGCCAGCTCGCAAGAGCGCGTGCTCTGGGGTTGCTGAGGGGTCCCCACGCCCGCACCCCCCGCACCCACAGCCAGTGGGTACTGGGCCCCGGGGGCAAGCACGAAAGGACAGGTGGTCGGGGGTGGGGGAGAGCTCAACCCCGGACGCCCCACACCTGGGCAAGAGGAGCCCCCCCCCGGGCGCCCTCGTGCCGCCCCCACAGCGCGCAAAGCCAGCTTGCAAGAGCGCGCGCTGTAACGTTGGTGACGGGTTTCCGGGCCCGACCCCCCGCACCCACAGCCAGTCGGTAGTGGGCCCCGGCCGCACGCCTGAAAGGACGAGTGGTCGGGGGTGGGAGAGCGCTCGACTCCAGACGCCCCACACCCAGGCACGAGGCGCCCCCCCCGGGCACCCTCTCGCCGCCCCCACAGCGTGCAAAGCCAGCCCGCAAGAGTGCGCGTGGTGGGGTTGGTGACGGGTCCCCACGCCCGCACCCGCCCCACGGAGAGTGCACAGCCCCAAGCCAGGTAGGGGGACACGGGACCGCCCCCCCCCCCCCCAAGCAAGCCAATTGGAGCACAGGACCGAGGCGGGAAACGCGGAGGGGCACGGGCCGCGTGGAACCGCCCTACAAGCGTCCAGCACCGGGACCGCGCGAGGTGCGCGCGCCACACAAACCCGGGGAGGTGGGGGGGCGCGGACGCCGCGAGAGCGCGAGCGCACGCACACACAAAGGTCATTCGGGGAAGACCTGAAGGGCAACCAGACCGCCCCCGCGGAACGCACAGACTGCATGGAATGGCGTACCAGCGAGCGAGGATAAGGGACACCCAGACGGGACGGCCCGCCACACACAGCGCGCGAAAAGCGGGGCGGGAAGGGGGAAACGGGGAGGGCACAACACCCGACACCGGCCCCAACTCCCCCGAACCGGCCGCGAGCGCCGCGCACACAGGATCCGGACACTGCACCCGCCAAGGCAGTAGTGGTGCACTGCGCCACGCACCAGCCCCAAGGCTAGGCAGCCTCCGCGCCAGCCCATGGGGGTGCCACTTGCAACAAGCCAGTAGCACGGGCCCGGCGGCAGGCGCCCCGGGCGACCACACATCAGGGGGGCGACGCAGTGGGTAAGCGCCTGCAGCTACGGCTGCTAAGTAACGCACTGACCAGGGAGTGGCGAAATGGGGAAGCCGGGGAGGGACGGGTCTCCGAGCCGTGTGAACCTGGGGGACTCCGCCACCAGGCAGGAGGTGCGTCATGAAGGGCCCCCTACTAGGTCCTCGTGGGGAGGATATCACCTGGCCCGACCAGGTGGCCCTCTGGTGCCCAAAGGCGTCTAGTACCCGCAAAATCAAACCTCAAATCTCAAACCTTCGTGTTGTTGTAGGGTTTCTGCCGGGGATCAGCCCACTAGCGTGTCCCTGCCTGTATGGAGGGGGCATTTCTTGAAGTGTTCCCAGTCCTCCCGGGTGGTGTGGTCGCACGGGCAACGGGTGTGTTCTTCCAGGACTTGGATGTGCTTGCGGGCGAGCCATCTGGCGACCCTGGTGAGGAATGGTAGTTGCTCCCTGAGGAGCTGGATGCGTCGTTTTTGGAGGTGGGCTGGGACGTTTGCTGGGCGCAGTGCTGAGTGGTAGAGGGGGATTTGCAGTTTCTCCTGGAGCTCCTGGATGTGAGCCCGGCTGTTTGTGTCGCCGAGCACGCGGGCGAGATGTTGAATGGGGTTGGGGTAGTGGTATGCTCTGTCGTGGGAGGAATAGGGGGCGTCCTCTGGTACCCAGTCCGGGGTCTGATGGGGCTTCGGTTGGGGGGGTATGTGTTGGAGGTGTGTGTGGTTTCGGCCGAGGTCGGGGATCTGGAGGGTTGGCAGGTGCGTTGTCCGCTGGTGTACTGCCTGGTTGTCGACCTTACCATTTCCGTATTGGTGCCTGTGGGACTCTTGTTTAACGATGTGGAGTTGGACGTAGGGGGGAAGGCTGCGAAGGGCTTTCCAGAGCAGCAGTGCCCGGGTGCCGAGGCTCGTCGCGGTGGCTTTGTGGAGTGGTTGCCCTGCTATGCGGAGGAGCAGGTGTGTGTCGACAGTGGCGTCTACCAAGAACCAGACCCGGAGGATGTGCGGGAGGTGGGCGGGTAGGTGGGCCGCGATTTCAGCGATGGTGTCGGCCATGGCCCCCAGCTCCCCGCGGGAGGAGGCCCCATAGGTGGTGTGGCCCGAGCGGTGGTCCATGTGGTAGTGTCCCCCGGTGTGGGTTAGCTGCAGGGTGGCCCCCCCGGTGATGGGCGTGAGGGCGGATTCGCCTGAGGCGTCGGTGAAGAAGAGCCGGTCCGCCGGTGATGGTTGTGGGAGGCGGCATGGGTTCATGGGTAGGTAGGCGTATATGGCGAGGCCCGTGGTGAGGTGGGCCACCGGGGTTGTGGGCTGCAGGGCGGGGGTGGCGTACACCCATCTTCCTTTGGAGATGATGTGTTTCGCTTGGGGGGACATGGCTATGAGTCCCTGTTCCGGCTGTCCTTGTGTGAGGTAGGAGTAGATGTAGTGGAGAAGGTAGCCTTTGTCTGGGTTTAGGTCGTGGCATGTGAGGAGTTGTGTTCGGTGTTCCGGTGTGTGGCAGGAGTGGTGGAGCGGATAGTAGGGGTGCTTGTGCTTGCCCGTTCTGCCTGGTTCGTACATGCTGTAACGGATGGCGACCCCTGCCGGGTCAAGGCGGGGCCAGGTGGGCGTAGTGGTGAAGAGCCATTGGGATGTGTGGTCGGGGTTCCACGCTACCGTGGGGTTCGCATCGGTGCAGTGGAACCATGGGGCTGCCCATGGGTAGGCTTGTGGTGGTAGGTGGGTTGTGGGGTGTGTGTCGTGGCGTGCTATGAGGTGCAATACGGGCCATGGTGTGGTGGGTGCCTGGGGGTCACAGGCCCAACATGTGCGTGGCATGCTCTGGGAGTCATGGGGGACCTTCGGTAGGTCTCGGGCCGTCATGTGGTGCTTCGGTATGCGCCATTTTGCCCCGTGGTGGATGACGGTGGTCTGCGTGGGTTTGGCTTCATTCGGGGCCATTAGTAGGGTTAGCGGTGGGACTGCGCCCGTCACCGGGGGGACGGGTTCCTGTTTCGAGCAGGTGCGTGCATAGGGAGGTGTCGCTGGGATGGGTCGGGGGTGCTGCTTCTTCAATTCTCGGTAGGCTGCTCGCATGTCTGTGCTTCCTGGCAGAGTGTGGCCCCCTGCTCGTGCCGTCTGCGTGAGGTACTGGTAGAAGGGGCGGTATTGCGACCATTCGGGAAGTTGTAGGAAGGGGGTGTGGTGTGCTCCGCTGTGGTGAAGGACCCGCATTTGTGAGAGGGTGCCGTATACTACGGTGATGGAGCCCCGACGAGGTTTATGGTGTTGATGGTGCCCTTGGGGTGATGGTGGATGTCCCCGCAGAGGACCGCCAGAGGCCCTTCCCCCGGGCACACGTGGTTGGTGAGTATGCCGTGGTGTGGGGATGGGAGGAGAAGCTGCAGGTGGTTCCACAGGCGCGTGTTTATGGTGGTGGGCATGCCCGTCTGGTGGAGTATCCAGCGTGGGCATGTGTTGCGGGCCTGCTTTGCGGCTTGGAGGCGGATTGTGGCGACCTCGCGGACCTCCGGCGAGTGGTTGTGGCTCATGCGGTGAAGGAGGAGGGCGGTGTGTCTGGTGTAGGCCGCTTTCACCTCGTCCCCTATGGCGTCCCCATAGTGGGGCCATGCCGCCCGGATGGCGCGGGTGGGTATGGAGGTGAGCCAGCCCCCGTGTGCTGCCCATGCCTTGGTTACGGCGCGTGTGGCCGGTTGGAGGGCGGTGGTGGGGTGTGTCAGGTGGAGTTCCAGGAAGCCTATGGAGGCGTTCAAGACCCCGGTGAGGTAGTACGCCAGGCTCTGGTGGGACGGGGAGAGGGCCTTGGTGGTCGGGGACGCATATCTGGGGAGATGGGCGAGGTGTGACTGCAACTTGGGAGGGAGGGTGGCGTCCTCAGGGTTGGTGGCCTGGATTACTCCCAGGTCGGTGGTGGTTGTCATGACTTGCATGGGGGGTCCTTGTGGCCCTAGGGCTGGGGGTGTAGAAGACCCTTTGATCATGGCCACTGACTTTGTGGGGTGGACGATGAGGTTGTTGCGGGAGAGGTAGGAGATGGTCACGTCCAGTATGTCATTGGCTTGTTGGGTGACCGTTGGCCCGGGGTTTGGGGCGTGGGGTTCGTGTGGTGTGTGTGCAACCGTGAGGTTGGTGTCGTCCGCGGCGCCCACCAGGGAGGAGAGGAGGGGGTAGGGTGCGTAGGCCGGGTAATCCTGTTCGATTGTGAGAGCCAGGGGGAGCGTCACGAGGAGGTATAGGAAGGGGCATTCTGCTCCTCCTTGGGGGACCCCGCTGCCTGGCTCCAGGAAGGGGGTGAGGCCTGCTCCTGTGCGGACCGTGTATTTGTGGGTGCGGATGTAGCCGGAGGCGAAGTTGTAGAAGGGGAGGCCCAGGCGTTTCCACACCGCCTCCAGAAGGACCCAGGGGGTGTTCGGGAAGGCTCCTTTGACGTCCAGGGAGGCGATGATGAGGTCTACCGTGTCCATGTCGGCGATGGTGGCCTGGAGGAAGATGGCCTGGTGTGGGGACCTTCCTGGGATGCCCCCCCAGAGGCTGGCGCGTATGTGAAGGTCCAGGTGGGGGCGGATGCGGCGTAGGAAGACGGTCCAGATAATTTTTACCTCCGTGACTGCACAGACTATGGGGCGCCAGTTGTCCGGGTTGGCTGAGTCCCCCTTTTTGTAGTGGGGGCGGACAACGTTTGCGCAGTCTGGTGGTAGCGGGGTTTGCCCCGTGACCAAGTCCCAGAGGCGGTGGGCGAGGATGCGGAGGAGGTGGGCGGGGAGGTGGTAGTATGCCTCCGCAGGGAGGCCGTCGTAGCCTGGGGTTTTGTGTTGCCGGAGACTGTGGATGGCCCTCCACACTTCCTGGATCGTGAAGGGGGGCTTTTCAAGTTGCCTCCTCTGGGCGTGGTTGAAGACCTGAGGGAGGTGGTCGATTTTGGCCTGGGTGTCCGTGTCCAGTGTGTCTTGGGTGGGCGTGTGTTGTTGGAGGAAGCTATCTGGGGTGGTTTGGAGCACGGTGGTTAGAGTTTGGTATGAGAAAAGATATTCTCGAAAAAAGTGAAACGAGACAAAATAATCGCTCATTTCATATGACACAAGAACAAAAAATCGCTCATTTCATGAAAAACACCCCGTTTTTCGAGAAAATGAGAAACTGGCATCCAAATCAATTATACTGCGATGCTTCAGGCTCAACAATCAGCTCCCTCAAGCAGTCCTTGTGTTTTTGACAGTATGGTGTTGGGGTATTTGCATTCTTGTATTTCCTAGAGGTTTCTGGATGGTTGTTGATATTGCCTAGAGCTTTTCAAAAGTGCACAAGGCCCCGGCCTGATACAACCAGGGTTGGGATAAGCGAGCGTTTAGCGACTGAACGGTCGTTTGTTTGTTACGCTTAGGGAAATTTATTAACAAACGACGTTTTAACAAACGACGGCCCGCAGGCCCCTGCCGCGGCATAGCGCGCGCACTTCCCGTGTGCTGTGTCCGATGTTTTGCGTTGTCAGAGCCTATGAACTGAAGGATTTTAAAATGCACAGGATTTCAAAAACCACAGGCACAGACATGTCAGAACAGGACCGCAATTCGTGCAGAATAGCAATTTTTTAGGCTTTTCACATGTTTGTATTATTAATTTCGGATTTATGCACATTGCATCTCTGTATTTTGCTTTTAGCTCAGTGGTGTCATGGGCGGCAAAGGCCATGGAACTTTTTGGCCATGCCGAGCTTGTCAGAAGTGGGAGAACTGATGAGTGAAGCTGCGGAACTACAAATAGGCGTGTGCGGTACTAATTTGCTGCTGCTGGTGCTTCCTGTGCTACCATGTGCCTTGTCCGTGAATTTTTGGAGCGAAACGTGACGAATTCTACCACGGTGAAATCCAGAAAACACAAAGACGTCAAAGGAGTGGGGGAAAAGAAGTTGGGAGACCCCTTCAAAACCGCGTCAGAAAAGTTCCACCGACGCCAAGCCCAAATGAAGCAACCCGTCGCCGAAGCTTGCAGCGATCAGCGTGATGACCACCCTACTGACGAGCGGCGTGTATGTTCGGGCCTCAGCCCCTCTCCCTGTGCAAGCGCAAGCCTCATGCTCCAGTGATGCGTCCACCAACGTGCAAGCCTCAGCAATGGGCATAGAATCAGGGCGAAGCAGCCCTGCGCGCACTGCGCGGGACTTCAAGGCGAAGCAGCACTGCGCGTAAAGTCAAGGCGAAGCAGCACTGCGCGTGAAGTCAAGGCGAAGCAGCACTGAGCGTAGAATCAGAGCGAAGCAGCACTGCGCGCACGGCGCGTGAGGTCAGGGCGACGCGTGAAGTCAGGGCGACGCAGCACTGCCTGGGGCGACCTCCGCGCTGCGCCCAAGCGCCAAGGTAAATAAGCGTCGTCTGCCTCCAGTTGTATTCGCCAGAAGTCTTGTTTTCAGTGTGTGTCACGTGCGTGTGCCTGTCATTCACATGCAGTGAGTGGATCTGTAAATTTGACTTTGGCCTCTGTGCCTCCATCAACCCTGAGGCGTGGCATGCATGTGTGTATTGATATCCTGATGTGTAGCCTTGCCTTTGTTTAGCTCTGTTGAATCCTGGGACCCCTCTTTCAAGGCCCACGCTTAGCGCTGGACCAGGAAGAAGACAGTGTGCAGTAAAGTCGACGTTAAAGTATTCTTTGTGTCTGAGTTGCAGGGCAAGACAGGGTAGAGCTGCAAAGTCATTTGCACGGTGTTTTAAGAAACATTGTCTTTTTGGCTGAACTGCAGGCAGGGTAGTGCATAAAAGGGAAGCAAACAATTTAAGGTGTGAATCATTTGCAGGGTGTTTTGAGAAACATTTAAAAGCAGGAATTCAGAAAAAAACTTTTGGAAATTTTTTTTGAAAAAACATTTTGGAAAATATTGTGGAAAGGACCAATGGGGCAGAATAGAAACAAGCAAACCATTAGAAGCAAACCGAAAGGACATTAACAAGGAAAAAAATTAACAAACGACGTTCGTTTATTTTCATCGTTCGTTCGTTCGTTCGTTTGTTCGTTAATTTTCCAAAAAAAATTAACAAACAACGTTTGTTAATCCCAACCCTGGATACAACATCTGCAGGAGGTCACAGGCAGAGGTAAGCGCCTAAAATCGCAGATTTATTGCGCCTGTAGGATTTGCGATTATTTGGGTTTCATGTTTTCGATATTTGCTGTGATTGATTGTTGTTATATGTTTGTATGTGTTTATCATTATCGATTACTGTCACTTCAGGGTTTGTTTGTATAGCAACATTTGCTATTATGCGCGCTCTGTTGCATGGTAGCATTGTCACGTTGAGCTTCTGCGAGTATGGGATTGCCATCCAAGGAGTCCGAGTCGTTTGTTCTAGCGCCGTTTGTTCAAGCGTTGCAGGCGTTAGTGCTTCTGTGCTTCCAGCGAGTTCTTACAGCGAGATGTTAAGATCACGACGTCCAGTCTCACTTCTCTGTTTTATCTCTTGAAGATGCGTCGACAGCAAGCTGAGAACGCTTCACCGTACTCACTCCGAAGTTGCTGCGACCTGATGTGCTGGTTTTGTTTTTCGCAGCCACTGTCCTGTTCGTATTCACGTGACTTTTGGCGTGTTCGCTCTGCTCTTTTTGACCCCTGACGCGTAGAACTGTGCTTTGCGAGATCTTCGTGGAAACGTGCAGCTCAAGTACGCGCCATCTGGGTTTGCCGGTTGTTCGCCGAGGGGTTCTTCAACTCCTACAGCTTGCACGGCACTGTCAGCAGCAGGTAGTAGTCTCCCCGCAAGTTTTCTTGAGCAGTCTCCTTGAGCAGCAGCGAGTGGCATAGCAGCTCGACGCGAAGGCGGTTTCTTCTTTGTCGCTCGGCGCTCCATCTTCGTGGCGCCAGGCGCTTCAAAGTTTACATGACAACTGATCTTCTTTACGGATTTGATGCTGCTGCCTGGAGACCTTCTAAGAACGAACTTCTGAGACCAAAGTACTGTTGTGAGTGTGTCTCTCTGCGTGCGTGTGTTCGCGCGTGCTTGTAACAGCTAGTGATTGAATTTACACCTGTGAAAAACGGGTATGGCCCTGAGGCTCCACAGGACTCCGAAGTGTGCCCTTTTGGGCTGCCTGTGGCACACTGATATGCGCCTTTGCTTCAGTTTTTACGGTCTGTGTTGCATGTTCAAGCTCAGGGTTCTGTCCGCTGTTGGGGAATGACAGTTTGGTTTTTCTTTCTCACAGAATGACGTCGACTTATATATATGTGGCTCTGCTAGCCCTTTGTGAGAGCCTTTGTTTCTGTTTGTATATTAGTGTGAAAGGCTGCAGTGTCACTCTTCGAGTGGCTCTTCTTCAGTGTGTGGACTTGTTTGGGAACGCATACAGAGATGTTTCAGCACTTTGAATGCTCTGTGTTTGTTTGAATGCCTGCTGTTTTTTTGATTTTTTTTCTGGATGTTTGAAAACTTCTTTTGAATGCAAAACCAGCAGAAGGTTTCAGCCCAAGCAGGAAAACAATCATTGGAGATACTGCAGTCTTTTCAAAACCAGCATGGATGTTTTATATAACGAAACCACTTCTAACTTCGTATGGCCGCATTGACCAAAATGTGTATTCAACGGGTACCATTCATCGTAGGAAGTGCACTCATTGCCGCCTGGAGATAACATCAACAATGCCTTGTTGTTTTTTGGTCACATCAACTATGTCAAGACATATCCAAAAAAATGAAACGAGAAATAAAAATCGCTCATTTCATATGAAACGAAAAAAAATATCGTTCATTAAAACGAGAAGAAAAAAACGCTCATCTCATTTGGGCAAAAAAAGTCTCATACAAAACACTAACGGTGGCTGGGTCGTTGGTGAGGGAGCCGTCTCCCTGTCTGACCGTGGTGATGGTGCGGTGGCCGGTGTCGGTCATGGTGTCATTGAGGTGGCGGATGGCCTTGTAGGGGAGTTCATGTTGCGCATACCGTTTGTGTTCTTGGGCGATGCGCTGTTGCCTGTGGATGTGCCACTGCTGCAGGTCTGCCCTGATGTTGGCTATCAGCGTCCTGCAGTGGTGGATGTGTCGGCGGGTTTGGGGGGTGTCGGTGTGGAGAGGGTTGCCAGTTGGTGCTTCGCATGCCAGAGGTCATGGAGCATGTCCCCTAAGGCCGTGGGTGGTTGGTCGTCGTCAGTGTGAGGGTGTTGCCGGAAGCCGCAGGCGACGGCGGCCGTGCACATGGGTGTGAGTAGGTCGGAGGGGTCCGATTGGATGCGCCAGGCGCGGTCTTTGGCCCTGTGATATGTGGACCAGGCCTGTTTGTCGTGCAGTGGGGGCATCCTCAGGGGGGGTGGTAGGCCTTGGTCCGCATCCTCTGGGGGGCCGGGGGGAAGGTTGGGGATGGTGAGGCGGATGTGCAGGGGGCTATGGCCTGTGTGTCTCAGCGGGAGGGGCCCGTATCGGGCCTCCGCCCGGATGATGGTGGTGGGGTCGCCATAGCATACGTCGATGCGGGAGGGGGCGGCATCTGCTTGGTGGGGGAAGTGGGATGGTTGGCCTTCGAGGTTGGCCGTAAGGTCCACAAGCCCGCGCATCTCGATGGTGTCGCGGACTGCTTGGTCCTGGGGTGTGGCCTGTCCCCCTCGGTCTGCCGGGGTGGGGGTGGTGTACATGTCGCCGATGATGATTGTGGGGGCGAGCATGGCCATCTGGCGGTATGCCTCGGCCAGGGCTTGGAGGAAGGGTTCCGTGGCGTCGACGAAGGGGACGTGGGCGTTTATGACGTTGAGTTGCCATCCGTCCCCGACGACCTCGTAGACGCCTAGCCTCCCTGGGATGCTGAGGTGGTGGACGAGGTGGACGTGGATGCCCGTTCGAGCGTAGAGGGGGGTCCCCTTGTGCCAGTAGCAATCGTACGCTTTCTAGTCCGGGGTATATATTGGGGTGCTTTCCGGGGGGTCGTCGCGTTGTAGGCCTTGTTCCTGGAAGGCGAGGAGGTGGGGAACGCACTCCAGTCCTTGTGCCATCAGGAGCTCTTGGAGGGTGGTTGTGGCGTCCTTGGAGTATGTGACGGCCGGGTGGTTGAGTTCCAGGAGGTTGACGGTGGCCTCGGTGGGGGCGGGCTGGGGCTGTGGAGGCTTGTGCCCTCGGCCCTTGCCGTATCAGGGAGGGGGACTGGGGCCCGGTGACGTTTTGCCTGGTGGTGGGCGATTGGGTAGGTGCGGGGGGGGGAGGCCTTGGCTCCACTCAGGGGGGAGTTCCCCAGTGTATTTGGTGCCTCTGTGGGCCTTGTTCTCGTCGCTGCGGAGCCGGATGGGGTGGGCACTGTTGAGCTCTAGGATGTCGCCTTCTGGTTTGTCCGGGGTGCCGCTGCCTTGGTCCAGCTCCTTTTGGCAGTGCCAGACCACCCGGATCTGTGGCCCTCCCTTGTCCCCCAGGTCGCGGAGGCGGTACTGGATTGTGCCCTCACACCAGATCCAGTCGCCCGTGTGGGCGTTGCGGAAGGGCTGCTGGACCTTAGCGCCTTTTTCGAATCCTGGGTACACCTCGGGCCGGGGCGGTGCTGGTGGCGGGAGGGAGGATGATGAGGATGCCTGATCCGGGTGGGTTGGTGGTAATGATGGGAGGGAGGATGACGAGGATGCTTGGTCCGGGTTTGCCGGGTGGGTCGGAGGGGGTGCGGGGGGTTGGGAGGTTGCTGTTTTCCTAGCTTGGTTGGGGGCGGGTGCGCCCCTTTCCCGTCTCGCTCGCTTTGGTGGGACCGGGGGTGGTGGGGCTGGGGGGGCGTGGGGTTGGAAGAAGGGGTGCGTATCTTGCTGGCCCGGATCCCTTAGCGGGGGTTCTGCCGGCTTTTCCATGGTCGCTTTCGCGTGGCTGCGCGTGAGGTCGGCGAGCTTGCGCACGGTCTCTGAGTGGTTGGTTGGCCATGGCAGTGCGGCCGGGCTGTTGTCGAAAGGGTGCTGGAGGTGGTAGTTCCTCATGGCCTTGGCCTGCATGACGCAGGCCTCCGTGGGTTCCGGTGTGTCTGGGCCGTTGGAGGACCTTTGAGCCCAGTAGAGCGCTGTGTGGAGGGCTTCCCACGGGGCGCCTTTGCAGCCTATGAGGGTGGTGGCCTGGAGGAGTCGCTGCCGGCCTCGTGGGGGGTCTTCCGGGTCTATCTCCGGGGTGTAGGCCTGGGCCGCCATGAGGACTCCATGTGCCCAGTGGAGAACCCAGCATCGGGCGTCCGCTTTGAGGATGTGGATGGCTGGTCGTCCGGGGGGGGTGTCCAGGGTGTCCCACGATGCGATGGCTAGTTCCATCCTGGAGGGGTGGAGCTGTGGGGTGGCTCTGCGGCTTAGGAGTTGATCGATGTGGAGGGGGGTGACGGGATCGTTGGGGCCTTGCGGTGGTGGGGGCATCGCTGGGATGGCTGTGGAGTCCCAGTGGTGTTCGTGGGCGGCGAGGGTGTATAGGGCGGCGGTGATGATGTGTTGGGCGTGCCCCTCCAGGACGATGTGGCGCTCCGTGCCGAAGTCCTTTGGTAGGTGCACTGTGGGGTGGACGGTGATGTGGGCCAGGGCGCGTTGGTTGGCCTTTTTTCCCCCGTCTCGCGCCTGCGCCCCTTTGTCCCTCGGGATGTGCTGGTGTTGGTGTTTTGGTGGGGGCGGTCCCAGAGCGAGGGACTCTACTCCGTGGAGGGGGATGGCGTGTTCCCTGGACCTGTTGCGCAGGATGTATATGCCCGGGTCCCCGGGTACGGTGCCCAGGTACATGTTGCCCGTGATGGTGGGGGCTGGGAGCGGTTGGCGCAGGGGTGAGGTGCATGGGGTGGAGCAGGAAGGGTCATGGTGTTCACACCGGGGGTGGTTGATGCCGTACGGGGTGATATGCACGGCGAAGGGTCCGACGGCGCGCTGGAGTTTGTGGGGTTGGATGTTGTTGAGGCGCGCCGGGGCCCGTGTGTGGAAGCTCCCCTCGCTGATCCACACGGCGTCTGCCCGTGACGCCGCTGGGTTCAGGCAGTCCGTGATGATGCCTGTGATGGTGCGGTTGTGGGTGGCATCAGACACTCTGGCAGGGAGGGCGCTGATGCGGGGGACAGTGTGGTCGTCGTGGGTGGTTCGGGCCTTGCACCTTGCATCGTGTCGGTGCTGGGCCTCCTGCGCGGGGCTGTGTACGCCTGTGTGTTTGGGCTTCTTGTTGGGGCGGTCTGCCGTGTGGAAGGGCGTGGGCCAGGAGGGGGCGTGATGGAGGGTGGGGTGTGGGAGGTCCGCTCGTGTTGTCCACGTGTACAGAGTGGTCGCGGCGGCCCCCTCCGCTTGTATGGTGTATTGCTGGTCGTCTCGGCGATGGGTGACGAGGACGTTGGGGGCCGTCAGCTCATACACCTGCGTGGTCTGGGGGAGGTGGCGGGTGACGGTGATCTTGGCGGCGTCGTTCTTGCGGGTGGTAGTGTGGGGGATGATGTAGTCGGTGGCCCATTCGTCGTGGGGGTTGTGCTCCATCGTGTCCAGTTTGAGTGTGGGGTGGAGTGGTTTCGGCGATGGGGGCTTTTCTTGGGCTTTCGCGTGGGGTGCCACTTTGGTTTTGACCGGGTATTGCGGGCTCCAGGTTCCGGGGCCCCTACTTAGGTGGCTGCCGCTGCTGCGGCCCGAAGGAGGGCGGTTGTGTTGGTGTCTAGGGGGGGGGGGGCTGGTTGGGGGGTGAGGGTGTCGTGGTCTTGGTATGCCCACACAATGGTGTAGCCTGGTTGGGTGTTGCGGTGTGGGGTCTGGGTCTGGGCTTGCTGGATGGATAGCGCGGTCTTGATGTCCTCCGCTACTTGTGTGTTTATGGGTGTGGCGTACGCCCATAACCCCGGCGTGTGTATGCCGTGTGGTGCTTGCCCTACTCCTCGTACTGGGTGGAGGGTGTGGTGGGTGCGCATGAGCCCTAGGTGTTCCTGGAGGAGGTCCCCACGGATGTCCTCCCACCGTTGCTGCCCGGTGTGTGTGTGGTTGTTGGGGGTGGGGTAGGTGGGGACGATGGCTTGCCATGGGGTGGTGCCCTGATGTACCGTCATAGGTGCCGACGATGCTTGTGGGGGTATGTCGACGGCGTGGGTGGGGGCTGCTGTTATGGAGTCTCCCTCCGTTGGTGTGATGGTGGCATCCCCTTGGACCGTGAGGAGGAGGTGGTGGCGGTCCGTTGGTAGTGTCCAGGTGGTGGTGGGTTCCCTGATCGAGTGGAGGCGGATGGTCTGGAGCCCCGGTGTGATTTCATCCCATCGGAGTGTGCGGTTGTGGACCGCCCATTCCCGTGGCAGGTTCCGAAACCTGTTGCGGTCTGGGGTGGTGCGGTGCTGTGCGGGGAGTTCCATTGTGGTGATGGGGTGGGTGAGGGGCTCTCTGCGGGGGCTTTCCTGTGTGGTTGGTGGGGATGGTGCTTGGGGCATCTTGTCGTCTGTTTGTTGTAGAGCTTTCGCTTCCTGCAGTTCTGCGCTGATGGCGGCGAAGACGTCTGGGAGGGTGGGGGAGGCGGGGGGGTGGGGTGCTGGATCGTTCCAGGTGATGTGGTACTCCTCTGGGTTCTCGGGGTTTTGCTGTATGGTGATGGCGGCGGTGGCGTCGTCTTCAGGTGTCCATCGGTGTGGATTGTGGTCCAGGGGGTGGAGGGTGATGCTGTGGCAGTGTTTCCAGCTGTGGAATGCTAGGAGGGCGTGGAGGCCGTGCCTGGTGTCCCCGGGCGGGGGGGGGTAGGTTTTGGCTGCCGCTTCCAGGAAGGCGTCCACGGTGCCTTTTCAGGTGTCTTCCCAGAGAAGGTCTTCCTCCGTGCTCCACTCGTTGTCGTTTCTTTTCTCCTGCTTCCACCCTTGGAGGGTCGCGTGGTCCGCTGGGAGGTCTCGCTGGATGGACTGGTAGTACTGCTCGGCGTCCAGTGGGGCTAGGGCGCCGGCCAGTGTGGCGTAGATGTGCTTTGGGGGGGGGGTCGGGGCGTGGTGGCGTGGTCGGGCTCCTCTCGCTGGTGTTCTGCGTTCTGGTCTGCGATGGACGCCGGGGATATGGAGCGTGGTGGCATGGGGTCGTCGGGGTCCTGCGGTTCCGTGGGTTGCAGGTGGGCTTGTGAGCGCGGGGCCGTGGCTGCCAGTAGGTGTCAGATGGCCGGGAGGACGTCGTAGTCGTCGTCCCAGCAGTGGGCTGCAGCGCAGGTCCTGTCGGGGGAAGCGGGGGGGCGGTGTGGCTGCATTGTTGCGGAGCGGTGTATGATAGGCTGGGCGACGCATGCGGGTGGTGGCGTGCCCGCTCTACTGTGCCGTTCCCCGTGAGCCCTGACCCTCGGGGGTTGGTGGTGATGTTGGTGGTGAGGGTGGTATGGGTGTTGGAGTGGATGATTATGCCGCTGGCGGTGCCGTTGGTGAGGGCGGTATAGGCGTTAGTGTAGGTGAGGTTGGTGCAGGGATCGCGTTGGTTGATGGTGATGTTGGTGGATCAGCCAGTCCCTGTTGTCGCTGTCGCCGTCGCCGGTGGTGTCGGTGCCTCTGGTGGTATCGTGGACACTGATGGTGAGGGTGGTGGTTCGGTTGGTGATGGCGAGGGTGACGTATGGGGCGTATGTGGTGTTGCCGGTGGCGTTGATGGTGAGGGTGTTGTCTCTGGCCATTGGGGACGCAAAGTATGTGGGCCGGACGTGGCGGTGGTGGCGAGGGTGCTGTAGATGACGGGTGGTGTGGCCGATGTCGCCCCCGGCGGTGGAGGTGTGTTAGGTGCTGTGGTGGTGAGGGTGGTGTTGGCGACGCTTCGGTGCCGCGGCTGGTGTACTGATTGATCGTGGTGGAGCTGTTCTTGGTCTGTGGGTAGACCACGTCTGGTGGTGATGGTGTTGGTGGTGTCGAAGTTCGTTGAGGCCGTTGGCGATGCCAGGCTCCCGGCTTTGCGTCGGGTGGTGGTGGCGCTGGTGAGTGCACCTGGTGCCTTGGGCGGCGGTGCCAATGACGGCCCGGCCGGGTGTGTTGGTAGTGATGCCGGCGGCGTGGGCGTGGTGGCGGCAGTGATGTGGATGTTAGTTCATCGAGGTTGGTGGCCGTGACGGCGAGGGCGCTGTTGGTGTCTTCCAGGTTGTCGGTGACACTGATGGTGGGTCGGCATAGGTGCTGCTTCTGGGAGTTGGTCCGGGTGCGGGAGGTCTTTGTGCTGTTGTTGGCGCTAGGGGCTGGCTTTCCTGCTGGTGATTATCATCGTCTTCTGGCCCTGTTGGTGTCCGGTGGCCGTTCCTGGTGGAGGGTTGTGTCGCTGGTGGGGTTACCGTGGGTGTTGCTGCAGGTTTTGGGTGTAGGTGTGGCTTAGGGTGCGGCGTTGGCGTCGTTGGTGGCTGGCACCGACGGTGGGTGGCCTGACTGGTGGTGGTGGCGCTGGTGGCAGTGGTGGTGGGGGTGCCGGTTGTTGGTGAGGCTGCCGCCGCTGGTGTTTCAGTTGGTGCTGGTGATGGTGTCGCTGGTTGTGTAGATGGTGTGGGGTGTAGGCGATGCCGCTGTTGTTCGTGGGAGGGGGGATGGAATGGGGGACCCGTATCCAGGTGTTATGTGAGGGTGCTGTGGCCATCGGGCGATGGTGCTGCTTTCGGTGGTGTTGTTGAGGGCGGTGCGGGTGTTGGCCGGGAGTGTTGTCGGCGATGTCCTGGTTGTTAGTGCCTGCGGTTCGCGGTCCCAGGTGGTTAACCGGGCTATGCTGCCGGTGAGGTTGGTGCAGGTGGTGTCGGTGACAATTCGGCTGATGCCGTTGGTGCGGGCTGTGTGGTTGTTGTGTCAGGCGTCCGTGGCGTTCGTGTCGCTGATGGTGGTGTGTTGGGGGTTGGTGCTGGTGGTGGTGCTTTGATGGTGAGGGTGGCGGGGGCGCTGGGTGCGCCTCCGCGTTGCCGGGTTATCTCCTCGCCACTCCTGGCGGAGGGTGCCGCTGGTGTCGCTGCTGGTGAGGGTGGGGGATGTGATGGTGTTGTTGTGGTTCTTGGTGCTGCCCGGGGTGGTTGTTGACGATTTTCCGCGTGATGTCCACGCTGCGGGCTGTGATGCGAATGGTGAGGGTGTTGTAGGTAGGCGGTGTGTTGCCCTGCGGTGCCGCTGGCGTTGATGTTGGTGGGTTTAGTGTGTGCTGGTGCTACCCCTGGCTGGGGGCCCGGTGGGTGGCGCTGGTGGCGTTTGTTCGCCAGCCCTGCTGGCGTCCTTGGTGACGCCGACAGTGGGGGCGCCGTAGGTGTTACTCTGTGCCGGCGTCGTGGTGGTGATGGTAGGGTTGTTGTAGGTGACGTACCTTGGCACGTCGCTGGTGGGGTTGGCGGTGGTGTGGATAGTGTCGTGGGTGTTGGCGTCGCTGGTGTTGCCGACGGTGAGGCTGTCTCAGGTGATACTTGGTGGTTGGCGTGCCTCGTGGTGGTCTGATGGTGTGGGTGTTGTTGGTGTTGGTGCTGGGCGCGGCCTGCGCTTGGGCGGTCCGCGGTTCCGGGCGTGCCACTCGTGGCTGGTGGTCGGTTGGCTTGCGGTCCTGGTGGTGCCGGTTGTCTCTATGGTAGGGGTAGTTCCTTCGGCCGTCTTTGGGTCTGTAGTTGCCGGTGTTGCACCGGTTGTGGTCGAGGGTGTCGATGCTCTGGCTGGGTGGTGGTGTTGCTGTGTTGCTGCTGTCGGTGATGCTGGTGACGTTGTTGGTGAGAGCGCCGCCGGCAGAGCTCCGGGTGTTGGGGCCGCCGGTGATGCCGATGGCGAGGGCGCTGTAGGTGATGCCCTGGTTGATGGTGATGTTCTGACGGTGCCTTGGGGGTGGGACGTCAGCACTCCTGGCGGAGGTTCCCGTGGGCATTGCTGGCTGGTGTGTTGGCCCTTGCGGTGTTTGCCGTGCCTGCGAGGCCCCCCTTGGTGTCGTTGATGCCGATGGTGTTGCAGGCGCTGTACCGGGTGGTGTCGCCGTGGTGGCTGTTGCTGACGCTCCGGGTTGCTGTTGCTGAGGTCGCGCTGTCTGTGTTGGCAGTTAGCGGCTGATTGTTTACGGCGTCTCTGATGTTGCTGATGCTGCTGGTGGTTTTTTGATGCATGGGGGATTCCCCCCGGCAAGCATTACTCAAAGCGGCCTAACCACGAGCAAGAGCGCTCATGGCGAGCCGAAGTCCAAAGCAAGAGAAAGTATGTACACAAATAGTATAAGTACCTGTTCTTGCTGAGACCTGGGCACAGACCAGGTTCATCTGGGTGCAGTGCACTGCCCTGAATGGCACCAGTGGCCAGAAAAAAACCTAAGCTCTGCTGCGGAGGACCAAGATAATGTGCTGAAAAAAGGAAAAATTAAGAATAAGTGCAAGGAACCCTAAGCACTGACACGGTGGGGGCGCCGCAGCTTACTCGCCACTGGCAGCCCGGCCAAAAAGGCGTCTCGCAAAGAGAATCATGCAAAAAGAGAAGCAAAAGGAGGACAAAGACTGGCTGCATGGGGCGCGGGTACCAAGGGCAGGGCCATAGGCCGAGCTCCGGACTCATTCACGCACTGCACCAGGGCGTGGGTGCGCCGAGCTGTGTGTGTATGTCCCATGCGAGGCACAGGGGGGGAGGGGGGGGCATGGTTGCCGAAAACTGCAGTGTGGGGGGGGGGGGGGGGTGCAGTTGACAGAGAAGAGGTGGATGACGGAGAGCGGGTAAAAAAAGTAAAGAAAAAAAAAACTGGGGGAGGAGGACACCTTTCCCGGAAATTCAGTGCGGGGCAGAGACCCCCTGGTCGCTAGTGGAGCTCAATCTCCTTTCACACTGAAGGTAGGTAGGTAGGTATCTTCGGGAGCTCGGGATGCCTCCTTTGACAAAGCAGGAAGAAGGTCTTACCAAGGGGACGTCCTGTCCCTCCCACTGCTCTATGTCAGGTGCCTCTTGAGCCGCTCCCGCATGTGCTTGGGAAGGCATTGTTGCGGCCACCCGGTCCGTGTGTCCCAGGTGGGAGGGTGTCCCCACATGTGTCCATGGGTAGGGCCACATGCCCCCTCCTTTGGGCGGCGGCTCTGGGGGCTGCCCAGCTGTGTGGAGTATTTCTCACCACAAGGGTTATTGCTCCCGCTTGTCTACGGTACGACCGCCTCACCCTTGTGGTTTGAGTTGCGGGGCCACTCTGCCTGGCAGGCGACCCCCTCCTGAACTGTGTACCGGCTCGCCTGTCACCGGTTGCTTCCATGGCTCCGGGTGACGTTTGCCATGGTCCCCGATGCAGCCTGGCCGGGCTAAGACCAGTGGCCTTGGAGTACCGCTCCTGCCCCTGGCCCGGTGGGTCAGCCAAGTCGCCCCGGTGTGTCCAACCCATGGGGTTTCCTTTCTTTCCTGTCCCTCGTCCGCCCTATGTGTGCGCGGTGTCCCGGGCCTCTTGGCTCCTGTTCACCGGTGTGCTCGCGCGGTTCGTTGTGTCGTGTCTGCGGTGTCCTGGGCCACTTGGCTCCTGTTCACTGGTGTGCATGCTCGGTGTGGTGCGTTGCACGTGCGGTGTCCCGGGCCCCTTGGCTCCCGTTCACCGGTGTGCCCGCTGAGTGTGTTGTGTTGCGTGTGTGCTGTCCTGGGCCACTTGGCTCATGTTTGCCGGTGCGCCTGCTCCATGTGTTGCTTTGCGTGCGCGGTGTCCTGGCTCACTTGGCTCCTGTTCACCGCTGTGCCTGCTCTGTCTTTTGTTTTGTTTGTGCGGTGTCCTGGGCCACTTGGCTCCTGTTCACCGGTGTGCCCGCGCGGTTTGTTGTGTTGTGTCTGCGGTGTCCTGGGCAACTTGGCTCGAGTTCACCGGTGTGTCCGCTCGGTGTGTTGTGTTGAATGTGTGGCGTCCTGGGCCCCTTGGCCCCCACTCACTGGTGTGCCCGCTCGGTTTGTTGTGTTGCGTGTGCGGTGTCCTGGGCCACTTGGCTCCTGTTCACCGGTGCGCTCGCTCGGTGTGTTGCTTTGCGTGCGCGGTGTCCCTGGCCTCTTGGCTCTTGTTCACCGGTGCGCCAGGCCGTGGTGTCTCATCCCTCTGTTGCCCTCGGTGCATGCTCGTGTGCGGTGTCCTGGCCCTCGTGGCGCCCGTTCTCCGGTGTGCGCGCTGTGTGCGGTGCGTGTGTGCCATTGGTGGTTGTGTCCCTCTTCCTTCCGCCCTAATTTTTGTTGTTTTTTTTTGATGGAAAAAAAAGAAAAACAGGGGCACGCGTACACTGCAGGCACAGGCACGGGCAGCTGGTGCGGCGGTGCAATAGTGTTGTGTCCTCTGGTGTGTGTCGTCGGTGCTGTGGCGGCGGTCGCGCCCCAGGAGTGCGGCTCGCGCGTCCTGATGTACACGGGTATGGGCCAGGGTGGGTTTGGTTAGGTGTCTCTTTGCTTCTGGAGCTGGCTGGTTACGCAGCTGTGTGGGCTGTGGGTGTGGGCTGTGGCTACGTTGTTCCCTCGGTGGGCCTGATTAGGAGTCAAGGGTTAGCGGTTTCGGGGTGTGGCTCGGCTGAGCTCTGGACTCATTCACGCACTGCACCAAGGCGTGGGTGCGCCGAGGTGTGTGTGTATGTCCGGTGAGAGGCACAGGGGGGGGGGGGGGCATGGTTGCCGAAAACTGCAGTGTTTGGGGGGGGGGGGCTGCAGTTGACAGAGAAGAGGTGGATGACAGACAGCGGGTAAAAAAAGTAAAGAAAAAAAAACTGGGGGAGGAGGACACCTTTCCCGGAAACTTAGTGCGGGCGGAGACAGCCCGGTTGCTAGTGGAGCTTAATCTCCTTTCACACTGATGTGTTGGGGAACTGTGACCCGTGGAGTGAAGGTGAAGTGAGGTGGAGAGTGTCTGTCTTAGTGACTGTGCGGCAGGTAGCACCAGAGCGTTTTTTGTTTGGATGTTTGTTGATGGGGGCGGGTGATTTAATTTTTGGGAAAGGGAGTTGAGTGGGGAGGTGGGCTGATGTGCTGTAGATGGAGAGTGAGTTTTCCCAGGGGTTGTCAGTGGTGTCTGGCTGCAGAGTGTGCAGGTCTGGTATGGGGTTATTTCTGAGCCACTGTTGGACGTCTTGCAGCGTTGTTTTGAGGCGTTAGCGTCGTTTCTTCATGGCAGAGTAGAGGTGATTTCTGTGTTGAGTTTAGGTGAGTGCAGGTGGGGGTGAACGGAGAAGGTTACTGGGAGAGTTAGGAATCAGTGTACGGATGAAGTTGCGGCGGTCACCCAGTGTTGCGGTGGTCCACCAATCAGAAATGAGGTCGTTGAAAAGGGAAGGCCAGGCGTTGATGATGGCTTGGCGTAGGTGTGCAGTGGCTGTGCATTCAGCTACCACTGTTATTGGGTCCAGAGGGTGTTTCTGGAGACATTCAGGGCAGGGGTATTTTTTAAGGATGTAGTGTGGTTGGTAACCAGTGCAACTGTACATACCATTAACCCATTTGAAGGGGAAACGGGAAAACCAGGAGGTATGAGAGTAAAAATCTCTGCTCATGGAGAGGAGTATGTTATTGTGAGAGTGTGCAGGGAGTAAGTGTTTGACAGATTCAAGGGATACCTTGCCTGGGAGTGGTGTGCACTGGTGATAAATGAAGTAAGTGGAATTTGGTTGGTGTGATCCTCGGGGGTAGTTGATGTTATTGGAGGCCCATTTAGAGATGGCGTCAGAGTAGTCATTGCCTGGAACGTCAGCGTGACCTTTAATCCAAGTAAAAATGATATGAAGAGGTGATGAGTGGAGAAAGGTCCAGATGTGGGAGTAACAGAGGCAGAAAGGGTTGCTACTGGCAGTGAAGGGGTTAAATTTTGTCTGCTGCATGAGTTGTAGAGTGCTGCAGACACTCAAATTGTCTATGGCAAAAATTATGGGTTGGGGTAATGTGGGGAGAGAGCGCAGGAGTGTGGTGAGGATGATGGCAAATATCTCTGCCTGGTATGATGCTGATGGTGGTTGGTGTGGGTCCGTTTGGGGGTGGGGTGCCTTTGTTCCCGGGCGGGCGCTGGCTGGTTCCCTTGGCTCTGACAGGGAGGGTGTGCAGTAGGTGGTGTTGGCCGCTGGTGATGCTGTTGGTGAGGGTGTTGCAGGCAATGCCCCAGGTGATGTTGTGGGTGAGGGTGGTGTTGGTGGCGCCGGTGGTGTGGGTGCCGCTGGTGACGGTGTGGTGGATGGCGTCTTGTGCGATGCTTTGGTGGCGAGGGTGTTGTCGTTGGATGGTTCTGGGCGTGTGCCCTTGCCCCCTCTGGCGGAGGCTTGGTGGTTTGTCGGTTTACGGGTTGTGTTGACGTTGGTTGCCTTTGGTGCCGGAGGTTGCCGGTGGCGACGCTGATGGTGGGGTGGTGCTGGCGATGGTGTTGTTGATGCCGTTGGCTTGGATGGTGTAGCTGTTGTACCTGGTGTTGGTGTGCGTAGGTGTCGTAGGCGTTGGTGAGGACGGAGGCGCCCCCGGTGATGGTGATGGTGAGGGTGTTGTGCTGGCATGATTGTTGGTGGTGTTGGTGTTTCCAATGGTGTGGATGCTGGCGGTGGCGGCTCTGGGTGCGGGTCGGTGGGTGGCGGGTGTGTGGTCGTTGGCCGGTGTTGGGTGGCTTCTTGTGTTGCTTTGATGTTGGCGAGGGTGTCTTAGGTGTTGTGCTGGGTGCTGGAGTTGCTGGTGTTGCCGACGGTGAGGGTGCCGCTGTTGATGTACTGGGTGTCCTTGCCGCCGGTGTCTCTGGTGGTGAGGGTGTTGTTGCGCTCGGTTTGGGTGGTTTTGGTCTGGGTGTTGATGGCGGTGCTGGTGTCGGAGTCGCAGTTACTGGTCCTGGGTGTGGATTTGGGCGTGGTTGGTCGTTTGGTGTTGCTGGGTGTGGGCGCTCGCCACTCCTGGCTGAGGGCTTGATGGGTGGTGCTGGTTGGTCTACCCTTATGTCCTAGTGGTGTTTCTGGCAGCCCTGCAGCTCCCCTGGCGGAGGGTCGCTGGGTTCTTGTTCTTTGGAGTTTCCTGTGGTGTGTGCGTTTGTGGTGCGGGCGGTGCTTGCGCTTTGGTGTGTTGTGTGCGTTTGTGGGGCTCGTGTTGGTGGCGGCTGTGGCGGTGTGTGTTGTGTGCGCGCGCAGGCGTGTGTGCGGTGTGTTGGTGGTGCTTTTTGGTGCCTGTCCTCGCCTCCCTGGGCTCGGTTTGGCGGCTCTGTGTGGGAGCGGGGGCTGTGTGTCGTGGCCCCTCTCCTGCCCTGGCTGTGGGGCCTGGGTGTGTTTCCCCGCCACCCCCGGCTGGGGTCTGTTGGTGGTGGTGTGTTCCCCCGCCGCCCCCTTCGCGTGCCCTCCCTCCCCTTTCTCTTTGCCGTGTCGCTTGGGGCGCTGTTCCCCTGGTGCCTTGCCTGGGCCTACCCGGGCTGTGGTGGGTGTGCGGTGGGGCTGGGTGGGGGGGGAGTCTTTGACTCTGGCTCGGGTCCCTTCTTTTGGTGTTTCCCCTTGGGGGGGGGCGATGCTTGCACTCCCCGTCAGGGTGTAACTCTGTTGTACGGGCCGTCCATTTGTACCCGCTTGGTACAAATGTACCTGCTCCGTAGCCAGATACTCCAGCCGTTCCCCACACCGTCGTCGGGTACACTGTGTCCGGGGTATATATTGGGGTGGTTTCCGGGGGGTCGTCGCGTTGTAGGCCTTGTTCCTGGAAGGCGAGGAGGTGGGGAACGCACTCCAGTCCCTGTGCCATCAGGAGCTCTTGGAGGGTGGTTGTGGCGTCCTTGGAGTATGTGACGGCCGGGTGGTTGAGTTCCAGGAGGTTGACGGTGGCCTCGGTGGGGGCGGGCTGGGGCTGTGGAGGCTTGTGCCCTCGGCCCTTGCCGTATCAGGGAGGGGGACTGGGGCCCGGTGACGTTTTGCCTGGTGGTGGGCAATTGGGTAGGTGCGGGGGGGGGGGAGGCCTTGGCTCCACTCAGGGGGGAGTTCCCCAGTGTATTTGGTGCCTCTGTGGGCCTTGTTCTCGTCGCTGCGGAGCCGGATGGGGTGGGCACTGTTGAGCTCCAGGATGTCGCCTTCTGGTTTGTCCGGGGTGCCGCTGCCTTGGTCCAGCTCCTTTTGGCGGTGCCAGACCACCCGGATCTGTGGCCCTCCCTTGTCCCCCAGGTCGCGGAGGCGGTACTGGATTGTGCCCTCACACCAGATCCAGTCGCCTGTGTGGTCGTTGCGGAAGGGCTGCTGGACCTTAGCGCCTTTTTCGAATCCTGGGTACACCTCGGGCCGGGGCGGTGCTGGTGGCGGGAGGGAGGATGATGAGGATGCCTGATCCGGGTGGGTTGGTGGTAATGATGGGAGGCAGGATGACGAGGATGCTTGGTCCGGGTTTGCCGGGTGGGTCGGAGGGGGTGCGGGGGGTTGGGCGGTTGCTGTTTTCCTAGCTTGGTTGGGGGCGGGTGCGCCCCTTTCCCGTCTCGCTCGCTTTGGTGGGACCGGGGGTGGTGGGGCTGGGGGGGCGTGGGGTTGGAAGAAGGGGTGCGTATCTTGCTGGCCCGGATCCCTTAGCGGGGGTTCTGCCGGCTTTTCCATGGTCGCTTTCGCGTGGCTGCGCGTGAGGTCGGCGAGCTTGCGCACGGTCTCTGAGTGGTTGGTTGGCCATGGCAGTGCGGCCGGGCTGTTGTCGAAAGGGTGCTGGAGGTGGTAGTTCCTCATGGCCTTGGCCTGCATGACCCAGGCCTCCGTGGGTTCCGGTGTGTCTGGGCCGTTGGAGGACCTTTGAGCCCAGTAGAGCGCTGTGTGGAGGGCTTCCCACGGGGCGCCTTTGCGGCCTATGAGGGTGGTGGCCTGGAGGAGTCGCTGCCGGCCTCGTGGGGGGTCTTCCGGGTCTATCTCCGGGGTGTAGGCCTGGGCCGCCATGAGGACTCCATGTGCCCAGTGGAGAACACAGCATTGGGCGTCCGCTTTGAGGATGTGGATGGCTGGTCGTCCGGGGGGGGTGTCCAGGGTGTCCCACGATGCGATGGCTAGTTCCATCCTGGAGGGGTGGAGCTGTGGGGTGGCTCTGCGGCTTAGGAGTTGATCGATGTGGAGGGGGGTGACGGGATCGTTGGGGCCTTGCGGTGGTCGGGGCATCGCTGGGATGGCTGTGGAGTCCCAGTGGTGTTCGTGGGCGGCGAGGGTGTATAGGGCGGCGGTGATGATGTGTTGGGCGTGCCCCTCCAGGACGATGTGGCGCTCCGTGCCGAAGTCCTTTGGTAGGTGCACTGTGGGGTGGACGGTGATGTGGGCCAGGGCGCGTTGGTTGGCCTTTTTTTCCCCGTCTCGCGCCTGCGCCCGTTTGTCCCCCGGGATGTGCTGGTGTTGGTGTTTTGGTGGGGGCGGTCCCAGAGCGAGGGACTCTACTCCGTGGAGGGGGATGGCGTGTTCCCTGGACCTGTTGCGCAGGATGTATATGCCCGGGTCCCCGGGTACGGTGCCCAGGTACATGTTGCCCGTGATGGTGGGGGCTGGGAGCGGTTGGCGCAGGGGTGAGGTGCATGGGGTGGAGCAGGAAGGGTCATGGTGTTCACACCGGGGGTGGTTGATGCCATACGGGGTGATATGCACGGCGAAGGGTCCGACGGCGCGCTGGAGTTTGTGGGGTTGGATGTTGTTGAGGCGCGCCGGGGCCCGTGTGTGGGAGCTCCCCTCGCTGATCCACACGGCGTCTGTCCGTGACGCCGCTGGGTTCAGGCAGTCCGTGATGATGCCTGTGATGGTGCGGTTGTGGGTGGCATCAGACACTCTGGCGGGGAGGGCGCTGATGCGGGGCACGGTGTGGTCGTCGTGGGTGGTTCGGGCCTTGCACCTTGCATCGTTTCGGTGCTGGGCCTCCTGCGCGGGGCTGTGTACGCCTGTGTGTTTGGGCTTCTTGTTGGGGCGGTCTGCCGTGTGGAAGGGCGTGGGCCAGGAGGGGGCGTGATGGAGGGTGGGGTGTGGGAGGTCCGCTCGTGTTGTCCACGTGTACAGAGTGGTCGCGGCGGCCCCCTCCGCTTGTATGGTGTATTGCTCGTCGTGTCAGCGATGGGTGACGAGGACGTTGGGGGCCGTCAGCTCATACACCTGCGTGGTGTGGGGGAGGTGGCGGGTGACGGTGATCTTGGCGGCGTCGTCCTTGGGGGTGGTAGTGTGGGGGATGATGTAGTCGGTGGCCCATTCGTCGTGGGGGTTGTGCTCCATCGTGTCCAGTTTGAGTGTGGGGTGGAGTGGTTTCGGCGATGGGGGCTTTTCTTGGGCTTTCGCGTGGGGCGCCACTTTGGTTTTGACCGGGTATTGCGGGCTCCAGGTTCCGGGGCCCCTATTTAGGTGGCTGCCGCTGCTGCGGCCCGAAGGAGGGCGGTTGTGTTGGTGTCTAGGGGGGGGGGGCCTGGTTGGGGGGTGAGGGTGTCGTGGTCTTGGTATGCCCACATAATGGTGTAGCCTGGTTGGGTGTTGCGGTGTGGGGTCTGGGTCTGGGCTTGCTGGATGGATAGCGCGGTCTTGATGTCCTCCGCTACTTGTGGGTTTATGGGTGTGGCGTACGCCCATAACCCCGGCGTGTGTATGCCGTGTGGTGCTTGCCCTACTCCTCGTACTGGGTGGAGGGTGTGGTGGGTGCGCATGAGCCCTAGGTGTTCCTGGAGGAGGTCCCCACGGATGTCCTCCCACCGTTGCTGCCCGGTGTGTGTGTGGTTGTTGGGGGTGGGGTAGGTGGGGACGATGGCTTGCCATGGGCCGGGGCCCGGATGTACCGTCATAGGTGCCGACGATGCTTGTGGGGGTATGTCGACGGCGTGGGTGGGGGCTGCTGTTATGGAGTCTCCCTCCGTTGGTGTGATGGTGGCATCCCCTTGGACGGTGAGGATGAGGGGGGTGGCGGTCCGTTGGTAGTGTCCAGGTGGTGGTGGGTTCCCTGATGGAGTGGAGGCGGATGGTCTGGAGCCCCGGTGTGATTTCATCCCATCGGAGTGTGCTGTTGTGGACCGCCCATTCCCGTGGCAGGTTCCCAAACCTGTTGCGGTCTGGGGTGGTGCGGTGCTGTGCGGGGAGTTCCATTGTGGTGATGGGGTGGGTGAGGGGCTCTGTGCGGGGGCTTTCCTGTGTGGTTGGTGGGGATGGTGCTTGGGGCATCTTGTCGTCTGTTTGTTGTAGAGCTTTCGCTTCCTGCAGTTCTGCGCTGATGGCGGCGAAGACGTCTGGGAGGGTGGGGGAGGCGGGGGGGTGGGGTGCTGGATCGTTCCAGGTGATGTGGTACTCCTCTGGGTTCTCGGGGTTTTGCTGTATGGTGATGGCGGCGGTGGCGTCGTCTTCAGGTGTCCATCGGTGTGGATTGTGGTCCAGGGGGTGGAGGGTGATGCTGTGGCAGTGTTTCCAGCTGTGGAATGCTAGGAGGGCGTGGAGGCCGTGCCTGGTGTCCCCGGGCGGGGGGGGGTAGGTTTTGGCTGCCGCTTCCAGGAAGGCGTCCACGGTGCCTTTTCAGGTGTCTTCCCAGAGAAGGTCTTCCTCCGTGCTCCACTCGTTGTCGTTCCTTTTCTCCTGCTTCCACCCCTGGAGGGTCGCGTGGTCCGCTGGGAGGTCTCGTTGGATGGACTGGTAGTACTGCTCGGCGTCCAGTGGGGCTAGGGCGCCGGCCAGTGTGGCGTAGATGTCCTTTTGGGGGGGGGGGGGTGGGGGCGTGGTGGCGTGGTCGGGCTCCTCTCGCTGGTGTTCTGCGTTCTGGTCTGCGATGGACGCGGGGGATATGGAGCGTGGTGGCATGGGGTCGTCGGGGTCCTGCGGTTCCGTGGGTTGCAGGTGGGCTTGTGAGCGCGGGGCCGTGGCTGCCAGTAGGTGTCAGATGGCCGGGAGGACGTCGTAGTCGTCGTCCCAGCAGTGGGCTGCAGCGCAGGTCCTGTCGGGGGAAGCGGGGGGGGGATGTGGCTGCATTGTTGCGGAGCGGTGTACGATAGGCTGGGCGACGCATGCGGGTGGTGGCGTGCCCGCTCTGCTGTTCCGTTCCCCGCGAGCCCTGACCCTTGGGGGTTGGTGGTGATGTTGGTTGTGAGGGTGGTATGGGTGTTGGAGTGGATAATTATGCCGCTGGCGGTGCCGTTGGTGAGGGCGGTATAGGCGTTAGTGTAGGTGAGGTTGGTTCAGGGATCGCGTTGGTTGATGGTGATGTTGGTGGATCAGCCAGTCCCTGTTGTCGCTGTCGCCGTCGCCGGTGGTGTCGGTGCCTCTGGTGGTATCGTGGACACTGATGGTGAGGGTGGTGGTTCGGTTGGTGATGGCGAGGGTGACGTATGGGGCGTATGTGGTGTTCCCGGTGGCGTTGATGGTGAGGGTGTTGTCTCTGGCCATTGGGGACGCAAAGTATGT
Source organism: Eutreptiella sp. 'Long Island Sound 2002' (assembly GCA_964036045.1). Lineage (NCBI taxonomy): Eukaryota > Euglenozoa > Euglenophyceae > Eutreptiales > Eutreptiaceae > Eutreptiella > Eutreptiella sp. 'Long Island Sound 2002'. Next base: position 145,213,678 of record OZ038379.1, on the reverse strand, counting down.
GGGCCGGACGTGGCGGTGGTGGCGAGGGTGCTGTAGATGATGGGTGGTGTGGCCGATGTCGCCCCCGGCGGTGGAGGTGTGTTAGGTGCTGTGGTGGTGAGGGTGGTGTTGGCGACGCTTGGGTGCCGCGGCTGGTGTACTGGTTGATCGTGTTGGAGCTGTTCTTGGTCTGTGGGTAGACCACGTCTGGTGGTGGTGGTGTTGGTTGTGTCGAAGTTCGTTGAGGCCGTTGGCGATGCCAGGCTCCCGGCTTTGCGTCGGGTGGTGGTGGCGCTGGTGAGTGCACGTGGTGCCTTGGGCGGCGGTGCCAATGACAGCCCGGCCGGGTGTGTTGGTAGTGATGCCGGCGGCGTGGGTGTGGTGGCGGCAGTGATGTGGATGTTAGTTCATCGAGGTTGGTGGCCGTGACGGCGAGGGCGCTGTTGGTGTCTTCCAGGTTGTCGGTGACACTGATGGTGGGTCGGCATAGGTGCTGCTTCTGGGAGTTGGTCCGGGTGCGGGAGGTCTTTGTGCTGTTGTGGGCGCTAGGGGCTGGCTTTCCTGCTGGTGATGATCATCGTCTTCTGGCCCTGTTGGTGTCCGGTGGCCGTTCCTGGTGGAGGGTTGTGTCGCTGGTGGGGTTACCGTGGGTGTTGCTGCAGGTTTTGGGTGTAGGTGTGGCTTAGGGTGCGGCGTTGGCGTCGTTGGTGGCTGGCACCGACGGTGGGTGGCCTGACTGGTGGTGGTGGCGCTGGTGGCAGTGGTGGTGGGGGTGCCGGTTGTTGGTGAGGCTGCCGCCGCTGGTGTTTCGGTTGGTGCTGGTGATGGTGTCGCTGGTTGTGTAGATGGTGTGGGGTGTAGGCGATGCCGCTGTTGTTCGTGAAAGGGGGGATGGAATGGGGGACCCGTATCCAGGTGTTATGTGAGGGTGCTGTGGCCATCGGTCGATGGCGCTGCTTTCGGTGGTGTTGTTGAGGGCGGTGCGGGTGTTGGCCGGGAGTGTTGTCGGCGATGTCCTGGTTGTTAGTGCCTGCGGTTCGCGGTCCCAGGTGGTTAACCGGGCTAGGCTGCCGGTGAGGTTGGTGCAGGTGGTGTCGGTGACAATTCGGCTGATGCCGTTGGTGCGGGCTGTGTGGTTGTTGTGTCAGGCGTCCGTGGCGTTCGTGTCGCTGATGGTGGTGTGTTGGGGGTTGGTGCTGGTGGTGGTGCTTTGATGGTGAGGGTGGCGGGGGCGCTGGGTGCGCCTCCGCGTTGCCGGGTTATCTCCTCGCCACTCCTGGCGGAGGGTGCCGCTGGTGTCGCTGCTGGTGAGGGTGGGGGATGTGATGGTGTTGTTGTGGTTCTGGGTGCTGCCCGGGGTGGTTGTTGACGATTTTCCGGATGATGTCCATGCTGCGGGCGGTGATGCGAATGGTGAGGGTGTTGTAGGTAGGCGGTGTGTTGCCCTGCGGTGCCGCTGGCGTTGATGTTGGTGGGTTTAGTGTGTGCTGGTGCTACCCCTGGCTGGGGGCCCGGTGGGTGGCGCTGGTGGCGTTTGTTCGCCAGCCCTGCTGGCGTCCTTGGTGACGCCGACAGTGGAGGCGCCGTAGGTGTTACTCTGTGCCGGCGTCGTGGTGGTGATGGTAGGGTTGTTGTAGGTGACGTACCTTGGCACGTTGCTGGTGGGGTTGGCGGTGGTGTGGATAGTGTCGTGGGTGTTGGCGTCGCTGGTGTTGCCGACGGTGAGGCTGTCTCAGGTGATACTTGGTGGTTGGCGTGTCTCGTAGTGGTCTGATGGTGTGGGTGTTGTGGGTGTTGGTGCTGGGCGCGGCCTGCGCTTGGGCGGTCAGCGGTTCCGGGCGTGCCACTCGTGGCTGGTGGTCGGTTGGCTTGCGGTCCTGGTGGTGCCGGTTGTCTCTATGGTAGGGGTAGTTCCTTCGGCCGTCTTTGGGTCTGTAGTTGCCGGTGTTGCACCGGTTGTGGTCGAGGGTGTCGATGCTGTGGCTGGGTGGTGGTGTTCCTGTGTTGCTGCTGCCGGTGGTGCTGGTGACGTTGTTGGTGAGGGCGCCGCCGGCAGAGCTCCGGGTGCTGGGGCTGCCGGTGATGCCGATGGCGAGGGCGTTGTAGGTGATGCCCTGGTGGATGGTGATGTTCTGACGGTGCCTTGGGGGTGGGACGTCACCACTCCTGGCGGAGGTTCCCTTGGGCATTGCTGGCTGGTGTGTGGGCCCTTGCGGTTTTTGCCGTGCCTGCGAGGCCCCCCTTGGTGTCGTTGATGCCGATGGTGTTGCAGGCGCTGTACCGGGTGGTGTCGCCGTGGTGGCTGTTGTTGACGCTCCGGGTTGCTGTTGCTGAGGTCGCGCTGTCTGTGTTGGCAGTTGGCGGCTGATTGTTTACGGCGTCTCTGATGTTGCTGATGCTGCTGGTGGTTTTTTGATGCATGGGGGTTTCCCCCCGGCGAGCATTACTCAAAGCGGCCAAACCACCAGCAAGAGCGCTCATGGCGAGCCGAAGTCCAAAGCAAGAGAAAGTATGTACACAAATAGTATAAGTACCTGTTCTTGCTGAGACCTGGGCACAGACCAGGTTCATCTGGGTGCAGTGCACTGCCCTGAATGGCACCAGTGGCCAGAAAAAAACCCAAGCTCTGCTGCGGAGGACCAAGATAATGTGCTGAAAAAAGAAAAAATTAAGAATAAGTGCAAGGAACCCTAAGCACTGACACGGTGGGGGCGCCGCAGCTTACTCGCCACTGGCAGCCCGGCCAAAAAGGCGTCTCGCAAAGAGAATCATGCAAAAAGAGAAGCAAAAGGAGGACAAAGACTGGCTGCATGGGGCGCGGGTACCAAGGGCAGGGCCATAGGCCGAGCTCCGGACTCATTCACGCACTGCACCAGGGCGTGGGTGCGCCGAGCTGTGTGTGTATGTCCCATGCGAGGCACAGGGGGGGAGGGGGGGGCATGGTTGCCGAAAACTGCAGTGTGGGGGGGGGGGGCTGCAGTTGACAGAGAAGAGGTGGATGACGGAGAGCGGGTAAAAAAAGTGAAGAAAAAAAAACTAGGGGAGGAGGACACCTTTCCCGGAAATTCAGTGCGGGGCGGAGACCCCCTGGTCGCTAGTGGAGCTTAATCTCCTTTCACACTGAAGGTAGGTAGGTAGGTATCTTCGGGAGCTCGGGATGCCTCTTTTGACAAAGCAGGAAGAAGGTCTTACCAAGGGGACGTCCTGTCCCTCCCACTGCTCTATGTCAGGTGCCTCTTGAGCCGCTCCCGCATGTGCTTGGGAAGGCATTGTTGCGGCCACCCGGTCCGTGTGTCCCAGGTGGGAGGGTGTCCCCATATGTTTCCATGGGTAGGGCCACATGCCCCCTCCTTTGGGCGGCAGCTCTGGGGGCTGCCCAGCCGTGTGGAGTATTTCTCACCACAAGGGTTATTGCTCCCGCTTGTCTACGGTATGACCGCCTCACCCTTGTGGTTTGAGTTGCGGGGCCACTCTGCCTGGCAGGCGACCCCCTCCTGAACTGTGTACCGGCTCGCCTGTCACCGGTTGCTTCCATGGCTCCGGGTGACGTTTGCCATGGTCCCCGATGCAGCCTGGCCGGGCTAAGACCAGTGGCCTTGGAGTACCGCTCCTGCCCCTGGCCCGGTGGGTCAGCCGGGTCGCCCCGATGTGTCCAACCCATGGGGTTTTGGTTCTTTCCTGTCCCTCGTCCGCCCTATGTGTGCGCGGTGTCCCGGGCCTCTTGGCTCCTGTTCACCCCCGTGCTCGCGCGGTTCGTTGTGTCGTGTCTGCGGTGTCCTGGGCCACTTGGCTCCTGTTCACCGGTGTGCATGCTCGGTGTGGTGCGTTGCACGTGCGGTGTCCCGGGCCCCTTGGCTCCCGTTCACCGGTGTGCCCGCTGAGTGTGTTGTTTTGCGTGTGTGCTGTCCTGGGCCACCTGGCTCCTGTTTGCCGGTGCGCCTGCTCCATGTGTTGCTTTGCGTGCGCGGTGTCCTGGCTCATTTGGCTCCTGTTCACCGGTGTGCCTGCTCTGTCTTTTGTTTTGTTTGTGCGGTGTCCTGGGCCACTTGGCTCCTGTTCACCGGTGTGCCCGCGCGGTTTGTTGTGTTGTGTCTGCGGTGTCCTGGGCAACTTGGCTCCAGTTCACCGGTGTGTCCGCTCGGTGTGTTGTGTTGAATGTGTGGCGTTCTGGGCCCCTTGGCCCCCACTCACCGGTGTGCCCGCTCGGTTTGTTGTGTTGCGTGTGCGGTGTCCTGGGCCACTTGGCTCCTGTTCACCGGTGCGCTCGCTCGGTGTGTTGCTTTGCGTGCGCGGTGTCCCGGGCCTCTTGGCTCTTGTTCACCGGTGCGCCAGGCCGTGGTGTCTCATCCCTTTGTTGCCCTCGGTGCATGCTGGTGTGCGGTGTCCTGGCCCTCGTGGCGCCCGTTCTCCGGTGTGCGCGCTGTGTGCGGTGTGTGTGTGCCATTGGTGGTTGTGTCCCTCTTCCTTCCCCCCTAATTTTCGTTGTTTTTTTTTTGATGGAAAGAAAAGAAAAACAGGGGCACGCGTACACTGCAGGCACAGGCACGGGCAGCTGGTGCGGCGGTGCAATAGTGTTGTGTCCTCTGGTGTGTGTCCTCGGTGCTGTGGCGGCGGTCGCGCCCCAGGAGTGCGGCTCGCGCGTCCTGATGTACACGGGTATGGGCCAGGGTGGGTTTGGTTAGGTGTCTCTTTGCTTCTGGAGCTGGCTGGTTATGCAGCTGTGTGGGCTGTGGGTGTTCGCTGTGGCTACGTTGTTCCCTCGGTGGGCCTGGTTAGGAGTCAAGGGTTAGCGGTTTCGGGGTGTGGCTCGGCTGAGCTCTGGACTCATTCACGCACTGCACCAAGGCGTGGGTGCGCCGAGGTGTGTGTGTATGTCCCATGAGAGGCACAGGGGGGGGGGGGGGGGGGGGCATGGTTGCCGAAAACTGCAGTGTTTGGGGGGGGGGGGCTGCAGTTGACAGAGAAGAGGTGGATGACGGAGAGCGGGTAAAGAAAGTAAAGAAAAAAAAAACTCGGCGAGGAGGACACCTTTCCCGGAAACTTAGTGCGGGCGGAGACAGCCGGGTTGCTAGTGGAGCTTAATCTCCTTTCACACTGATGTGTTGGGGAACTGTGACCCGTGGAGTGAAGGTGAAGTGAGGTGGAGAGTGTCTGTCTTAGTGACTGTGCGGCAGGTAGCACCAGAGCGTTTTTTGTTTGGATGTTTGTTGATGGGGGCGGGTGATTTAATTTTTGGGAAAGGGAGTTGAGTGGGGTGGTGGGCTGATGTGCTGTAGATGGAGAGTGAGTTATCCCAGGGGTTGTCAGTGGTGTCTGGCTGCAGAGTGTGCAGGTCTGGTATGGGGTTATTTCTGAGCCACTGTTGGACGTCTTGCAGCGTTGCTTTGAGGCGTTAGCGTCGTTTCTTCATGGCAGAGTAGAGGTGATTTCTGTGTTGAGTTTAGGTGAGTGCAGGTAAGGGTGAACAGAGAAGGTTACTCGGAGAGTTAGGAATCAGTGTACGGATGAAGTTGCGGCGGTCACCCAGTGTTGCGGTGGTCCACCAATCAGAAATGAGGTCGTTGAAAAGGGAAGGCCAGGCGTTGATGATGGCTTGGCGTAGGTGTGCAGTGGCTGTGCATTCAGCTACCACTGTTATTGGGTCCAGAGGGTGTTTCTGGAGACATTCGGGGCAGGGGTATTTTTTAAGGATGTAGTGTGGTTGGTAACCAGTGCAACTGTACATACCATTAACCCATTTGAAGGGGAAACGGGAAAACCAGGAGGTATGAGAGTAAAAATCTCTGCTCATGGAGAGGAGTATGTTATTGTGAGAGTGTGCAGGGAGTAAGTGTTTGACAGATTCAAGGGATACCTTGCCTGGGAGTGGTGTGCACTGGTGATAAATGAAGTAAGTTGAATTTGGTTGGTGTGATCCTCGGGGGTAGTTGATGTTATTGGAGGCCCATTTAGAGATGGCGTCAGAGTAGTCATTGCCTGGAACGTCAGCGTGACCTTTAATCCAAGTAAAAATGATATGAAGAGGTGATGAGTGGAGAAAGGTCCAGATGTGGGAGTAACAGAGGCAGAAAGGGTTGCTACTGGCAGTGAAGGGGTTAAATTTTGTCTGCTGCATGAGTTGTAGAGTGCTGCAGACACTCAAATTGTCTATGGCAAAAATTATGGGTTGGGGTAATGTGGGGAGAGAGCGCAGGAGTGTGGTGAGGATGATGGCAAATATCTCTGCCTGGTATGATGCTGATGGTGGTTGGTGTGGGTCCGTGTGTGGGCGGTCAGTGGCTTATGTTTGGGGGTGGGGTGCCTTTGTTCCCGGACGGGCGCTGGCTGGTTCCCTTGGCTCTGACAGGGAGGGTGTGCAGTAGGTGGTGTTGGCCGCTGGTGATGCCGTTGGTGAGGGTGTTGCAGGCAATGCCCCAGGTGATGTTGTGGGTGAGGGTGGTGTTGGTGGCGCCGGTGGTGTGGGTGCCGCTGGTGACGGTGTGGTGGATGGCGTCTTGTGCGATGCTTTTGTGGCGAGGGTGTTTTTGTTGGATGGTTCTGGGCGTGTGCCCTTGCCCCCTCTGGCGGAGGCTTGGTGGTTTGTCGGTTTACGGGTTGTGGTGACGTTGGTTGCCATTGGTGCCGGAGGTTGCCGGTGGCGACGCTGATGGTGGGGTGGTGCTGGCGATGGTGTTGTTGATGCCGTTGGCTTGGGTGGTGTAGCTGTTGTACCTGGTGTTGGTGTGCGTAGGTGTCGTAGGCGTTGGTGAGGACGGCAGCGCCGCCGGTGATGGTGATGGTGAGGGTGTTGTGCTGGCATGATTGTCGGTGGTGTTGGTGTTTCCAATGGTGTGGATGCTGGCGGTGGCGGCTCTGGGTGCGGGTCGGTGGGTGGCGGGTGTGTGGTCGTTGGCCGGTGTTGGGTGGCTTCTTGTGTTGCTTTGATGTTGGCGAGGGTGTCTTAGGTGTTGTGCTGGGTGCTGGAGTTGCTGGTTTTGCCGACGATGAGGGTGCCGTTGTTGATGTACTGGGTGTCCTTGCCCCCGGTGTCTCTGCTGGTGAGGGTGTTGTTGCGCTCGGTTTGGGTGGTTTTGGTCTGGGTGTTGATGGCGGTGCTGGTGTCGGAGTCGCAGTTACTGGTCCTGGGTGTGGATTTGGGCGTGGTTGGTCGTTGGGTGTTGCTGGGTGTGGGCGCTCGCCACTCCTGGCTGAGGGCTTGATGGGTGGTGCTGGCTGGTCTACCCTTATGTCCTAGTGGTGTTTCTGGCAGCCCTGCAGCTCCCCTGGCGGAGGGTTGCTGGGTCCTTGTTCTTTGGAGTTTCCTGTGGTGTGTGCGTTTGTGGTGCGGGCGGTGCTTGCGCTTTGGTGTGTTGTGTGCGTTTGTGGGGCTCGTGTTGGTGGCGGCTGTGGCGGTGTGTGTTGTGTGCGCGCGCAGGCGTGTGTGCGGTGTGTTGGTGGTGCTTTTGGGTGCCTGTCCTCGCCTCCCTGGGCTCGGTTTGGCGGCTCTGTGTGGGAGCAGGGGCTGTGTGTCTCGGCCCCTCTCCCGCCCTGGCTGTGGGGCCTCAGTGTGGTTCCCCGCCACCCCTGGCTGGGGTCTGTTGGTGGTGGTGTGTTCCCCCGCCGCCCCCTTCGCGTGTCCTCCCTCCTCTTTCTCTTTGCCGTGTCGCTTGGGGCGCTGTTTCCCTGGTGCCTTGCCTGGGCCTACCCGGGCTGTGGTGGGTGTGCGGTGGGGCTGGGTGGGGGGGGAGTCTTTGACTCTGGCTCGGGTCCCTTCTTTTGGTGTTTCCCCTTTGGGGGGGCGATGCTTGCACTCCCCGTCAGGGTGTAACTCTGTTGTACGGGCCGTCCATTTGTACCCGCTTGGTACAAATGTACCTGCTCCGTAGCCAGATACTCCAGCCGTTCCCCACACCGTCCTCGGGTACACTGTGGGTCGCAGGGGAGTCCTTGCGGGACAGGCGTGTCTCTTGCCTGCCCTGATGGACGGTGTGCCCTACCCGCAGCCCCTCGGCCCGAAGCGCAGTACGTGCCGTCGGGAGTGCTCTTGGTCAGGCCCATTGGTCACCCCCCCAGGCCGGTGCCACCGCGGGTCGCTGACCAACGGTCCCGGGCGTATCCCACCCTATTGCGTGTGCTCGGGTGGGGCCAATACGGTCACCGAAGGGGCCCCCAAACCCCTGAGGTTGGGTCCCTCGCCTACGTTTCCCGTGGGTCCCTTTCGTCCCGCCCCCTCTCTTCGCTGTGTGGGTTGTGGTGGTGGGTTTCCCGTCTCTCCTGGGTGGGGTGGGGTGGTGGTGGTGGGGGGGCAGCCTCTCGCCACTCCTGGCCGAGTTGCTTGTGTGCGTGTCCCCGCCACTCCTTGGTGAGGGTCGCCGCCGGTGGCGGCGGCTGGCCCCTCGCCACTCCTGGCTGAGGGTCTTGGGTGTGGCTCCCCGCCACTCCTGGCTTGGGTCCTCTGGTATTGGTGGGGGTTGGGCCTTCGCCACTCCTGGCTGAGGTCCGCTAGTTTGTGGGGCGTGGTCCCTCGCCTCCGGCTGAGGGTCCTGCGTGGGCGTTCCCTCGCCACTCCTGGCTTGGGGCCCCGGGTGCGGTCCCACGTCACTCCTGGCATGGGGCCCGCTGGTGTTGGTGGTGGTTGGCCCCTCGCCACTCCTGGTTGACGGTCCTGGGTGCGGTTCCCCGCCACTCCTGGCTGGGGTCCGCTGGCTGCGGAGGTGGCCGTTTCCGCGGGGTTTGGTGGGGGGTGTCCCGTGTTGCGTGTGTTTGTGGCGCGGCGCGTGCTGGTGTGTGCGTTCTGTGTTTGTGGTGGTGGTGTGGGTGTTGGTTTGTCTTCCGTGTGTGTTGGTGCGTGTGTGGCGTGTGGCGGTTGGTTTCCCTGGCTGGGGCTTGCTGCAGGAGTGGCAGGGCAGCGCACCCGGGGCCCTCAGCCAGGAGTGGCGAGGAAAACCTACCACCACCGGCAGTGAAACCAAGCCAAGAGTGGCGGGAAAATGCACTCAGGAACCTCCGCCAGGAGTGGCGAGGGACCGCCCACAACACACAACAGCCACACCAACACCCACACGTATTGGGCATTGGGGCTTCCCTAATACGACCGTATTCCTGTAATACGCGTATCCTGCCGTATCCTGCCGTATCCTGCTGTATCCTGCCGTATCCTGCCGTATCCTGCCGTATGCTGCCGTATCCTGCCGTATCCTGCCGTATCCTGCCGTATCTGCCGGATACTGCCGTATCCTGCTTTCCCTGCCGTATCCCGCCGTATGCCAGTAACCGAAACCCTAACCCTAACCCTAACCCTAACCCTAACCATAATCCTAACCTGGAGTTTCAGTTATTGGTAAAGGTCTGATAAACAGGCGGTGCCTTGCAGGTGTGCGGACGTTATGCGATCTGACCTCGTATGAACCAATGCAAATTGACCTTTCTTCATGCCATATGATGTGATGCCTTATAAGTTGATAGGATGTGGTGTTCGCTACGTGATGTGATGTGATTTGATGCAATGTGACATGACGTGATTGGATGTGATGTAGTGTGATCTCTCGTGGTGTGGTTTGCTGTGGCGTGATGCGATGTAATGTGATGTGACGTGATGAGATGCGATGTGATGTGACATGACGTGACGTGACGTGACGGGACGTGACGTGACATGACGTGACGTGACGTGATGTGATGTGATGTGGTGTGATGTGATGCTATGTCATGTGATGCCATGCGATTTCATGTGATGCGATTTGGTGCAATGATATTTGATTTGACTTGATGTGATGTGGTGTGATGTGGTGTGATGTGATGTCATGTGTTTTAATGTGATGTGAAGTGTGTGACCATATTTGATTTGCCGTGATGTGGTGTGATGTGATGTGATGTGACTTTGTTTCTTTTCAAAAACGACTTCCAACCCACTGCAGCTTTTATCCTAACAAACAAAAATGGTTTTTCAATTTTTTGTTTTCCGAAATCGTTTTCAAACCCACTGCAGCTTTTATCCTAACAAACAAAAATCCATTTCCAATTGTTTTCTATCCGGAACCATTTTCAAACTCACTGCAGCTTGTATCCTAACAAACATAAATGCTTTTTCAAAATATGGTGTTCATTTTTTCAAAACTGTTCAACCATCTGGTTTTTGAACCTCTGCATGCTTTTTTGTTGTTCCCTGCTATGCTGAAAGGTAAAAAAATGACTTGACACATAACCCCAACTGCCGACTACCTTCTTCCGTCATTGACTGGCGCACTCACAGAGCTGGGAAGGCACAGCGACATTACACTGAGCAGAGGGACGAATGGCCATTCGATGCGTGTGTCTGAAGAAACTGCACTGTGGTGTATTCCACTGTGCGATAATATAAATAATCAACAATAAAAGAAGTTTTAGACATACAAAAATATACATTTACACTGCTGCACTATGGTGCATGCCACTGTGCAAACACAAAAACAGATAAACAAAAAAAATAATGAAAAATATATTACCATAATAGTGTACTTAGCTGACCTTAGTGGTCGCTGGCTGCATGCCAGGTGCGGATGCAGCTCCAGGGAAATCTTGTTCCATCGCCGAAATCAACAGTACCGCGGCCGGCCAGCGCTCTGCTGGCGGCGGTTGCTGTAAGTCATGAAGGAAATTTGCGGTCTGCGCTTCTGCAAAATCAGCATCTGCAGATGGTGTGTCACCCAGGCGTCTGGGCAAGGAAGTCCATAACCATAATAGTACAGGCTGCAATGATGTGATTGTCTTTTTTTATGCTCGTGTGTATTGTGTTTTGGGACACAGGAAGTGTTTCGTACGCAATCACGTAGCAATCATTTTCTTTTCCAAAACCGAGAATTGGTGTGCAGCAAGCCGGGTTGTCAACCTAAACAGAAACGGCACAATGGGCACGCAGGAACAGGATGAGATACCACCAAGCTCAGGAAGCAGGTAGCAATCTTCTTTTTTGAAACGAATAATTGGTGTACATGAAGCGGGTTGTCAGCCGGGAAAGTCACAATAGGCATGCAAGAACAGTATGAAATACCACCGAACGCTGAATGAACGCAAAATGGTTGTTTTCGCAGTGCAAACAAGCAGATATTTTGGACCCTGTCGTATCCTGCCGTATCCTGCCGTATCCTGCCGTATTCTGCCGTATCTGCCGTATCCTGCCGTATCCTGCCGTATCCTGCCGTCTCCTGCGTATCCTGGCGTATCCTGCCGTATCCTGCCGTATCCTGCCGTATCCTGCCGTATCCTGCCATATCCTGCCGTATCCTGCCGTATCCTGCTGTATAGAATACGCGTAACAGGGAAACCCCATTGTTTAAACTTTGTCTTCTCCTCTTCCTCATAACCGCGAAACAATCCTCGATGAATACACTCCTCCATGTATGTTTTAGTGACATTGTTGGATGAGAGGATTTTCCGCTCGTGGTCTGCTTTTGTGAAGGGCTGTGACAATAATATCTTTTGCAAGAAATACAATTCTGCATCTTCTCCATACGGGAGGTAAAATTTCCACCTTGGGATCGCAGTTCGCCTTCGCAGAATCCACTTTTTTCCCGACTCGTCCGTGAATGTTATCTGCAACGTTTCTGGTGGTGATGGCCACCAATATGGTCGTTCGCCTTCAACGGGGCGTAAATCGGCTTGAAAACGATCTCCGCTCACTCCATCATCGGATTCGCTAGAAGGAGAATCATATGCAAAGTCCTCTGCTGGATTGCTTGCTATAGCAGTGGTGCCTCCGGGTTCACGTTGTGTTCGACGATAATAGCGATAGTAGTCGGGGTACTTGATAGGGATGGCAGCAATGGGGCGTTCCAAATAGTGGTCATAGCGATCCAAATACCAAACGTCTGTGGACGTATCCTCGTCTGGGAGATGCTTTCGACGCTTGAGCCGTCCTAGTTTTGGCCATGGATCTGTAGGAATCCATACCACCTCTCGGCTACCTCGACATTGATGAATTTCTAAGAGCATCATGCCGTTCTCCATGCGTCCCAATGAACGCAACTTGAGCAAACGCTCCACATCGTTGCATCGGGCGAGATGGTGATGGGCACCGTCAATGACTTTGCTGGCTTTGTGAGATATTTGGCGAGATATAATTCCCAACCCGAAGATGTTATTCGTTGCACATTATTGTTGCACTAGAGCCTGACCAACAAACAGCGATTGTGCGGAACAACACATGCATCTTCGGCTTCATATCTGCGATAAAGCAAGCGGACTCCACTCTCTTACAAGTACCTAGGGGTGTACATCCTCACCGCCAACCACGCGGCACAAACACTGGCATTGGCCATGTCGGAGATACGCTCATTTTTCACAACCCTCCAACCCCTCCGGCTCAACCTTTTGGAATATGTTCTCTTAGTAAACGTCCAACTCATCCCTAATCTCTCCCACCGCCTCATGGCACACCCCCTGGCCCTGAAAGAGTTGGGAGTCCTACAGGCCATGATCTGGCAAAATATTGCGCACGACCCCTCCCCGGAGAAAGCCAACAGGATTTCCCTACTCTTCCCTCCTAAGGCCCGCTACACCCCCGGCCACCAGGGAGGCTTGGGACTCCGCCACTTCACTTTTTCCCTTTGCATGGCCCTGGTGACCACCGCAGTCAGGTACCTCAACGGGGACGGCCCAGCCTCAACAAAAGAGGCTTTCGCCGAAGCAATGCTCTCCACCACCCGCAATCCAATCCAAGACACCGTCATGGACGCCTGCCACACCATAGGTCTCCGGTACCACAGCACCGGCCTCTGGGCCTCCTGCCCCCCCTCCCTCTTCCTCCAGAAAGAAAAAGTCCAGGTACGGTTCCTAGCCACCAAACCATCACCACAGTTCAGCAAATTCGGCAACGGGCTAAGACGAACACCCCAAGACCTAGGATTCCACCTAGGAACAGTCACGGGGGTCCCCACAGGATCGGCCACACTCCAGTTCTCGGACGGCACCAACCACACCATCAAAGACCCTGGCCTCCACCGCAACGAAAAAGAGTACACCTTTCAAAGCCCAGCCATTTCTGTTCGCCCCAAACTGGCGGGACGCCACGAACTGCTTACCCCCCCCCCTTCTCCACCCCCAAGAGTACATCCCCCCCCCCCCCCCCCCGGGCCACACGGCGGAGTCCTACTTGGTTCGTCACTGCATGGCGAGCTGTACCGGCTCCCAGATGAACCTCACTCCCTTGACCCCGATGACCTCGAGGAGTGGGGTTGTGATGCGGGCGTTGCCCTCCTCCACACATGGTCCCTTGACACGACCTGGGTGTACCTGGATCGCTCAGCGGGCGCCTTGGGCTACGGGTCTGCAGCCACCCTGTTTTTTCGGAGTGGCTCCAGAATGGTCCTGTGTCAAACGTCCCCGTACCAATCCTCAGAGGGATCGGAGTTCTGGGCGGCTATTATGTTCCTATGATGGGTCTTTGCGTCTCCCCCGCACCTCACCTTTTCCGTACTAGGGGACAAGCTCCACGTTGTCACTGTTCTCTCTCCGCACACCTCCCCAGGCCTCCCATTGCGCTCACCAGCTGGCACGTGGGAATCCTCTCTTCAATCCATCCAGGCCTCCCTACGTCCAGGGATGATCCAGGGTTGGGGGTGGATCAAAGGTCACGCCGGGTTTGTGGGGAACCAAATTTCGGATGCTTACTCAAAGTAGGCCGCCCACGTGATGGTCTGGGACCCTTCCCTCCTTCCCCCCCCCCGATAGGGTGCATATCCAGAGGCCCCCTCCCCGTCATACACAAACTGACTACCACCTCAATCAAGCAACTTCTCCCTCGCCACAAACACGAAAACATTCACGTGCAATCCAGCTTCCATTTTGACAACCACACTTCATGTTCAAAAGGCCTCCCTTTCAAGTGGACCTCCTGAAACTTCAACATGGCGCCATTTGCTTTTCTCGACAACTTGCGCCCTTGCCATTGCCACGCTTGCCCCGACCCACACCCAATGGATGTTATCTCTTTCGTCTCACACTGCCCGACATGCGAACACCTAGTGCAGACCTACATCCAATGCTGGCGCCCCCCCTTCACCACGGTTGTGTCCCAATGGTGGTTCGCGACCACGCACGTCGGCCGCAGATAACGGGCCCACTGTCATGACTTAAAACTCGCCCTGATGGCTCGTGTACCCCTGCTCCTCAATGCTCTGTACCGCACGCTGGAATGGCTTAACGACCACCCTCCCCCAGCCCCCCATCACCCCCCCCACCGGCCCAAACCCATGGAGGCGCCCCAGGTCACCTTACAGCACGTCACACACCGCCCTACAGCGCCCCCCCCCCCCCACCTACCACCCTCCCTCCCCCCTCCCAGACAAGGTTGCACACAAGCCTCCAAAGCACCCCCGCCCCCCTTCCCCGGCGGCACATGCCAGGGCTCGAAAACACGCCCGCCAGCCCCCTAAACCAGTCCGGCCTCTACCGCTGAAACACACTACCGCGAGCCAACCTCAGCCGGAGCCCCCGCCCCCCAAAAGGCCGCTCACAATCTGGATCATGTTCAACCTCCCCCCCCCCCTTGACCAGCCCCCCCCCGCCACCTCCGCCCCTGCTTCGACCCCTTCTCCCCGCATAACAAGGTACTTCGCACCAGCTGCCTCCTCCTCCACGACCACTAACTCGCAATCATACTCATGCTCATCCAACGTGTCATGCCATTGAAAAAGCCACACTTACACGCCTCTCTCGCGCCAGCCATCGACAGCCCTAACACAGCGCAAGCAATCAGCACTACCACAATGGCACTCACTAGTCACTCCTGCAAATGAGTCCTGATTTCCCCCAAGCCACCCCCCGTGCTCAGGCCGTCATGCTCTGACCCCCAAGCGGCAACTGTACGGCCTTCAAAAATCAGGCAGAGACCCCGGCTCTGCGGTTGTCTATAACGGGGCAGCCAAGTCTCATTGAGATAGGGCAGAGGAGAACAGTAACGCGCAGCTGTACTCAGCCTGCGATTGAACTTGGTTTCGGGCTCCTGCCCCCCCCCGAAAAAGCCTTTCCCCCCGGCCTGGCCAGCCACAAAAGGAGCCATTCAGTGCAAAAAGCGGACTCCACTGTCATCCCGTTCTTCTCTCTCCTGCGGCACACGAAAGGGATAACCCGACTTGCACTTGGTGTATACACGCCCACGACCAACATTGAAACACTTGTTGGGGTAGCGTTGATGCACCATGTTGCACTCCTTGTACAGATCACGTAGGTATGCTGTGAACGTTGCATCGAAGCCTTCACTTTCACGAGGCATTGTTGCGCAAATCGCATCGTCCAGGATGCTGTTGGCTTCACACCATACCACGCCATGCAAATGCCCCCGGCCTCGCTCTTGATATTCAAATCGAAACCAATAATCCCGCACCTTTCAAAATGGAACATTTTTGCCAATAGCCAAGAACTCCCGCTTGAATATCTCCACCCGCTTGTGAAACGCCACACAAGCCTCCATGTCGTAGCCATCTTGGATTGGCTTGTTTGGCCCTGTGTTTTTGGGGCATTCTCCAGGCCATACAGCTTCTGCACGGCACCCTTTTTGCACAGCAGCTTGCAAATCGGCCCAGTTGTCATTCATGGTCAACGTGATGAAAAGGTCCGCTTTGCCAAGTTCACGACTCATGGCTGTAAGATCTAAATGTTGTGAGGCCCAATAAGAACGGGTTCCAACCAATTTTGAAGGTACATAAGTTCCATACCAATAATACGGGTTGAGCTCGGCGGTACTTTTATCAGTCCCCCTGCGCTCGAGATTGTGGTTCATAGAATTTACACCGTCTTGGTAGCATGCACGCGGCTTTTTGCCTTGACTAGTAGGCGGAGTTGTTGGCGATGTAGACGTTGTCGCATACAGGGAACCAAATGGAGAGTGTTGGGTGCTTTGAGTTGCGGATTGTGAAGATTGACAGGGCTGGGTGCATTGACTTGCTTGCGGGCACTGTGAGGACGTGTGTGGTGATTGTGAGGTAGATTTTTTTGGCGCCGGTTTTGGACCCGTGGAACTCCTCGCACTTCTCAAATGTGCTGCAGTAATGTCCTCTGCCCGATTTGCACGTTGAGCCTTGAAATTGGCTTGGTTCCAAATCAATTGGTTTTTCATCTCTTTGCTCACTTGTAAAAAGGACCACCACCGGTCCCGACGCCATCGGCGATCAAAGGCAAGATAACGACTACGGTAGTAGGCAGCACATCCAATTCCGCAACCTACGGTATATCCCCCAACGCCGCCAGGATACAAATCGGGCCATACACACGGTTCCAACTTGGGGTCGTTAAAAAGCAAATAAGTGTCATTGGCCAACGATTGAGCGGCCGTGGTAACATTCCCACCCGCTCCCCGGAAGGGTGTCCGATGGAGGAAGCCCACTTTGTCCGAGTGAGGAGCAAAATCCGGAATGATGTTCCGTCGGGCATCACACTCCACAGCCCAAGCAACATACTCATCTTATAAATGGTATTCCAAGCGTTTCCCGTACTTGTCTTCATACGAAAGCTGTGTCAATGTGTCCATGATGGTGGCCGCATTCTCCAAGTATCGCTACAACGTCTCATAGTGCGCCAAGAACGGAGAATAAAAAGGGTGAATTTTCTTGAGCAGCAACAACGCTTGGTTCATTTGGCGGTTGCTTTGCTCGCTGTCCTTGGGCTTCTGGTAATCGCGCAAAATATCCTCTTTCATTGTCATGAAACCATAAAGTGCATTGTAGTGTTGGCTTGGCTTGCGGCCGACACCAACGGTACCAATTGCATGGTGCCATTGCTTGTGACGAAGATCCACGTGCTTTGGCGTATTCAAGTAGAGGGCCCCAAGTGCAATTTGTCGCTTCTGATACTCGGTGAGGTCCGCAATTTTTGAGGGGATATTGTAGTGGATGTCCCCATCCAAAGTGTAGCCATAGTTGATGGGGTCATACTTCGCGCAATACTTGCTACAAACGTGGCAAGCATACATACGTGTAGCTGGGTGCAAAACAGGAGTGTCATACACCACAAAGCGACTTGTGCTACGTGCAGGAGATCGTGGGGGACATGGAAACGGTGCATTCTTATACCTCAAGTAATTGGCGAACATGTCGTTGCGGACCACAAATATCCCACTTGTAACCAAATCGGTGGGTCGCACGCCAAACAACGTTTGTGTACGTATCTCGTCAGTACTGAGTGGAACCGTAAACTTGTGTCCCCCACCTATTGCAACCCAAAGGAGTTGACCACACCGGTAGCAAAGTGCATCAAAAAGTGGTGAGAACAAAGTGTCCAAACCATCAAGCCAATACTCTCGAACAGACTTCAAAGAAATGTTGGACGGCGATGATGGATTAACACAGAACAACTCCCGAGACACCGTACGAACGACCCCGCAAGAACGACGTCCCGATGCCCTGATGTGTTGCTTCTCTGGCATATTGCCGTGTCAACCAACGAGGCCCTTATTCTGTTGCGATTCTGGCGTGTTGTTTATGCCTCCTGAGGAACCCTTGGCCGCTTGGGACTCCGCGGTGTTCTTCTTGCCTCCACATGAACCCTTTGCCGCTTGGGACTCCGCAGTGTTCTTCTTGCCTCCAGACGAACCCTTGGCTGCTCGGGACTCCGCAATTTCGTTTTTGCCTCCAGATGAACCCTTGGCTGCTTGGGACTCCGCGGTGCTCTTCTTGCCTCCAGATGAACCTTTGGCTGCTTGCAACTCTGCGGTGTTCTTTTTGCCCTTGTCGGCTTGGGACTCCGCGGTGTTTTTCTTGCCTCCAGACGAACCCTCGGCCGCTTGGGACTCCGCAGTGTTCTTTTTGCCCTTGTTGGCTTGGGACTCTGAGGTGTTTTTCTTGCCTCGAGATGAACCCTTGGCCGCTCCGGGCTCCGCAGTGTTCTTTTTGCCCTTGTTGGCTTGGGACTCCGAGGTGTTTTTCTTGCCTCCAGACGAACCCTTGGCCGCTTTGGACTCCGCGGTGTTCTTCTTGCCCTTGTTGGTTTGGGACTCCGCGGTGTTCTTCTTGCCTCCAGATGAACCCTTGGCCGCTTGGGACTCAGGAGTGTTCAAAATTGCCACCGTTGCCGCTTGGATCCCAAGTGCGGCGCGCTTTTGCAATCGCTTCATCAGTGTGGCGCTCAACTGCGCATGTCGCCTACGTATCGTAGGCTGGGGTACTTCGCTATGCAGCTTGATGAACCCGGCCACCGGGAAGACAATGTCCGTGTCCAAGCATTGTTGCAACTCGTGCTCCCATGACATGGTGCAAATTAGAAGGTAACTCTGTTGAGAGTACACCTATACTCCAAGTCCAACTGCCGAGAGCAACAAAAAAAATTTGTTGGGAAAAACCAAAGTGACTACTTGGGGCGTAGAAGCATCATTGATAATGTTGGTGACGCCTATACTTGTACAGCCTCCACCCCAACCGGATGGCAGTATCTTGCTTTGCGTTGGTGGGCCTTTTCGTCCCAAAGTATGAGCCCCATTCCTACCCACTAGTACCCAAGCCCAAACAGAACCTCACCTTTTGGTACCCTTGGAACAACAAAGCACATAAACAGCGAAACACGGCAGGGAACTACTCGTCCCTCTTGTACCAAACACTCCAGCCTATTGTTGCAACTCTTGCCTCTTGATTAGACATGGCGTGAATGTGAAGGTAACTCCGTTAAGAGTACACCTGTACTCCAAGTCCAATCACTAAGAGCAACGGGCAGAGAAGAACAAAGCACATAAACGGCAAAACACGGCAAGGAACTACTCGTTCACCTTGTACCAACTCTTGCTCCAATTATTCGACATGGCGTGAATGTGAAGGTAACTCCGTTAAGAGTACACCTGTACTCCAAGTCCAATCACTAAGAGCAACAGGCAGAGAAGAACAATGCACACAAGGGGGCACACACGGCAATGAACTACTCGCTCCCCTTGTACCAACTCTTGCTCCCATGATTAGACATGGCGTGAATGTGAAGGTAACTCCGATAAGAGTACACCTGTACACCAGGTCCAATCCCTAAGAGCAACGGGCAGAGAAGCACAAAGTACATAAATGGCAAAACACGGCAAGGAACTACTCGTTCCCCTTGTACCAACTCTTGCTCCAATTATTAGAGATGGCGTGAATGTGAAGGTAACTACGTTAAGAGTTCACCTTTACTCCAAGTCCAATTACTAAGAGCAACGGGCAGAGAAGAACAAAGTACATAAACAGCAAAACACGGCAAAGAACTACTCGTTCCTCTTGTCCCATGATTTAGACATGGCGTGAATGTGAAGGTAACTCCGTTAAGAGTACACCTTTACTCCAAATCCAAGCACTAAGAGCAACGGGCAGAGAATAACAAAGCACACAAACGGCAAAACACGGCAAAGAAATATTCGTTCCTCTTGTACCAGCTCTTGCTCCCATGATTAGACATGGTGTGAATGTGAAGGTAACTCCGTTAAGAGTACACCTGTACTCCAAGTCCAATCAGTTCGAGCAAAGGGCACAATTGTCTGTGTCCCACAATGGCCCATTTTCAAGGCATTTTTGGTTCTCCATGGGCCAAAACGCGCAATCTTGGGCTCAAAACGGGCTAAGAACCCTTGTGTGAGCCTCCCAAATGGCCCAAGATTCCTTTCAGAAAAATGTGTTTTTCACCCAGTTTTGACCCATTTTTGGTCTTGAACCGGACCCTTTTCAAGGCATTTTGGGATTCTCCATGGGCAGAGACGAGTCACGCACGGGCTCAGAACGGGTCAAAAACACTTGTTTAAGCATTCCAAGTTGTCTAGGATCACTTTTGGAAAAGTGCGTTTTTGACCCCTTTTTCAATCATTTTCGGTCCCAAAACACCCCATTTTGAAGGCATATTGGGATTTTCCGTTGCCCAAAACGCGTAACCACGGGCTCAAAACGGGGCAAAAAAATTGTTCGAGCATCTCAAGTGGTCTAGGAACAACTTTGAAAAAAATATTTTTTTCGCCCTGGGCACCCCGTCGGACCCACCGTTGGCCCCAACTGTGCGCGGGCTGTGCTGCCCACCGGCTACACTAAGTGACTACTGGTACGAGGGGGTAGGGGTCTCATGGGGCGATTTTGAGGCTTGAAAACCACAAAACGTGGGGGGTTGCAGGTGGACTAGGTGCCCTCGGAATTCGCATTTGAGCCACGTAGCCCAAGATACGGGCCGTTGTTGGTTTTGGCCGTGTCGGACACAAGTAACACACAGTTAGCCCATTTTTCGCCATTTTTGGGGCGTTTCTCGGACATATCGTGGAGCTACAGGGCAAGAAAGGGCTCTTGCCTATGAGGTAATCGTGCCACACGTGGAGTGTAGCAACCGCTTGCCTTCAATTTGCCGTTATGACTGGGTTTCGGGGCCGTTTTGGGCCAAAAAAGCCTGTTTTGGGGCACCAAATGCGCAGTTTTGGAAGGGCACCTCCCGACTTGGTGCCCCCGCTCCGGGGCGCCACCAGTGAGTGTTTGGTCCAAAACTCGGATTTGGCGAGGCCAGCACCTATACTCAAGGATGGCTAGAGTAGAGTAGAGCCCAGAGCGATGAAGCTGAGCAGTGGCCAAAACGGAAAGGAGAAGTGCTTGTTGCTTGTTGCTTGTTGCTTGTTGCTTGCTTGTTTGCTTGCTTGTTAGCTAGATTTAAGGGGAGAGGGGTGTAGTAATATATATATATATATATATATCTGTATACATACATATATAAATATATATATATATATATATATGTATATATATATGTATATATATATATGTGTGTGTGTGTGTGTGTGTGTACATATTGAGAAGGAGGGTGCGGACTTCCGCTTGAAGGGAGTTGGTATTGGTTGACACATTTCGCGTTCCATGTGTGACAACCCAAGCCCTCAGTTGAGATGTACGCACCGGCTTTCAACACCAATTGCCTCGATCATGACGTGCACTTCTAGAATGCCACCGAACACACCACTCTCCGATGCCTGACGCCTGACCCAAAGCCTGACCCGAAGCCTGACCCATCCAAGCCGTCACAGCAACCGGTTGCAGCCGAGGCCATACATGACCCAGAAGCAGAGGTGATGGTGGACGACGCGGAAGACGAAGGGATTTCGCAAACAGCCCAAAATCTTGACATCCCGGATCTGGGCAAGTTCACCTCCCAAACGTCCCCTTCACCAGAGCCCCCCACCCCTTCTACCCCTCTCACTTAGACCCGTACCTCAAGCTAACAAACCTCAAAACCTTCCCAATCTTCGACGGCTTCATCGGGACTAGGGATGCAGGTTTGAATTCGCACGAATTCGCTCGAATTCGAATTCGCCCCGAATTCGCACGACTTCGTGGACCACTCCGAACTCGAATTCGCAAGTTTAAATTCGAATCCTCCCTGATTCGCTTGATTGAATCCATAGGCACCTACAATTTACCTTCTAGGTTGCAATTCACCTGTTTACATATGGGTATGCCACTACCCAGTACCATATGGCATAAAAGAATTCCCAAAAGCTTCCGTAACCTTGCAATTTTTGTTGTTTGTTGTTGCTTGCATTTACCATGCTGAAACGATTTGACAAAAAAAAAGCAAATCAAAACCAAGAATTCCAAAGTTCCTTGCTTCTTTCAAATGCCTTTTGGAAAAGAAGCAGCAACGAAGCATGCAAGATCACCAATCCAAACACAAACCATCACATGTGAACCACTTGTTGCCCTTATAGGGCCTTCATTCATTGCATTCTTGAATGGAATCGTTGGACTTGAAGTAATCTAAGAGAGAGCATACATGGCACCGGGAAAGGTAAGGAGGGTACCGCTGTCAAGGATACGCAAGGGCTACAAGGGGCTATGTACATAGCTTATAGGGAGGTTTGAGCAGGTGCGCTGGCTGGGTGCAGCTTGGTGCACGTCATTAGCTCCGTGCACATCGTTGTGGGTGCCCAGGGCCTCACTGCGGCTGCGTCGGGCTGCTCTCGGCTGCTTCTCCTTCCACATATCCCCGACAGTGCGTGGTTGCCAAGGGGCAACACGTTTTGACTGTCAAAAATTGGAAAAAACAAGTCGAAAATCAAAAGTTCGGGACGGGTTTTTCTCCAAACTGGTGGACTTCTGGGGAGAATGGAGGGTACCGCCGTGTTCGGTGGAGCTGGGCGGACACAGCGGTGTGTTCAAAACTCAAAAGTAAAATTTTTTTTCGAAAACGGGTACACGGGCACCGCACAAGAAAATCAACGGCTCAATCGGAGCGGAATCATCATAGTTTTCATTTTGTCAAGTCAAAAAAATTATTGCATTGCACAGTTCAAAGTTAGTTTTTCATCTGGAGAAAAGCCGGCGCACGCGTGATCATTTTGCCGTCGCCTGCGAATTCGCAGCGCGAATTCGCCCCGAATTCGCAGTACTAAGAATTTCAGGCCGAATTCGCAGCGAATTCGCGCTGCGAGCGAATTCGCAGCGAATTCGGCGAATTCAAATTGAATTCGCTGCGAATCTGCATCCCTAATCGGGACCCTCTAGTATTGGTGACGTAGATCTGTCAACAGATTCGGATGAGGTAAACAGAAAGATCCACAAGTGCACGGGGAAAATGGAACTCGGTGCCTGTATCCAAAAAGTGGAAACGTGGGTCGCCTCTTTAGGGGACTCTCCTTTTCGGAAAAAAGTTGCAGGATTTTTTCCTCCTTAAGGCTGGTTTTAAGCGAAAATTGTCGGAGCTGATCCCCCAACGCAGTGTGTTGCAGGAACAGAGAGAGGCCGACACGCTGCGAAACGTTCGAAGAAGATTGGAGAACATGCAGTGATGCGCGAGGCCTCGGGCAAACAGCATGAAACTAGAGGTTAGTACACCCCCTCTCTTGCGCGAGGCCTCGCGCAAGGTGGACAGTCAAAAACAGTGCCGAGGCCCTTCAGTTTTGCATTCTCAACCATACTGTACTCGTATTCGCTAAAAGCGCCTCACATATGCATTATCGACGACTATTTTAACCCTTTTCAATGTTTCGTTTCCTTCAATGCAGGCTTTCTCCTTATCGCAGAATGGCAAGCCCCGCCTAAAGAACAGCCGAGGAACGAGAAGATACCGACTATGACCTTGGGACCTCAGGACCGGAGGCTGGAACACCAGAGAAGGGGCGTAAGAAGAAGGAAACACCAGATCCTGGCCTAACCTTGGGTACTGACATTGAGGGCCACTTGAAGCCGGATGGGAGGCAGGTGGAGGTTGAGCTGGAGAACGTGAGAATCGACCAGGAGAAGACAAAGGGGCAGATCAGATGGAAAGATACGAAGTTACTGCAGAAGCGTATTGAGTCACTCGAAGCAGCACCGCCAACAGACCCATTACACGTCGTTCTCTGGGAAGATAATAGTATGTTGCCAACCGACTGTTCGCTCTTCTCGTTGCGCGAGCCCTCGCGCATAGATGTGTCTCATATTTGCAGATGGCGATTATTGGTGTGTATCTGGACAGCACAGCGTGGAAGCAATTGCGAAGATTCGGAAGAAGGGACGCACAGCGTGTCTGGATCTGCAGCAGTGGCATACTACATGCATCGCCGATATTTTGAGGCCTACGACACCGTGGGCTCTCCGTGCAAAGCTGGCGGGACAAGCACAAGGAAGCGCACAAGACGTTGAGCCAATACGCTGTATGAGGCAGCAGATAACCTCATTCGATGTGTTGAACATCAGCGGCGGAGAGGCCTGGCTGACACGTACAGCAACCTCAAGATCGCCATTGTGGATGCTGTGCAGATGAGTGCCCTGGTTCCAACTGCTGAACTGAAGCAGCCTCGTCAATTCGTATGTTCATTAATCATTGTTTCGATGCTGTTTGTCGAGCGAGGCCTTGCGCATAACGTTGTCACTTTCAGGACAAAACATATTCATTGTGGAAAGATTTTATGACGTTTGCCTACTATGCTGGTCCGGAAGCTGTGAAAGGTCTGCAGAAGTTCCACGAAAAAGGGGAGAAACTCACGAAGAATGCGCTGAAGAAACTGGACGGGGTCCTCTTGCCGGTGTTCTACAAGAAAGTGGCAGAAGTGATGCAGGAAGAAAAAACAACCGTCAAATCCTTGCAGAATTCGTTTGACGACATCATTCTTGACCACAGGGTCTCAATGCATCTGGACCACCCACACAACGGCCAGTACGTTTGACCTGAGAAAGGTGTGTACCATCGACGCGACGTGGGTTCCCTTTCTGCATTGGTGCGCCGCACCTTCTCCATTTCTGTTCTTTAGCCAAAGACATGCGCACCCGCAAAGAGGTTGCTGCACTTGGAAGGCCTGCCCAGAAGGTGACTCTTGGTACATGGGGCTATTGGCGGGAACCTGAAGGCAAAAGTCGCGGTCCATGGCCGGCATGGAAATCCATGATTCGCGCACCACCGTGGCAGGTGGCAGAGAAAGGCAAACCCGCCTCCCTGAAAATCCTCAACGTCCAAAAGCTTCTGGGTCAAGAGCCTACCAAGAGCCGTGTGGTCCCCCCAGCTGCTGGCGTTACTGGTTACTTCAAGACAGTGGATCAGCAGGATCCATTACTGGCAAGTCAAACTATCACAATTAAGGCGACCCGAATTGCAGCGTTGGCCCACGATCCCCCGAGGCGGTTTATTGAGATTGACAAGAACCTGATTGTCATCAACGGCGACATATTTGAACATCTTGCTCCTGAGATAATGTGCCCAGCCTGGCTGTATGAAGAGATGGCGCGTGCCGATACCCTTATCTGCGGCTCTCAAACTGTTGTTGACAACATGTTCGACGTGCTGGAAACGGAAACAGAGAGGTGTCTCAACGAAGATTTCAACGCGCCGCACATGGCTAACATGTTGCGTGTTCCCATCTTCAGTTGGCCAGTCAAACCTAAGCCTGCAGGGGATCCTACAACTTTTGACGTTCGCTGGTTGCTGATTTCGTCACCGGATAGCTGGTCGAGAAAGGTATAATTCCCTCATTACGTCCGCTCTTTGCGCGAGGCCTCGGGCAATAACTTCTCCCTCATTGCGGATTCCGAATTATCTGACGTTTGGACCTACTCAAATAGAGGAGATTGACCCTGTTGAATTTGGCGGTCACCTTCTGATAACGACGGTTATGTGGTATTTCGACACTCACCTCTTTTACCTGAAGCAGGATAAGAGGTTCAAGCCTGCGTTTGTGTTAATTGATCATCAGCCGGATCTGGTGTGCACGATCGCGTCCATCGAGCCGGAATCTCGCATGTACCTTCTTGGTGTTACCACCGACAATCTCTCCGATTGGGTCGACAGAGTGCAGACTCAGTTGAACCACGTCTTGACACAAGGGTCGAGACTGGACACGTCTGGTGATTGGGACCAACAGGCCAACTGGTCAAACCGTGATATTCCCCTTTGGGTTCGCGATGGCAAGGTGGGTTCTGATGCGTTGTCGCTGAAGGAGGAAGAGACTCATGAGAAAGGTCAAGCTGCAGAAGCACTGGCCCCTGCAAAGCGGAAGTCTACTGGTGGGGAACCAGCCCCCAAGAAGAAGAAAACTGCGTCCAAGCCTCAGGCAGCGAAGTCGGTTACCGGTGCAGAATCTGACGAGAGCGATGAGGATGAAGAGGAGGAGAGCGAGGAAGAGGAGGAGGAGGAAGCGCAGGTCTCTCAGGGCAAGGCAGCGAAGAAAGTGGCAGCAAAGCCGAGGTCCGAGGAAATCGGGGCCCGAGCTCCATTCAAGTAGCCAGCCCGTCAGTCCCAACCAAGAAGCGAGCCCGCAAAGCCACCACCTAAGGGTAGGACGTCCCTTGCTAGGGCATTGGGTTCTGAGATGCAAACTGTTCCGAAGAAAAAGTAATTTCTTCGCTTGTTCTGATATATTATGCGCGAGGGCTCGTGCTATGCATTCCTCTTCGACGACCTTTATGCTGTCACCTTGTGCGGCGCATTTTTCTCTGTGATGCATTATATTGCGCTGTTGTGTTGGTGTTTGCGCGAGGCCTCGCGCAAAGAAGGGGTGCCAAAAAATGCTTCCTGTGGTGCTGCGTGCAACATGGTTTTCGAAAACTGGTTTTTCAAAAGATTGAATGCTCATGGGTGTTTTTATTGCAAAGCATAAGTGGTAGAGGAAACAAAAAGTCGTGGTTTTCGAAAAAAAAGAACTTCATTTTTGTGGAAATAAATCATTTTCCCGGGCAGTCGGTTTTGTTGAAAATAAAGGAAAATGGACCAGTTAATTGCTTTTCACAGGATTTTTGGTTCTTGTGTTTTAGGTCCCCCCGAAAAGAACAATTTTTTCGCAGTGCCGCGGAGAGGCAGTTTTGGGCGCATTTTGACCATGCAACTTGAGCCGCCTAAGCAGGAGGCCAAAGAGCGGGGCTAGCTGACCCAGACAGCAATCTCTTTCCTCTCCTTGCAAAACAAGGCCGATCTTTGGGCCCGAGTGCAGGCACAGGTAGGGTGGGGGGATACCCCCGATGCCCGCCAGCCTGTTTTGGAGCAGCTTGACATGAGCCGTCCGTGGGCTAATGAACTGCTAGGTCTGCCGCGTGGGGCCGATGAGGCCGTCGTTAAAAAACAGCATCGGAAACTGGTGCTGTGGGCTCAGATGTTTGACTTCAGTGTCTCTCAAAGAATCGATCGGGCAAAAGACATCCTTTGGGGGGATAGCTGACGGCTGTACAAGGCTCAATTGAACGGCCTCGTTGCACCACGGGGGGGAGATTTAGGGGATGACCCTGCTCTTTGGCCGCGTGAACACGTTTGGTGGCCATCAATGGCCGACCTGGAATCTCTGGAGCCCATGCAAGCTGCTAACCCCAACACCAGCGCGCTGCACGGACCCATTAGCCCTGAGCCAACTTCAATCTCCTCACAAACCGTTCACCCGGATTATATTGATGCCGACGACACCCCATCTCCTGCCGAGCACCCCGCATCTGGGGTAGATGGGATCACAGTCCTAGGCATTTAACAATTTCACAAATTGTGAAATAACGGAACAATTGGGGGGTGATTGCTGGATCGGGGATAATTTGATTGAAATTCTAGTGCAATTCATGAATTTGCTATTCCATCGGAAACTCGGCCTCCAGCGAAGGCTCTGGCCTGTTACCCCTTGGCGGAAAAAGAGCTTGCCACAAAAGGAAAACTTCTTTGACTTCGACTGGTTTATTTTGGTCTGTGGCGAGCAGGGGCACTGGTGGGTTGCATCTTTTCCTCATCTGCTCTCGTCGCCTGAAGTGTGCATTCTGGTTTCTCTGTGTCTGGACTCTGCCCAACGGCAACAGCGTGGAACCGTTCTGTGCGACCTCCTTAATTGGCACTGGAAGGTGCATAACAAGCACCAGCCATGGCCATTCCCTACCGACGTGATCCTCAAGAAATTTCACTGTGTACATCAGCCAGATGATTGGTCGTGTGCAGTGTTTGCGTGCTCCGGTGCAGAGTGGGTCGTTTCCCTTGTTTTAGGCGGTAGCCAGGCTGATTTGTCGCCTCTCCCACGTCCCCCACGTCGCCCACATCCCCTTCGGCGACGCCACGGAACCCTTCCTCCAAGCCCTGGCCGAGACATACCGCCAGATGGCCATGCTCGCCCCCACAGTCATCATCGGCGACATGAAGGCCGCCCCCACCCTGGCGGACCGAGGGGGACAGGCCACACCCCAGGACCAAGCAGTCCGCGACACCATTGAAATGCTGGGGCTCGTGGACCTGACGGCCAACCTCGAAGGCCAACCATCCCACTTCCCCCACCAAACAGATGCCGCCCCATCCCGCATCGACGTATGCTATGGCGACCCCACCACCATCATCTGGGCGGAGGCCCGATATGGACCCCTCCCGCTGGGACCCACAGGCCATAGCCCCCTGCACATCCGCCTCACCATCCCCAACCTTCCCCCCAGCCCCGCAGAGGATGCGGACCAAGGCCTACCACCCCCCTGAAGATGCCCCCACTGCATGACAAGCATGCCTGGTCCCAATATCACAGGGCCATAGACCGCGCCCGGCGCATCAAACCAGACCCCACCGACCTACTCACAGCCATGCGCACGGCCGCCGTCGCCTGCGGCTTCCAGCAACACCCCCACACAGACAACGAACAAGCACCCACGGCCCTAGGGGACATGCTCCATTACCTCTGGCATGCGAAGCAACAACTGGCGACCCTCCTCCACACCGACACCCCCCAAACCCGCCGCCAGATACACCACTGCAGGACACAGATAGCCCAAATCAGGGCAGACCTGCAGCGGTGGCACATCCACAGGCAACAGCGCATCGCCCAGGAACACGAACGGTACGCGCAACATGAAGTCCCCTACAAGGCCATCTGCCACCTCAACGACGCCATGACCGACACCGGCCACCGCACCATCACCACGGTCTGGCAGGAGGACGGCTCCCTCACCAACGACCCAGCCACAGTGCTACAAGCCACCCAAGACAGCTTCCTCCGGCAACACACCCCCACCCAAGACACACTGGACCCAGACACCCAGGCTAAAAATCGACCGCCTCCCTCGGGTCTTCAACCACGCCCAGAGGAGGCAACTGGAAAACGCCCCTTCACCATCCACGAAGTCCGGAAGGCCACCCACAGTCTCCGGCAACACAAAACCCCAGGCTACGACGGCCTCCCTGCGGAGGCATACTACCACCTCCCCGCCCACGTCCTCCGCATCCTCGCCCACCGCCTCTGGGACATCGTCACGGGGCAGACCCCCCTGCCACCAGACTGGGGAAACGTTGTCCGCCCCCTCTACAAAAAAGGGGACTGGGCAGACCCGGACAACTGGCGCCCCATAGTCTGTGCGGTCACGGAGGTCAAAATCGTCTGGACCGTCTTCCTACGCCGCATCCGCCCCCACCTGGACCCCCACATACCAGCCAGCCCCTGGGGGGCCATCCCTGGCCGGTCCCCACACGAGGCCATCTTCCTCCAGGACACCATCGCAGACATGGACCCGGTGGACCTCATCATCGCCTCCCTCGACGTCAAAGGAGCCCTCCCGAACACCCCCTGGCTCATTCTAGAAGCGGTGTGGAAACGCCTGAGCCTCCCCTTCTACAACTTTGCCTCCGGCTACATCCGCACCCGCAAATACACCGTCCGCACTGGAGCAGGCCTCACCCCCTTCCTGGAGCCAGGCAGCGGGGTCCCCCAAGGGGGAGCAGAGGGCCCCTTCCTGTACCTTCTAGTGACGCTCCCCCTGGCCCTCGCAATCGAGCAGGATTACCCGGCCTACGCACCCTACCCCCTCCTCTCCCCCCTGGTGGGCTTCGCGGATGACACCAACCTCACGGTCGCGCACACCCCACACGGACCTCATGCCCCGGACCCCGGGCCAACGGTCACCCAACAAGCCAATGACTTACTAGACGTGACCGTCTCCTACCTCTCCCACAACAACCTCATCGTCCACCCCACAAAGTCAGTGGCCATGATCAAGGGGTCTGCCACACCCCCCACCCTAGGGCCACAAGGGCTCCCCATGCAAGTCGTGACAACCACCACCCACCTGGGGGTAATCCAGGCCGCCAACCCTGAGGACGCCACCCTCCCTCCTAAGTTGCAATCACACCTCGCCCATCTCCCCAGATATGCGTCCCTGACCACCAAGGCCCTCTCCCTGTCCCACCAGAGCCTGGCGTACTACCTCACCGGGATCTTGAACGCCTCCATAGGCTTCCAAGCACTCCACCTGACACAGCCCACCACCGCCCTCCAGCCGGCCACACGCGCCGTGACCAAGGCATGGGCAGCACACGGGGGCTGGCCCACCTCCATACCCACCCGCGCCATCGGAGCGGCATGGTCCCACTATGGGCACGCCATAGGGGACGAGGTGAAAGCGGCCTACACCAGACACACCGCCCTCCTCCTTCACCGCATGACCCACAACCACTCACCGGAGGTCCGCGAGGTCACCACAATCCGCCTCCAAGCCGCACAACGGGCCCGCAACACATGCCCGCGCTGGGTACTCCACCAGACGGGCACGCCCACCAACATGAACACGCTCCTGTGGAACTACCTGCAGCTTCTCCTCCCATCCCCACACCACGCCATACTCACCAACCACACGTGCCCAGAGGAAGGGCCTCTAGCGGTCGTCTGCGGGGACCTCCACCATCACCCCAAGGGCACCATCCACACCATAGACCTTGTCGGGGCCTCCATCACCGTAGTATACGTCACCCTCCCCCAAATGCGGGTCCTGCACCACAGCGGGGCACACCACATCCCCTTTCTACAGCTTCCCGAATGGCCTCAATACCGCTTCTTCCACCAGTACCTCACGCAGACGGCACGAGCAGCGGGACACACTCTGCCGGGAAGCAAAGACATGCAAACAGCCTACCGAGAATTCACAAAGCAACACCCCTGACCGATCCCAGCGACACCGCCCTACGCACCCACCGACTCGAAACATGAACCCGTCCCCCCGGTGACGGGCCCAGTCCCACCACTAACCCTACTACTGGCCCCGAATGAAGCCAAACCCACGCAGACCACCGTCATCCACCACGGGGCAAAATGACGCATACCGGAACACCACATGACCGCCCGAGACCTACCACGGGTCCCCCATGACTCCCAGGGCATGCCACGCACATGTTGGGCCTGTGACCCCGAGGCACGGACCACACCATGGCCCGTACTACACCTCATAGCACGCCACCACACCCATCCCACAACCCACCTACCACCACAGGCCTACGCATGGGTAGCCCCATGGTCCCACCGCACCGACACTAACCCCACAGTAGCATGGAACCCCGACCACGCGCCCAAATGGCTCTTCACCACTACACCCACATGCCCCCGCCCTGACCCGGCAGGGGTCGCCATCCGTTACAGCATGTACGAGCCAGGCAGAACGGGCAAGCACGAGCACCCCTACTATCCGCTCCACCACTCCTGCCACACACCGGAGCACCGAACACAAACCCTCACATGCCACGACCCAAACCCAGACACAGCCTACATCCTCCACTACATCTACTCCTACCTCACACAAGGACAGCCGGAGCAGGGACTCATAGCCCTGTCCCCCCAAGTGAAACACATCATCTCCAAAAGAATAGGGGTGTACGCCACCCCCATCCTGCAGCCCACAACCCCAGTAGCCCACCTCGCCATGGGCCTCGCCATATACGCCTACCTGCCCATGAACCCATGCCGCCTCCCACAACCATCACCGGCGGACCGGCTCTTCTTCGCCGACGCCTCAGGCGAATCCCCCCTCACGCCCATCACCGGGGGGGCCACCCTGCAGCTAACCCACACCGGGGGACACTACCACATGGACCACCACACAGGCCACACCACCTATGGGGCCTCCTCCCACGGGGAGCTAGGGGCCATGGCCGACGCCTTCACCGAGATCGCGGCCCACCTACCCGCCCACTCCCCGCACATCGTCCGGGTCTGGTTCCTGGTAGACGCCACTGTCGACACACACCTGCTCCTCCGCATAGCAAGGCAACCACTTCACAAAGCCACCGCAACCAGCCTCGGCACCCAGGCACTGCTGCTCTGGAAAGCCCTTCGCAGCCTTCCCCCCTACGTCCAACTCCACATCGTGAAACAAGAGTCCCACAGACACCAATACGGAAATGGTAAGGTCGACAACCAGGCAGTACACCAGCGCACAACGCACCTACCAGCCCTCCAGATCCCTGACCTCGGCCGAAACCACACACACCTCCAACACATACCCCCTGTACCCGAGCCCCATCAGACCCCGGACTGGGTACCAGAGGACGCCCCCTATTCCTCCCACGACAGAGCATACCACTACCCCAACCCCATTCAACATCTCGCCCGCCTGCTCACACACGTTGCAAGTGATATGCTTTTGAGGATTCAGCAGGTTGATACTCACTCGGCTCAGTTGTATGCTCGGTATGCATGTGGCGAACAACTTTCGCCAGCTGAGTTGCATCAGTGTAAGCAGCTTTTTGAGTGCCGGGCTCAAGTGTCGGAGAACTAAGGACATTTCAAATTTCATGTCTGAGTTTATGTTCCATGCCTTCAGGGTTTGCCTGTGTGAGCTTGCGTTTGCCACTGCTGAGGTCCGAGTCAAGTCACAAAACCCCTCCCCCATACCCCCCAAAATTAACAGGAGGGAGTTGAAATCGAGTAGGAGGGAGTTGAAATTGAGTAGGAGGGAGTTGAAATTGAGT
Organism: Eutreptiella sp. 'Long Island Sound 2002'; assembly: GCA_964036045.1. Lineage (NCBI taxonomy): Eukaryota > Euglenozoa > Euglenophyceae > Eutreptiales > Eutreptiaceae > Eutreptiella > Eutreptiella sp. 'Long Island Sound 2002'. The sequence goes on along the minus strand of OZ038379.1, from coordinate 145,181,629 downwards.
AGGAGGGAGTTGAACATGAGTAGGAGGGAGTTGAAATTGAGTAGGAGGGAGTTGAAAATGAGTAGGAGGGAGTTGAAATTGAGTAAGAGGGACTTGAAATTGAGTAGGAGGGAGTTGAAATTGAGTAGGAGGGAGTTGAAATTGAGTAGGAGGGAGTTGAAATTGAGTATAAGGGAGTTGAAAATGAGTAGGAGGGAGTTGAAATTGAGTAGGAGAGAGTGGATTTTCACTTGGAGGGAGTTGAAAATTCGCAGGAGGGAGTTGAAATTGAGTAGGAGGGCGTTGAATATCAGTAGGAGGGAGTTGAAATTCAGTAGGAGGGAGTTGAAATTGAGTAGGAGGGACTTCAAAAGGAGTAGGAGGGAGTTGAAATTGAGTAGGAGGGAGTGGACTTTCACTTGGAGGGACTTGAAAATGAGCAAGAGGGAGTTGACATTGAGTAGGAGGGAGTTGAAAATGAGTAACCTCGTTACCACTAAGGTATCGTTCCTTTATCTGGCGATAAAATAATGCATTTATTGTATAAATTTGGGCGGCAGAAGGGTTGAAATCCAACCGCGTTCCATTTGCGCCTTTTGGCAGAAGATCAGTTGCAGTCGCTTTTTTGTTTGTCGTAAATGCGCACGTCGCCTGCTGGTGCGCAGTCTTTCGCAGTGTGCTAGGGCCGCAGTCTGCATACCGTCACCGCTGCGAAGTAGATTACCACTACGGTCGCAGCCGAGCCCGTAGCGATTCAGCCCCGTGTTGCAATTCTAGCGAAGGACTGCTCGGTGACAAAAACTCGAAAGGTTTTTGCGACAAATTCGCCTGGAATGAAGATGTTGTAGCAATAACGATGTGTTTTTTAAGATGTCTGGATTTTGCGCTCCCAAACTCTTCATTTTGACTGACTCAGGTTGTTGCACGTTAATGTTTTGTTTCCAAGACCTTTTTTGCCTGTGTTGCTGGTGGCAAGGCTCGTTGGAACATATCGCTTGAGTGGTGATGAGTTGGAGCTTGCTTGTGAAATTGCGTCCACACTCGCTAACACTATCCGTTTCGTTTGGCCAACCCCTGATAATATGTTCCCTTACTGGCATATGTGTGATGGTGAGCTGTCTCGCGAGCTACGGCATGTACATATGACCCATGGTGTCGGTGTTGGTGCATTTGTTTGCCAAGCCATCGAAGCAATTGGACATCAAGATAAGGTGGTTGCCCAACAAAGTGGTTCGGATCTGGACACCTATCTGGGGAAGGTGTTTGCTTCTTTGGAGATGAGACCCTAGTACCGCAGGTGGGACAAGTAGGGAGAGGAGGTGCACCTGAAGCCGCCCACCCGGCTAAACCAAGGGTGGAGACACACACACAACAAAGAGGGCATCAACATGGACACCAAGACGCAGGCGGGGCACGACAGCGGAGCAGGGGTACGTGTGGTGGCGTCCCTGCTAGGCCAAGGCCACAAACAAAAAAAAACAACACGCGCTGTCTTCTTGTGCCCAAACCCAGGTGGAACACATGGGCTGCCCACCCTGCACAACCAAGGGCGAAGATCACACACACAGCAGCACGCCTGAGCCAGGTATGGGGGGAATAGCAGAAAGGAGGACCCTCGGCCATGAGTGGCGAGGCACAAACACCGGAAGGGCAATGTGCCATAGGAGGTATACAAGACAACGTCAAGGACGGCAAGACAGCAGGCGGTGCAAGCATACAGAACACAGAACACAACTCCCCTCCAAGCCCTAGTGGGGGTACGTGTAGTGGCCTCCCTGCTAGGCCACAGCCGCCTGGTCACGCTGTGTTCTCGTGCCAAAGCATAGGTGGGCCAAAGGTGCCATGACATAGGAACAGTGGCCAGACGACCCGGACAGGAACGTGCGGAGAAGAGCGCGCCGAGTGCGTGGAAGCAGGGGAGTGGATAGGAGCGACCCGTGCAAGGAGCACGAGACGGTCCCCGGATGGATGAGGATCCTGTTGGCCCGCGCCACGGGCTTGCTGGCGGCCCGGTGGGGTGTAACCACGGGATGAGGGGTGGGATGGGGGCAGGGGGCTAGGACAGGGGTGTGGCACGGGCCACACAACGGCCCGAAGGCATCGGAAAACCATGGGAAGCGGGGATTGGGCCGGTGACGGTATGTGGCGAAGGGCAACGGGACCTGGGATTGGAAGGGAGGCCGAAAGCGCCAAGCAACAGCCCTGTGGGATTGGGAAACCAGTCGCCATGGAGTGGTAAACCATGGGCCAACCATGGGGAGCCTAGCCAAGGGAAGTAGAGAAAATGTCCTGAACTCCGGGACAGCCGTGAGGTGTCCGCAGGGGTGAGGGTTGACCCTGAGGTCCCCGGGTCAATGGCCTAAGTACACGTAGGTTCACGCGTGAGCGGGACCTGGGGGAGCGTGGAAAGGGTCGCCCCCTGGCCCGCAGCCGCGGATGGACGACATCCAAGTGCATCCGGGAGCCGAGTGGGTACTCCAACCCGTGAGGGGTGGGGAGTGGTGGAATGTGGTTGACAGAGAGAAATGCTCCGCTGTCAGTGACGGCTATCCACAGGAAACCCGCCTGCAGGCGCCCCAAAGGCTGTGCTAGGGGGGGAGGGCGGAGGGTCCTTCGATGGGTGACCGGAAGGAGCTGAGACCGTGAGGGCAGGGACTGAAGGACACCTACCGCCGGTCATGCCCCAAGGGAACCTGGTTGAAGTTCTCGGCCGTGAGGAGAGAAAGGGGTCGCCAGGGGAACTGATGGTGGAGAGCTCTCCTTCCCGCCAGAGGTGACCACCATGTAAAACAAGCAAGGAGATGTAAGATGAGGCTGCGGACGCGGCCGCCCTTACTTACTTACTTACTTTGGAGATGAGGTTTGCTAGTGAGCATGATGTTCTTGGCATCTGCGCAGCTGGTGAGGGCACAGGGGAACATTCGTACATGGCGATTGAACAATCTGAGGCATGGGGTCCGCGATTTGCTCCTCCTATGAAGAAAGAGAAAGTATTCCTCACCGCAGAAGGAATAATACCTCGTCATTCTGCAGCTTGTATGGTGATACACTAGTGCTCTGCTGCATGTTGTGATTCTAGGATCAAGGGGTTGTCACCAGGGAGGTTACAAGTCTCTAGGCGGCATATGAGGCCCAAACGTGTTTTTCTTTTGGATCTGGCACCCTCCAAAGGGGGGGGGGAGGTCATTGTAAAAGACCTGTGTCCAATGCATACGTTCCCTCGCGCCCCCCCCGGCCTCCTTTACTAACAGGCAGCTGCGCAGAACTGCGAAATTCATGGGTCTTCGGAAAATTAGCATTCCACCAACGTATGGATGAGTTAGCAAAAACCGAGGGAGACTCTTCGTGCCCCAGTGTTGTTCTCTAAGAGATGAATTTAATTGCCTCTCAACGAGACGGTGAAGTCACGTTATGAACTTAGCCTTTCGTTTACGTACGAGGATTTGCCCCTGCAACCGTAGTGAACCAGCCTGTTGGACTGGCTCGCGCCGATGCGCGCCGAAATCAGACTGCGCACCAGTCCCCCCAAACGGAAAAAAAGGGGCACAGCAGGTCTCCAACCGCCGCAATGCTCCCTCCTGTGTATCACCCAACTTTTACCATTGGACCATTGGTCCGCCTGCGTCATCCTCCAAAAATGTTATTTATGGATTTGGTCCGTCCGACGAAATTTTTTTAAAAAAACCAAGCCACCGGCCGAAGCCGGCCACTGCTGGCTTTTCCCAGCCATGCGCCGAGGTTGTTGACGGCCCCTCGGCCACTCGGGCACCTCGGTTGAGTTACAAACTTGACCACTTTTGGTAACATTGTGCAGAATCATTGGCCCATTTCCTTCATTGAGCCTAATGGTGAAGGGAGGGGCCAAAGAGGTGCTTCGGCCAGAACTTTGCCCAAAAGGTGAGATTTCCTTGGAACGCTTTTGAGATAGAAAGACCTTCTTAAAACAACAAGAACACACCCTATCCGTCACGGCCCTAGGGGTGGTCACACCTTAGCCTAAGGATGGAGGGGTAGAAAAGTGACCCTCTTTTGTATGGCTACTTCTTGGTGGCAACAAGTGTTTGGCAACACAAAGGAAGGATGGTGTGCACCTTTGGAAAGCTTTTTTTCCATATTGACGCCCCTTTCCATAACAAAGAAAAGGTATCAAAAAAAATGGTGACCAAGTGAGGTTGGCACCTGTTTGTAGTCGTTGGTCTAACTCGGAGCGGCCACTTTTTGAGATGGTTTGTTGTTTCCAAAGTGTTCCACTCCAAGACCTCTAAGGACCTTTGTGTGGGCCTTAGTGTGAGCCTTCGTTGGTCACCGGTGCCTTCTGGTGCTACAAAGACCTCTTGAACACAAAGAGAACACCCCATGTCACACCTTACCACAAGAGTACATCTTACCACAAGAGTCGGGGGGTAGAAAAGTGGCACCCTAGAGTACCAACTCCAGAGTGCTATCCTACAATAAAAAGTGGTTGGGTGCATAAGGAAAGGATAGCTTGGAAAGCTTGTAGGCTGACGTTAAAGCTCCGTGAGATATTTTGCAGAGATATTGAAGTGCAATGGTAACCAATATAGGATGACACTAACTTGTACTCTATGAAGGGTCGTGGAGTGACACCCCTAGAGGTGGTTTGTAGCACCCCAACACCGCCGCATAGTGTGCAACCCAAACACTAAAGCACCACAAGTGCTATGAGACCACTCCACAACGTATGTCAACAAATACGTAATGTGTATTCTCTCGGCTTCTAGTGGTTTTGCAACAAAAGCTGGGGCAAAAGTTGGTCACTACAACATTGTAACACACCAATTTGCCACCCTTGATGACTGGCAACCAACGGATGCTACAATTACAACACATCCCAAAGCCAGCTTTGTGTCGTAAACGTCAAGGGCACTTAGAAACGTGTTCAATGACCATGACTTACCTTGTGCAGGCAGATGCAAGCCACATTTTGGTGGCAAAAGCAAACAATGTTCACAATTGCACATCTCCCTCCCAACCAACACGTCCAGAATAGGTGCAAAAACCCGAACGGCCGAACAACGAACTTGTGACCTAAGGAAATGGACCCTGGCCGCGAGTTAAACCCATAAAACGTACGTCACCCTGTGGCCAAACACACAAAAACGAACTTCTAAACTCGAAACATGGGACATGTCGAGATCCAACCCATCATGTCTGAAGGACATGACACGTCCAGAGCACATGACCAATGACCAAAGTTTCACTTGAAGCAAACAAACCCACAACGAGTACAACACAGGACCAACCAAAAGACAACTCAAACCACGTTTTTGACGTGACTAGACAGCTGCAAGCTGTTCGATGCAAAGGACACCACTTCGAACGCAAACAGTGGCACAATGCTGTTCAAATGCGTCTACATACAACTCAGTCCAAGTTAGTGGGGTTGGGGTAAAAAGTGGTCTTCTAAGTGTCTGAAAGTTTGACCAAATTGCACTGCAAAATCGATGACTCAACGACATTGCAAATAGCTCATCTGGTAGACGAACACCTGAAGAAGACATTCCCAGCGTCTCAACCATTCATCTTCAAAACGTTTCGGAAAAATCACCAAACTCTGCGTGTCGCGCTTCAGTCCAAGTTAGCCCCCCCTGCCCCCCCCCACTGCCCAGCAAAACGATCCACGATTTCACAGACCATCGGCGCAGACACTCGACGTTCCAACGGGCAGTGATCGTGACACATAGTGCAAACACAAAGCACCACATTGATCCACCAATTTGTGAAAAAAATGATTCAGAAAAGTAGGTTCCAGAAAAGAAATGACACAAAATGGTCCATCCTTTTTTTTTCGGAACTTGGGTTTTGGAATTACATTTTTTCCACACAACTTAGTGCATCATTTCTTCGTTTAGACTTGCACTTTTGGATCATTTTTGTACCCCTACGTTCCAAAAAGAAAATGATCCAGCCATTTCTGTGGAAAAAATGTGATCCAAAAATGTAAGTTCCAAAAAAAGAAATGATCCACCAATTCATGTTGACAAAAATGATCAAAAAACGTAACTTCTGTCCCTAAGCGTGAGATAGCGCAAGTGCAAAGCAACATATCGAACCAGAAATGTGTGCTATAAATGATCCAAAAATTGTAAATTCACTTGTTCCAACAATTTGGCTTCCAGAAAATGATGCACAAGTTCACAAGACCATTGGCACACAGTTGAAAGTACACTGAGCAAAATGGTCGAAACTGGTCCAAGAATGATCCAAAAGTGATCCGCGGAAGATCTACCCCATAAATTCCCCCACCCCAATGCTTAGTGTTTGGATCAAAAATGATCCGGATCACCCATCTCATAACCCCCCCCCGGCTTCTTCTGCCTGCTGCACCTTTACCTTGACTTTGTACATCTTTTCATCCCTTTTGCAAACTAGGCCAACAAAATGCATTTGCCAACTCGCGCAAGAGGGTCCTCTCCCTCCCGAGCGTAGGCTATTACGGGCGACGCACAGCGGAAACGACGCGCTATGAACGGAGACTATTGTAGGCTATATGGAAGAAGTTCCGAATTTAGGGGTATCTTGTGAAGCTGGAAAACCACCCAAGGGCGTTTTTTTCGTTTCAGACCGTTTTCTGACTGGATTTAAAATGTTGATGAGGGTATTGTGCAGTATGAGTTCCAAGATCATTTCTACAAAAAACGGAGACATGGATTTTAGGTTGGTCAGCTTCGTCAATCAGGCGGGACTATTGAAATGCTGCGGGCGGCGACGACTTTGCCTTTTTAGAAATTTTTTTACACAGCGTGCAACGGTTGCTATTAAACCTTGTAGCCGTATGGCTGAGTTAAACAAAGAGCTGTCTCTGTGCCTTTCGCCGACGTCACCATAATAAGATATGTTTTGCTTAATTGCCAGCAATGGTGCGTTTCTAAGGCAGCAGGAACGCGGTTGTAATTTGTTTCGCCGCTAGCAACGTTTTGGTCACATCTTTGGCACCATCCAACGTTCCAAGTGTGAGCATTCCCACGAGTTGTAGTTTGTTGTTTGCAAAATCTGCTGCAACCGGGGCGGGCGCAGCCTGCAATCTTGCAGTCTGCTTTTTTTGATACTTGCGGAAATTTTCCTATAAATTCCAACAGATACCTTGATTTTACATAGGGTGGTTTTTACCCGTTGAAAAGCGAACAAAAACATGCTTGCATGCACTTTTTTTTGCCCGTTGCTTGCCTTTGTGCTTAAAAAATGACCCCATTTCCAAGCAGAACTAAATGAGACTTCAGGCTGAAAAACTGTCTTTCCAATTTCGTTGCACTCTATTTCAGCTGCATGCGTTTTTGGAAGAATCTGCCAAACTGCAACGTTCAGGACCTAATCTCATGGAGCAAGCAGCAAACAAATTGAGCAGCAATGCACCCAAACCAAATCGGACAATGGCTGCATGAAACACCGTTTTGCACTCCAACTCATGAGTACCTTCAATCTCAGAATTACTGACCCGGTACAAAGTTTTGATGGTCCTTCCACAAGGATTGGTGAATGGTTGTATTTGCATTGAGGTAAAGTGACCGATAGCTGCACCAATGACCAATTTTTATACTACCACATATAAATGGAAAAGCAGAAGTACTTGAATTAGTACCCTTATATCTTAGGACGGTCACCTATTGATTAGATATCTTTCCCATGCCTTGGTAAGGATGTTCCTACCCTTTAGGGGCCTGGGTGTGCAACTACTCTGCTTTGATGATTTTTCGAAACTAAAATCGTTTTGAAATGTTTTGTAAAAGTTTTCAAAATCGTGTAGCATGACCCATGCATTTCTATTTATCATGGTTCTACTGTTTGACATCCTTTGTTTAACTTGTTACTGGTGCGCAAAATACACTTTCTACCTTATATACTGCCCAAAGTAGTTTCAACAACCACCATTTAGAAAACCGAAAATCTTTGTTTTTCTTTGTTTATTTCCATGAAAAGTTCACACATACACAACACCTCATGCCACAGGTACCGCACATAGAATTCGTCTGACTTGTTTTGTTGCTGAGTCACCTGAGGACCCCTATTCATGTGTTGAGGAACACAATAACAGAAAGCACTGTCACATGTCATGTACAAATAAAAGTCATCCGCGTCCTGCGCACTGCGATTGACACCTAATGATTTCCAACCAACGAGCGTTCGTGGCAACATACAGAGCACGCTTGCCTGCCTCTCCGGAGCGTTACTTTGTTTACATCATTGTCTCTGAGTCTTCTGTTGAGACAGGCTCTCGGCGACGACTTGCTCCAACGGCGACGCATTTTGTGGCAAGGGTTAGACAGTTACTGGGCAGGAGGTAGGTCGTGGGATTGCAGGAGCTTTGGCAGTACTCGGCTTGGCCTTTGGCGCAGTGCTCACCTTCGTCAACCATGATTTGCACCTTCGTTTTGTGCCACACATTCTGATGCATAAGTTGGTAGCCAAATTTTCAAAGAACAATTCTGTCAAAAAATTTCAAATTTCGTGCACTAGCGTGGTTAAGGAAGCGGTCTTACGCGCCAATACGCGAATCGCGCGGTGCGGTATTTCGAACGCTGATTCTTCTGCAGCACCTCGTTTTCTCGAAAATTGGATCTACAGCTCTAAACTTTCATTTGTCACATACCAATCTACCAATTCTTTGATTGTGAAAATCGCATCCATCTGCAACGTTTGCGCATGATCGGCATAGTTATGGGTCCGTCTACCTAACACAAATGATGAAATGTATCAAACTTTTGCTCTTTTCTTGACATTGGCGTTTAAAAACGCTACTAAGTAAGTAACTACAATGCCTAACTGGATCATTTCTGTCGATTTTAATGATTCTTTGATTCTTCTGTTGACTGCATGTAACGCAAAGCTCGAAGAAGAAGTTCCGTGCAACACAAAAGGCCTAACTTGAGTGCCAGCTGCTTTCTTCACTTACATTCAATCTTAAGAAATAATTGGTGCTAAAATTGCAAAGTGGGATCAATTCTTCGCGGCTCAAGGCATCTCTCTCCCTCCCCCTTCCCTCATAGTCTGGTTGTGGATTCTTAGACAACTGCGTAGCCTTACCCAACACCAAAGTAGCATTGCCCGGGAGAACACTAGAGCGTGGCAACCCTTGGCATATAATCAACATCATAGCTTGTAGACACATAACCTTTTGTGCGCCTCAAACGTGGGTAGGACGGGCGCTACTTGGTGCAAGATGTGAGGCCGAATTCTCTGCCACAAGGGGTGCTGCATACTACCAAATGAGGGATCAACTCATCTTTGTAGTTGCTTTTTTTAGCACCTGTACCATGAGTTTGTTCACATTTGGCTCAGAAACAAGGTTGCACCTATGGGGCGTAGCGAAGACACTTCTTCAGCACGTTGTATGCATACCTCTTTTTGGCGCTTTCAAAAAAACACTCACTCTTCGTGTATGTCTACTCGTTCATATCCCCCTCCAATGGGGAACTTTTCCTTTGGTCGCCCGGGGACTGGGGCCCCCCCTTCCGCTAAAAAGTAGTCCTTATACCATTATATACGATGTGCGCTCGGAAACGAACCATGTCTCAAAAGTGTACCCTGCGGTCTCAAAAGTGTACAATGCAGCCCCTGAAAAAGACCGCCTCGATTGTGCTGATGAAGGAAATACACTTTATTTTCAACAATCATCCTGTTTTAGAAAGTAAGTAGCTCCACAAGTTTGCCTTTTTGACATGCACCATCCACAAAGTGTTGATAAGCTAGGGATGGGATCTGAAGGTGCGCTAGTGAATTTGAAGTTCGAGGAGTGTTGTGGCAAAGCTAGATGCTCCAAATCCAAAGAAATCGTGACCAAAAATTAATTGATTTACAGCACAGGCGACCCCGATCTGGGGATTTATCGGCGCGCTCTTCCAAAGGCCATTTGAACACAAACTTGGCTTAGAGCCAGGAGGGCTGATTTGTCTGAGGACCCTGTGTCAAACGAATCAATGCCCATGTACCAATTGTTTTGGGTAAAATCGAACACCGAATTGGCAAATCGTCTGCCTCCATTCCTCGTAATTTTGGTGTTTATTTGTAAGGATCCAGGAAATACCACAGTACACTGACCCGTAGAGGGCAGAATCAGACCCGCATGCCTGAGCGCAAACTGTTTTTATATTTTTTGTTCCTCATGGCTCATTTTGTCATTGTATGTTTTCATGTTTTCATCCCAAGGAATAGTGGCATGATAACCACTTTTCCAAAGCCTACACCACAGAATTTGAGTTTGCAATGAGACTTGAGTCTGTACAAGACCTTTGAGTACGGCTTTGGTTGTGAGTGCGAGATTTTTGTTGAATGGTTTTGCATGCACGCTTCATAAGGCTGGGTAAGGAGCCGGATCTCATTCGACAAACTCTAGATGGTCCTGACTGTGTGGCGTGTTTTTCAACGACCCATCATGGCAAGGACGATGAAATTGCACCCGATGAGGTGGAGGAAAACGCCGGTGATCAGTTGGAGACAACCCTTCACCTCATCAGCAGTGTCCGCGGCTGCTGCTGCTTTGGATGGTGCGACTACACTCTCATTTGCCTGTGCAATCGATGCTTGCCTTTCCATCGTCGTCCTGTCGTGGCCATGTCTGTGTCATTTGAGAGTTGTGTCCGCCTTTTTGCAATCTGTGTGTCATTTGAGAGTTGTGAGTGCCATTTGTTTGGCAGTTGGGAGCCATCCGTCATTTGTCTCTCCATGTCCTTGTGTGTCTCTGTTTCACTCAGGTTCGAAGCAGTGGAAGCTGGTATCTTTGTGCCGGAGGCATTGGCGGGAGTTGTTGTGGTGGTCTGTTTTGCTGCCACAGGTAGGGTGCTCCGGGGCTGAGGACCCCTTTTTGTTGGGTCCGGTCACAGTTTTTGTTTTAGTACTATGGATGAGTGGGTTGTCCAGCAGAAAAGAAAGTTATCAAGTCAAGAAGGTCCGTAGGGCTGGCCCCCGCCATTGTGCCCGTGGTATGGGCTCTACCGCCGTGGTTCTCATCTCTTGTGCCTGTCCTTGGGTTGGTACCACCTATTCCCATGCTCTCGGACCTGATCAAATTCTGCATCCTGCTGGTGATTGTTCCTCCTGCTTGATTTCCACAAAAATAGATAATAAAACCAGCTGCAATAACCCCGAAATCCAACATGCAATACCCTTGCAATAGCCAACCCCCAAGGTAGCACAATACAAAATCAGTCCAACTGGTGGGCGCCAATGGTATGTGAGAGTCCCGGGTTGACACTCGGCAACACCCTCATTACGCCTGTCTCGCGTTGCACACGGAGACAAGGGCGTTGGGTATGTACATAAGAGAGTACCAAGAATCTATGCCATCTGGCAGAAAACAGAAAATATGGCACATATACACAAATCAAGAACCGATCGGGGGAAAATGATAATAAACGCAATCTCAGCCATTGACCCCTCATCCTCAGGACTCAACACCTTCCCCGACCTCACTGACATGTTGGCACAAGCCCGGTCCGTGAACTGGGTACAAAGCCATGAGTCAAAAGTCACTACACAATTCCCTGAAACGTGTTCAGTCCATACCCTCTAAGTCCTAGCCCAATGTGAGAGGTGGCATGTCATGGCCTAGAGTGGCACTCAGGACCATGCCCTACCCCAACACAACATTGGTTGGACTCAGAGTCAAATGGGCTTGGAGAATTGACTTATGCAGTCGACCTCATGAAATGGCAAAATAAGCCAAAAACAAGCAAAAATTGCTCAAAATGCACATATATCCATATATATTCCGCTAAAAAGTAGTCCTTATACCATTATATACGATGTGCGCTCAGAAACGAACCATGTCTCAAACATGTACCCTGCGGTCTCAAAAGTGTACAATGTAGCCCCTGAAGAAGACCGCCTCGATTGTGCTAATGAAGGAATTACACTTTATTTTCAACAATGATCCCGTTTTAGAAAGTAAGTAGCTCCACAAGTTTGCCTTTTTGACTTGCACCATCCACAAATTGTTGATAAGCTAGGGATGATATCTAAAGGTGCGCTAGTGTAGTTGAAGTTCGAGGAGTGTTGTGGCAAAGCTAGATGCTCCAAATCCAAAGAAATCGTGACCAATAATTAATTGATTTACAGCACAGGCGACCCCGATCTGGGGATTTATTGGCGCGCTCTCCGGAAGGCCATTTGAACACAAAACTGTCTAAAAGCCAGGAGAGCTGATTTGTCTGAAGACCCTGTGTCAAACGAATCAATGCCCATGTACCAATTGTTTTGGGTAAGATCGAACACCGAATTGGCAAATCGTCTGCCTCCGTTCCTCGTAATTTTGGTGTTTATTTGTCGGGATCCAGGAAATACCACAGTACACTGACCCGTAGAGGGCAGAATCGGACCCGCACGCAAACTGTTTTTATTTTTTTCTGCCTCATGTTTCATGTTGTCATTGTATGTTTTCATGTTTTCATCCCAAAGCATAGTGGCATGATAACCATCTTTCTAAAGCCTACACCACAGAATTTGAGTTTGCAATGAGACTTGAGTCTAGACAAGACCTTTGAGTACGGCTTTGGTTGTGAGTGCGAGATTATTGTTGAATGGTTTTGCATGCACGCTTCAGAAGGCTGGGTAAGGAGCCGGATCTCATTCGACAAACTCTAGATGGTCCTGACTGTGTGGCGTGTTTTTCAACGACCCATCATGGCAAGGACGATGAAATTGCACCCAATGAGGTGCAGGAGTACGCCGGTGAGCAGTTGGAGACAACCCTTCACCTCATCAGCAGTGTCCGCGGCTGCTGCTGCTTTGGATGGTGCGACTACACTCTCATTTGCCTGTGCAATCGATGCTTGCCTTTCCATCGTCGTCCTGTCGTGGCCATCTCTGTGTCATTTGAGAGTTGAGTCCGCCTTTTTGCAATCTGTGTGTCATTTGAGAGTTGTGACTGCCATTTGTTTGGCAGTTGGGAGCCATCCGTCATTTGTCTCTCCATGTCCTTGTGTGTCTCTGTTTCACTCAGGTTCGAAGCAGTGGAAGCTCGTATCTTTGTGCCGGAGGCATTGGCGGGAGTTGTCGTGGTGGTGTGTTTTGCTGCCACAGGTAGGGTGCTCCGGGGCTGAGGACCCCTTTTTGGTGGGTTGGGTCATAGTTCGTGTTTTAGTACTATGGATGAGTGGGCTGTCCAGCAGAGAAGAAAGTTATCAAGTCAAGAAGGTCCGTAGGGCTGGTCCTCGCCATTGTGCCTGTGGTATGGGCTCTACCGCCGTGGTTCTCATCTCTTCTGCCTGTCCTTGGGTTGGTACTACCTATTTCCATGCTCTTGGACCTGATCAAATTCTGCATCCTGCTGGTGATTGTTCCTCCTGCTTAATTTCCACAAAAATAGATAATAAAACCAGCTGCAATAACCCCGGAATCCAACATGCAATACCCTTGCAATAGCCAACCCTCAAAGGTAGCACAATACCAAATCAATCCAACTGGTGGGTGCCAATCGTGTGTGAGAGTCCCGGGTTGACACTCAGCAACACCCTCAATACGCCTGTCTCGCGGTGCACACGGAGACAAGGGCGTTGGGCATGTACATAAGAAAGTACCAAGAATCTATGCCATCTGGCAGAAAACAGCAAACATGGCACATATACACAAATCAAGAACCGATCGGGGGAAAATGATAACAAACGCAATCCCAGCCATTGACCCCTCGTCCTCAGGACTCAAGACAGCAAGACCTTCCCTGATCTCACTGACATGTTCGCACAAGCCGGGTCCGTGAACTGGGTACAAAGCCATGAGTCAAAAGTCACTACACAATTACCTAAAAAGTGTTCACTCCATACCCTCTAAGTCCTAGCCCAATGGGAGAGGTGGCATGTCATGGCCTAGAGTGGCACTCAGGACCATGCCCTACCCCAACACATCATTGGTTGGTCTCAGAGTCAAATGGGCTTGGAGAATTGACTTATGCAGTCGACCTCATGAAATGGCAAAATCAGCCAAAAACAAGCAAAAATGCTCAAAATGCACATATATCCACCAAAATGGATATAATGACTATCCCAATGCTCCAAGCATGGACCGAATCGGAAAGTGGTTTTCAAGGGTTTTGGAGACAGAAGATCAATGCCCAAGAATACCCCATCATTGGCTCTCAAATCCCGAGAGTTTTGAGAATGGCGCACTTCACAAGTGAACCCACGATTTTGAGTCCCCATGTTATAAAGCCTCATGCGCCAATCAAAAGAGAAGATGAGCTCCGGCATAATGTTGTGTTTAACACCGAAGCATATGCCAACAAATAAGCAACATACCGTGGTTCATGGATCTCCAGACACTTTCCAGTTATCCGGTAAAGTGAGGTCATGAAACGCAAAAATGAGCAAAAATTGAGGTCAAAAACGTGCATATATTGCCAAATTCAAAGTGCATATGATGGTATATAAAGGCGCTCACCCATGGATTTAACCTACAGTTCTAAAGACTATTACTAGGGGCCATTTGTGCATGATCCCCCCATCACAATCGCCAATCAGGCGCATAGGGAGACATATGGACCCCCTCACAACATACAGCACAAAAGTGGGAAAATTCGGATTGGCGCTCGTAGGATTCACCGCAAGTTTTCCCACTCAAAGAAGTTAGGCGGTAGATGTGATCTCACGCTATGGAGTTCACCATTGGGGCATGGGCAAAGCCCTTGCCGCGTATGGCTGCATGATTCGCTGCCATCCTGGCACTACAACGCCGGTTAATGAGGCTCTCGGCCGTCCCAAAATGGCCCAAAAGTGGTATAACAACCCTCCGCACGGAGATATATGATATGGGCTTGAATTGAGCGAAGTTAATACTATCCAACACACACATATGACCCTAATCTCTCGAATCTGGATGGGTTACCCGAAACTCCACGGTGTTCCGGAACACCACCGTTTTGGCTCACATGCACGGCCGAACACAAATGAGTCACAATGCATATGCATAGCCCCTTTCCTAACGTGAATGAAGTACACGGCATCCCTAAGGCATCCCATGAGGGACCACCGATGCATTCATGACATACCCAAGCCAACCGTAGCCCATCGTTCAAAACATGGGCATTTTCCATGGTTAGACCATGAGCAAATTAGCCCTACGCAGCCGTACCAAGGTCTTGGTAGGCCATATCTTGACGATGGTGACGATTGCTGGCACACTTGTGCACATACCAAGCACTTACACCCTTTCGGTTCGCCTCTTAAAGTCTTAGTACCGCGCGCCAACGTTTGGGGGGGTTGAGGCCATATTATGGTTGCGCAAAAGCTTGCGGTGACTGTGGGACGCCGCCAATGGCCCAAAAGTGGCCAAACCAAGTACATATGAGTGCCCGTCGAGGAGGCGCACACATCCATGATCAAAACTGAACACCGTCAACTTTTAGCAAAATGGAAATCCGGACTTAAGGATAGAAATTGCCCAAAAATTCCGGAAAAAATCTGGATCCTCATCTTATGCTTAGCGTCGGTTAACCGAGCTATTGAAACCCCATACAATCCAATTGGATCAGTCTTTATTTCATGGGCGGAACTCGCGACAACACGCGCGGCGACTGTTGGGGGCAATTTCCCGCACAAATTTCAGGATTATCTCCCCAATAAACCCGCAGACATATGCCCAAGTTATATAAGTTCATCTGGACCAGCCAGACACACATCTCTGGGGGTTAGCTGGCATTTAGGGTCGCCGAATCTGCAGCTGATGGCATCGCGATGCAGATCGACCAGGAATGGACAGATGCCAGCTATTGGCGGCTTGCCGGCCCACAAATACAAGCCCTCAATGACCATGAAACCAAGTCATCGGGTCCGAACCGGCTTCACCCCCCTACTCAAAGCGTTGTAACATCGCTCAGAAGTCATTGAAGAGAGGAGGGGGGGACCCCAATGCCCCCCCCCCCATGTCCCAAGGACACATGGAGGCCCCACATACGGCGTACGCGTCCCCCATGCCCCAAGGGAGGGGTGAGGACACACAAGAAAAGGTGCCCTCCGCCATATTCTGTCTCCATTGATCTACAACTTGGACCAAGAGGGTCAAAAATAGACAAAACGTCGTCGACTCGTCTAAATGTGTATACCATAATGAATATATATGTGTGAAGACTGAGCGAAGGAGGTATATGGCCAATAAAGGCCGATACGCTCAGGATGAACATCCTCATTTAGTCTTCCACTCATCACCAAGCAAACAAGATGCCAAGGGGACCCATCAGGGGGCCGTCGTACCCACCAAATGGACGGACACGTCCTTGACATCCAAGGAAATACCCTCCTTCTTGAGATACTCCATCCAGACCGTGGTGTACCTCGGAACGAAACTCCTCGGGGGCTCCCACAAATCTCTGGAAGCTGCGAATCCCTTCCAACGGACCTTGTACAGCCTCCACCCGGGCGTCCCCAGGTCCAGCTTGTCGGTCAGGATCCTCTCAGCGGTGAAGTCGTCGTCCTCACCCTCATCACCGGAGTCCAAGTCACCAGCCGTGAACTCGAAGGTGACAGGACAACCGCTGGGGTCTGGCGCTCGGGGAAGGAGCTGGGTATGGTCGCGGTCCACGACCTTGTTATCCCCAACCTGAACCGCACACATATCCTGCCCGACCTTGCGCACAATCACCCCCGGCACATACCAAGACACCTGCCTATGCCTGGACAGGACGTCGTTGTGGTGCGGCTCCACCCATACGGTGTCCTTGAGAGCATACCTCTTGACTTTCCCCTGCTTGAAGCCTTGGCCCTCTTCTCGTGCTTGTCCTGGAGCGTCTTGCACACCCTGGCCGCAGTGTCATCGGGCTCAGCTATCATGGCATTCGCATCCCGGGCGACCTTGCCATGGTTCAACCACAGGAGAGCGCGTGACACTCGATCCCGCCGGAACAGGATGCGATGGGGCGACAGTCCTGCCGGTCCCGAAAGATCGTGGTACGCCTGGATCACTCTCCACAGGGAGTTATACCAGTTCCGACCCAGTTCGTCGATGTGGAGCTGGCGGAACTTCCCAAACGTCTGCCGACCGGCCACCTCAGCCCGACCATTCGACTGGCTGTGGTAGGCCACAGTCTTGGCGTGCCGGATGCCCATGTGCTTGCACATCGTCCTGAACCACGCACCCACAAACTGACTGCCCCGGTCGCTGCAGATGATAGCCGGGACGTCAAAAGGCGTCAGCCAATGCCGGATCATGGCGTTGGCGACAGTCTTGGCCTGCAGCCCCACGCCAAGTTTGTCCTTCTTGTCCTTCTTCTTGGACTTCTTGCCCGGGACGGCGACGATGTACCCACTGTGCCTGTCCACGGCGAGGATGACACAATCGTATGTCTCTCCACTGTGACCTCCAGCATGGCAAACACATCCATGGCAACGGACCTCATTGGCGCTTCCGGTATCGCAGTGTACACCGGGTTGCTTGCTGTGCAGTGGTTCGGGCTCTTCCTGGCTGGACAGACGGCGCATTCGCTGCAGTACCTATCCAGGATGGCATAGTACCCCGGTGGGAACTTGAATCGCCACTCGAGGTCCTGCTGCATCTTGTGTTGACGAGGATGCATGAGCTGGGCGTTATGCCAGTGATCGATGAGCTCCTCTACCCGGCTCTGGGGGACCAGCAGCTAGTCCTTGGGGAACAACTTGTCCCCGTCCTCAGTCAAGCCCTCAGGCCACTCATCGTCCGACGCGGCGCTCACGGCGTTTCAGTACCTGCCCCAGTGCTCGGAGGCGGCGTAGTCATCCGACCAGTCTGCCCTGAGCACCTACTTGACCAGCTCTACGGGGGCCACCATCCACTGATCGAGGGCCTCCTCACGAATGGACTGGACTCGGGCTACCCGCAACTTGGCCACGTCCGTACGGTTCGTCATCACCAAAAAGCACTTGATCCCATCATGCTCCATAGCCTTCTCCATGTCAATGATCCGCTTGGCCTCCTCAGTCTCCTCGGCGTCCCCATGGCTGGATATGTGCATCCATGCCTTGCCCGCGGGGTAGGCCCAACGACCGAGGCAATCTGCCACCGTGTTGTCCTTCCCTGGAACATACACGATGCTGAGGTCGAACTTGGCGAAGGTCTCATGCCATTGGGCTCTCTTGGCCGCCGGTCCCGAGGGAGTGTCGACTTGCTCCTTGTGCCAGCTCTGGAGCGACTGATGGTCTGTACACACCACCACCGGCTGCAGTCCGATGTGGCCCAACCACTTCCTGAGCGCACAAACGATGGCATATGTCTCCCTTTTTGTCGCGGTCCACTTTCGGCGTTGGCCCTCAGCCAGGATCCAGGTCCAAAACGCCACAGGAACATGAGTCCGGTCGTCCCGGACCTGCTCAAGGACTGCCCCAACGACATAGTCCGAGGCGTCCGTGCGCAGCACAAATCCCTTGTCGGGGTCCACCAGGAACAACCCCAACTGCCCCAGGAGGCGCTCCTTCAGGCGGTCAAACGCATCCTCGGCCTCCGGGGTCCAGGGTACCTTCTTCTTGCTCCCCTTACGGCCAGGAAACTTGCCCACCTGCAACATCTTGTGCAGCGGGCCCGAGAGTTCCGCGTACATCCGGACGTAGCCTGAATAGTAGTCACAAAAGCCCATAAAGGACCGGAGTTCGCTGATGGTCTGGGGCCTCTCCAAGTCGTGCAGGGCCGCCTGTTTCCAAGGCACAGGACGGCCTTGCCCGTGACCCACCACATGACCCCCGAACTTCACCTCCCTCACGAAGAGTGACGCTTTCGTCGGCTTGCACACAATTTTGTGCTTGTCCAACTCGTCCAGCACCTTGCGCAGATCCTTCTCATGCGCTGCAATCAGCTCGTCCTCGGTCATATCCTTCGTGCCCGACCCGATGATGATGTCATCCACAAACGGGTCGGCACAGTCCCGGACCGGACCGAGTAAGTCCTCCATCATGCGTTGGAAGACGGCATAGCTGTTCTTGGCCCCAATGGGAACCACTTTCCATTGCATGGGCTACAGCGGAGTGGACATCGCTGTGCAGGGCCTGAAGTCCTGATGCAGCGGCATCTGGTGATAGCCGTGTTTCAGGTCTAACACCGTGAAGTTGCGCTTTTTCTGCTGCTTTTGGAGGATAGTGTGAATCAGGGGAAGCGAGTAGGAGTTGTGCTCGGTCTGCTCGTTCAAGGCCTTATAATCCACCAACGATCTCCACTCGCCCTTCTCCTTTTCGGGCAGGATGAACGCTGGGCTAGCCCACTCACTATCCGAGGGTTGAATCCAGCCCCTCTCGATGAACTCGGCCAATAGCTTCTTCATCGCTTCGGCCAGATCACCTTGGAGTTGATACTCCCTGTGGCGGTGGATCTTGGAGTTGGGCTTCAGCTTGATTCTTGCCGTGCCAAACCTCCCGCGTTCCGGTGGGTTCTTGTTGGCGACTCCACTGAATAGCCGCGGATAGGCACCGATCAGCCTCTCCATCAGCTCTGCGACGTTCGGGTTCTCCTGGGCCTTCTCAGCCGCTTGCTTCAATATCGATACAACCGACCGCACAGCGGTTTAGGCCTCCTCCAGGTCTGAATCCGACGTCTCCTAGTCCGATATGCCCTCTTCATCCTATGTCTCTCCACTGTGACCTCCGGCATGGCAAACACATCCATGGCAACGGACCTCATTGGCGCTTCTGGTATCGCAGTGTACACCAGGTTGCTTGCTGTGCAGTGGTTCGGGCTCTTCCTTGCCGGACAGACGGCGCAATCGCTGCAGTACCTATCCAGGATGGCAGGGTACCCCGGTGGGAACTTGAATCGCCACTCGAGGTCCTGCTGCATCTTGTGTCGACGAGGATGCATGAGCTGGGCGTTATGCCAGTGATCGATGAGCTCCTCTACCCGGCTCTAGGGGACCAGCAGCTTGTCCTTGGGGAACAACTTGTCCCCGTCCTCAGTCAAGCCCTCAGGCCACTCATCGTCCGACGCGGCGCTCACGGCGTTCCAGTACCTGCCCCAGTGCTGGGAGGCGGCGTAGTCATCCGACCAGTCTGCCCTGAGCACCTACTTGACTAGCTCTACGGGGGCCACCATCAACTGATCGAGGGCCTCCTCAGGAATGGACTGGACTCGGGCTCCCCGCAACTTGGCCACGTCCGTACGGTTCGTCATCACCACAAAGCACTTGATCCCATCATGCTCCATAGCCTTCTCCATGTCAATGATCCGGTGGGCCTCCTCAGTCTCCTCGGCGTCCCCATGGCTGGATGTGTGCATCCACGCCTTGCCCGCGGGGTAGGCCAAACGACTGAGGCAATCTGCCACGGTGTTGTCCTTCCCTGGAACATACACGACGCTGAGGTCGAACTTGGCGAATGACTGATGCCATCGGGCTCCCTTGGCCGCCGGTCCCCAGGGAGTGTCCACGTGCTCCTTGTGCCAGCTCTGGAGCGACTGATGGTCTGTACACACCACCACCGGCTGGCGTCCGATGTGGCCCGACCACTTCCTGAGCACACAAACGATGGCATATGTCTCCCTTTTTGTCGCGGTCCACTTTCGGCGTTGGCCCTCAGGCAGGATCCGGGTCCAAAACGCGACTGGAACATGAGTCCGGCCGTCCCGGACCTGCTCAAGGACTGCCCCAACGGCATAGTCCGAGGCGTCCGTGCGCAGCACGAATCCCTTGTCCGGGTCCACCAGGATAAACCTCAACTGCCCCAGGAGGCGCTCCTTCAGGCGGTCAAACGCATTCTCGGCCTCCGGGGTCCAGGGTACCTCCTTCTTGCTCCCCTTACGGCCAGGAAACTTGCCCACCTGCAGCATCTTGCCCATAGGACCCACCGCTGGGGGTATTTTCTTCGAACGAAACCTTCGAACGAAGATTATTTCTTCGAACGAAGAAAGGTTTTGAACTGTTCGAACGCCTTTGTTGTGGCTGTTTTGCTGCAAACATTGCGATAAAATGCTCAACACAGGTATTTTTGAGGGTTTGGTTCTTTGGATTCAGCCTGCAACCAACTAAATGCCCTGAAAATGTGTTTTCGAGATGTGGTGGACTTTTCTTCCAACGAACCTTCGAACGTTCGAGCGAAGATATTTTTCGAAGAAAAAGACGCGGCGTTTACAAATGCACATACAGGCAACAACAGAGCCGCAGAACCACCAATGTCCCTGTCCAATGTAGCTCTCTGAGTCCTGGCTCACGACTCACTGCCTGACACTAGTACTGCAACCTCGTCTTTCTTTTCCGTATCCTCTTTGTCTCCCTCTCCGGCATCTTCTTCTTCTTGCTTTCCACCACTCTTCGTTGGCGTCTTCCTCTTCTTCTTTGGCCTCTTTGCCTTCACTTTCTTCTTCCTGGCACTTGGAGCTGGCACGCCACCGGTTGCCGACGCCACTGCCGCCGCGTTTTTGCACTCCTCCTCCGTTGCGTAGCTTCGGGCCGCAACACAATACTCCCCCGTAGAATGCCACATGGCAGAGTTGTAGTCTGCAGGGACCCAATAGATTGTACCTGCACGGCCCAGTTTGGTCTTCTGCTGCAGGATGTCTCTGGGTATCTCCGTTCGCCAGGGGCGCCACTTCGAAATCGGCACTCCTCTCCACGCTCCCCACTGGTCCTCTTGTTGGAGGGGAAGCCATGCCCACGGCAGTTCCCCTCGGTCTGGAATCTGTGTCTCCTGGGTTTCGTCTTCATCGTCATCATCTCGGGCAGGCGGCTCCTCCTCCTCATCTCCGGAAGGCGGCTCCTCCTCCTCATCTTCTTCAGTCTCTTCGAACTCCTCACTCTCCGAACTCTCACCCGGCAGCAGCCTTGCCTTTTTCTTCGGAGGTTCCTTAGCCGCTGGCTTCGCTCGTGGTCTCTTCTTCGGCTTCTTTGTCTTCTTGTAAGACGACAGAATCTCGGCAAGGTTCTTTGCCCGTCGTCCGGACACAACGGGTTGTGGATCTTGGCCCCGCACACCAGCACTGGTCGTCGACGCTTTTTTTTCGGTTGCCTCAGGGGAATGCAACGTGGAACCACCCTGGCTCAGGTTGACCCACGTTGGCATCGACTTCACCTTTCTGCGACCTTCTTCATGGTTTTGGAGTGCTCCGAGGACCGTCAGTGCTCTCACAGGCTTCGTTAGGAGGTCGTTGAGCAGGCTGCCCGCAGTCACGGTCGCCTCAATTCCACGACTTGGTAGCTGAAGCTTCCACCTGACGCCAACGGCGCTGGTTTGCGTTGCTGCAACCTGTGGGCAGTGGAGTGGTAAAAGACTTCGAATACAATCTTCGTTCGAAGATTCGAATGTTCGAAGGAACGTTTTTTTCTTCGAACGAAGAACATTTTTCGAAGAATAACGTACAGGACGCATGCATGGTCAAAAGCGCTCAGCTACAAGGTAAATGCGGTACCTCCCATTCAGGAATGTCCCCTCCCATGTAGCCATGCTGCACTCCTGCTGGGATGCCGCCTGGAGCACGGTCTGCCACTTCGCCGGTGTTGTGCTTTGCAATTGTTGTACTCCCCCAGCTTGCTGCGCTCCTTCGTCCATCTGGGTTGCCTCACCACCACCCCGCGCCTGAGCGTTGACCTTGACGCCTTTCAAGCGGCCCGTTGATGTACATTTGCCCCACCCTGGGGGCTCTGAGGAGGGGAATCTGAGCATCACGGTACGGTCTTCACGCCAGCTCTCCACTGCGCCGTAGGCGTGCCAAACAAGCGCAAGCATACGTATTATCGGGGTTGGGGTGCCTTTTTTGTTCGGGACTGCGAAGGGGAAGGCGCGGGCGACCAGTGCACAAGGCAAGTCCCTCTCCACAGCCACATCTTTGCAATCGGCTGATAAACACTTTCCGAAACAGCGCCCATAGGTTGACAGTGGCGTAAGCCAAGCGTACTTCGGGTCCCCGAAAATGGGCATATGCGGATTGGGTACGGATTTCCCTAGAATGAGGTCAAGGTAGGGGCGGGTGACTCCGGATTCAACGATTACCTGGCGGCAAGTGTCGAACTCGGCGCTGACATCGAACACTTCGTTCACCACCACGTAATCCGGATCATATTCTTCTGAAATCTGGGATCCAAAATCTAGCGGGTCATCCAAACGGCGAGAAGGGGCTCCAAATCCGCTGAACGCTGCGGCGGTGGGTGCTGAGCCAGTTGTGTACTACTCCTGGAAGGTGTTCCTGGCGATGATCGTGACGCTGGGGCAGAAGTTGGGTGCGCCTGAAGCAACTCCTGAGCACAGCGCGAAAGATTCGAAAAATATCTTCGAACGAAGATTCGAATATTCGAACGAAGAAAAATCTTCGAACGAGAGTTCGTTCGAGGATTCGAAGATTCAAACGAGGACTAAATTCGAAGGACTACAACGCATGCCTGCAGGGCTTGGAGAATAACACATACCGCCACCAGTCTTGCGACATCGGCCTTGTCTTCCTTTGTCAGCACCATTGAGCGGCATCGTCTATTAAGGATTCGAACAATGCAGCGTTTGGGCAAGAGATCGGGCGTGTTGTACCGTGAGCTACAATATGGGAGTGCGTGTACAAGAAGGCATGCTCCATGGTTTGTAGTAGAGCAGAGAGCTGGTAGTCATCTGTGGAGCTGCCCCCTCTGTTTGTGAACCGCAAGTAGAAATCCTTTAGCTTGGCATTCGTGGTTTCAGCCAAGTCCTGGCAGTACATCCCAAGCCCGTAAGGTGCTATCGCCTCTAGGATTCTGGGCACATCGAACTCCAAAATTATCAGATAGTGAGAACGGGTATCAGGCAAACAGTGTGCGCGAAATTCCCAGGCCGCCTGCCGACAGTCCGCTGGGAGGTCAATGTCGATGCGCTGATAGGTGCGATAGAGCTGTTGCATCACGTCGGGCAACCGCATGACAGCCTGGTTACCCAAGTGCTCGTCGGCCAACCCCAAAACATGAGCAATACCATCCGATATAAAAAACAAACGCTTCGTTTCTTGTCCATCAGGTCTACAAGTTCCACCTAGCTGCCAACCACACAGAGCAATCTTCAGCATGTTATTGATAGCGTTGCGTGCTTCCCTGCTGGCGGACAAGCATAGCGTTTCCAAGTATTCCCCAAGCAAAGCACCAATTCGCATAAGCATATGAAGAACACAAATAATGGCATGGTGTCGTGGTACTTGAAGCAAAGGTTTTGAAGCGCAGCCACGAGCTCCCTTGCAGACAGGGGTCTTGCCAAGTCGGCACGCATCACCTGTGCGCGTTCTGCGCCAGTGACACCCCAGGTACCGCCTCTTGAGAGGGTTCCAAAGGCCCAAGTTGTGAACTGACGGTATATACCAATGCTCAGTAAGTCCAAAAAACTTCTTCAAAAACGGTAAATCTCCGCCCAGCATAACACTTGCCGCACAGCGTGCGCCCTTCACGACGACAGATCGCGTAGTTATGATCCGCTGCAGGACCTAGTAGCGTGCAAAGCGCAATCAAAATTTTGTTCGAAAAACACGTTCGTTCGAAGGAAAAGCTTCGTTCGAACGATCGAAGGTTCGAACGAAGGCAATATTCGAAGAAATAACACACCCTCAGATTCTTTTTCCAGACCCAGCGCAAATCATTCAGATTGGAGTCACCACAGTATGCCAGCTCCAAAACCCAAATGTGTGCTGCATTGCGGGCTAGATGCTCATGATTTCGGATGCGAATGGTAAGCTGAGTCCAGCTTACACCCGCTACAGGATAACCATCGCCACTCACAATGAAAACCAACCCATCTTTGCTGGGCTGTAGAGTTTCATAGAGGCAAGGCTGTGTGAAAACGTAGTTGATCCAGTGATCAAACGGCCAGGAGACATTTCGGATGCCAGTTTTCTTGTCGATGTGGCCAACAAGGTGCAGGGGCTCCTTTATCCTTTTCCAAGCCAAGTTGACTCTCCGGCGGCCTGGCATTGGTTTCCCAAACCTTAGGCCAGTCTGTTTGTACCATACGTCCGCACGCTTGGAAATAAAGCGCGATAGAACCCGAAGGCGGCGTCTAGGGATTCCCAAATCGAGAAGCAAAGCGACTGCTTCTTCAGGCGAGAATTGAGCATCGCTGTGCCACCGTAGAAGTTGATTCAATCTCTGCTTGTCAGCGCCTGGGTTGACTCGTGTGTAGATTGAGTGTGAAAGCTGGCGTCCCAGGCCGGAGGAGGTGAAAAATTGCACAAGCGCGTCCTCAACTTCCTGGCTATAAGCATTCGTTGTGCCTACCGCGTTTTTGAGCGTAATTCCAAGTTGCACCATTGGTCAAACAGTGACACCTTTAAGAATACAACAAATCAGTTGAAAAAACAGAAAAAAACCCTTCTTTCTGGCACAAATCTGCGTCTTTCTGGCACAAATCTGCCTTCTTCTGGCACAAATCTGCGGCAATCGCCTGTCAATCTGGTGCGCGCGCTGCTGTTGCTGCGCTTTTGCGGCAGTTCTCCCCAGCAGCTTAGATTCGATTGGATTTAATTGAATTGCGATTAAAGCAAATACAATCTTCGAATTCGAATCTTCGTTCGAAGATTCGAATCTTCGTTCGAAGACTGAAGTTCGTTCGAAGAAAATACCCCCCCCCCAGTGGGTCTCATGGGTGTGCAGCGGGCCCGAGAGTTCCGCGTACATCCGGACTTAGCCTGAATAGTAGTCGCAAAAGCCCAGAAAAGGACCGGAGTTCGCTGATGGTCTGGGGCCTCTCCAAGTCGTGCAGGGCTGCCAGTTTCCCAGGCATAGGACGGCGTTGCCGGTGACCCACCACATGACCCGCGAACTTCACCTCCCTCACGAAGAGTGACGCTTTTGTGGGCTTGCACACCATGTTGTGCTTGTCCAACTCGTCCAGCACCTTGCGCAGATCCTTCTCATGCGCTACAATCAGCTCGTCCTCAGTCATATCCTTCGTGCCCGACCCGATGATGATGTCATCCACAAACGGGTCGGCACAGTCCCGGACCGGACCGAGTAAGTCCTCCATCATGCGTTGGAAGACGGCATAGCTGTTCTTGGCCCCAATGGGAACCACTTTCCATTGCATGGGCTGCAGCAGAGTGGACATCGCTGTGCAGGGCCTGAAGTCCTGATGCAGCGGCATCTGGTGATAGCCGTGTTTCAGGTCTAACACCGTGAAGTTGCGCTTTTTCTGCTGCTTTTGGAGGATAGTGTGAATCAGGGGAAGCGAGTAGGAGTCGTGCTCGGTCTGCTCGTTCAAGGCCTTATAATCCACCACCGATCTCCACTCGCCCTTCTCTTTTTTGGGCACGATGAACGCTGGGCTAGCCCACTCACTATCGGAGGGTTGAATCCAGCCCCTCTCGATGAACTCGGCCAATAGCTTCTTCATCGCTTCGGCCAGATCACCTTGGAGTTGATACTCCCTGTGGCGGTGGATCTTGGAGTTGGGCTTCAGCTTGATTGTTGCCGTGCCAGACCTCCCGCGATTCGGTGGGTTCTTGTTGGCGACGCCACTGAATAGCCGCGGATAGGCACCGATCAGCCTCTCCATCAGCTTCGCGACATTCGGTTTCTCCTGGGCCTTCTCAGCCGCTTGCTTCAATATCGATACAACCGACCGCACAGCGGTGTAGGCCTCCTCCGGGTCTGTATCCGACTTCTCCTAGGCCGATATGCCGTCTTCATCGTCATGGGGTGCACTTCCCACCGATAGTCCTCGGAAATTTGCGGCCTCGGACAGGTTTTTGTCCAGATTGGTTCCCAGTCGCGGAAATCCCCATGTTGGCCGGTCCGACCACACGGGACCATCGTATTGGTCCGCCAGGTGATCCATAACCCCCGCCCCAAACTCATCCCTCTCGTACTTGCCGCTGACCAACCTCTTGTCATCCCACCAATGCGGAGATATGACCGCGGCTTGCTCCCTCTTTGCGGCCACACGGTCCTGCATCCCCATTCACATGTAGTTGACGACGCTGTCGATCTCAGCATGGGACAGGACGTCAATGCCATCAATCGGCTGCCCCGTCCCACATTTGGGTTCAAACATGACCCGACTGGGCACCGCCTAAACCCTACGGACAAATGCTCCATCTCCCGTGGGCTGGGCCTGCGCCCTGTCCACGGGGAAAGCCTTGGTGCCCCATGCCTGACCCGGGGGGGGTATAGATAAGCCCTTGGCGTCGATGAATAATGAAGCGGTACCCAGAACCTATGGCCCATGGCCCGGAGGCCTGTGAGCCGTCACACCCGTTATGGCCCATGGCCCGGAGGCCTGCGAGCCGTCACACCCGTGCGGAAGCCGTTGACACCGGCTATCCCTGTTCTCTAACCCGTGAAATCGGGAATCCGATTTCTAACCAATAAATCGATGTAGAATTACCGTGATTTTATGGTCATCATCGATTTTCGGTCAGAAATCGGTGAAATACCCGATTTCTACCGCGATTTCTAATTGTCGTGAAATCGCCGCCTGATGTCGCCTGTCGCGCGCCTTCGTCGCTTCTCCGTGGCGAGTTTTGTGATAGACTTTTCTCGAGTACCTGTGAGGTTCTAAGAGAACTTAAGGGCTGAATCTAGAGGGTATTTAATGTACTTTCATCTGGTGTGTTCACCAGAATTTTTCGCCGTTACATTTTCGAGAAAATCAGCGCGCAAGGCTTTCCGTCGATCGTGCGAACTCATGCTTCTCAAGGACCATGAGTTCGGACGGAACCATACACCCCCCCCCTATGTCTTTCATCCATGCCCCTTTCACGCGGGCATATCATCTTGTATAGGGAAGCGGGCAATGGCGGTGTTTTAGGCAGCCTATGGGTCTCGCAAACCCAAGTCATTTGCGTGCGCAAACGCTAACTTTGTGGCCTTGTGAGCATGAACGTTAATGACCGAACACAATGCCCACAAGACCAAGAGCCCGAGGCCATTTTTGTTTTACGAGCGAACTCAACGATGGCTCCACGCAATTCAATGCGTACCAAAACTCTATTTTCAAAAGAGGGCAAGTTTTGGTCGAAAATTAGGCCAAAATGGCCAAACCCCTAAGGCTCGCACTCGAAGCCTATGGGGAGTTGAGCCTCGAATCAAGGCAATATGTAAAGTAGAGACCACGAAAAACATCGTGGATGGCTTGGTTGACTTTTACAACCTTGTCTTCTATTTTATATAATTTTGCCTTGTGAGCACGCGTGCCACATTGCCTCTTTGCACACGCGCTGATATGCAAGCACTAATGACACGAGTGGGCGGAGACAATCTAACCATAGTGTGCATATTTGAAAGCACCCACTATGGGCCTACTCCAAAAGTGTTTACTCATATTTTTGCTCCTCAAGGTCTCAAAGATATGTTCATGCCAATATCGCCGATATATGCACTTTTTCCCATAAATAGTGTGCTTCAAGAATTGAGGTGTTAAAAATGCTTTCACTATGCTTTGAACCGCAACCCTTGTTGCAAAAGGGAAGCAAAGCTTCCGTTTGCATCCATGCAAAGGCCCGAGGCTCCTTTCTCTTGCGATACGGAGATACGATATTTGGAGGGACCACTTTTGGGTGAAATTTGGCCGTTTTGCCCAAAATGGCCACAAACTCCTTCTCCACCTGATTTCACCCCCGAGGTCGCGTGCGCCACTTGACCAAGGGTAAGGGCAATTCGGAGAGGGCACATAAACCCACTTCGAATGGGGTGTTTCCCCATGTGGCCTCTCCTCTCGATGGGAGAGTTGTGAGTCACCCAATTTGGGGTATGTTGCCATTCTGCCCCATTTGTGTGTCATTTTCCCTCCAAAGGGGAAAATGGCTAGAGGCGACCATGAGGGTTGACGAGTGGCATATATTGGGACCTAAGTCCCATGTGTCTATAGCATCCTTGGTTGAAAGAATCCTCGCCGTGGCCATGGAGATATGGAATCATGAGTGCGGGCCATTTGGGCCAAATTTCGCTGTTTTTGCCATTGTGTGCCATATTGGAATTACCATATCTCAATGGGGCACGGGATCTAGCCAGGAAGGAAGAGCGATTATTGTAGCATATGACCAAGGGTTGAACGCCACTGAGTTTCGTATTTGCCCTTTCGGCTCATCCGGAGTGATTCAACTTTTGGTGCGATCCGTGATCCCCCCCTACGCACCGCATGTTGCTTTCTGCCCCGTCCGTGTGGTTATCCCCTCGGTGAACAGTAAGTAGCCAGCGTGACAGCAAGCGATAACCCAGGGCATGGGACCAAGGGGGATATCAAGGGTTGTGAATCAAGGCTTAGCGCGTCAATATCGCCAAGGTTTCCTACCCTGGGCGGTCGCCCGAGACGGCCGATTTTGCCATTTTGGGCATCCTTACCCCACTCCGCGAACCCGTGGCGCCCTGATGCCGGGAGCTCAGAGGGAACCAGGTTGGGTGAGGGCTCCACAGAGTTCGTACTCGAAGGGCATAGGGTCAGTTGCCTCGTCCTTACCTCTGGCGGGTCCGGACGAGGGGTCAATTTTTTGAGTTTTCGGGGCTAATTTCAGTTTGGGCTGAAACAGCCCATTTTCAGCTACCAACTCCTAGGGGATAATGGCGGAGCCATATCTCTCGCTCAGAGGTGAGTGGAGACCTGCTGTAGAGGGAGCATGGGGAGCCACTGTCAGTCCACCTTGGAGAATCTTGGCTCCCAGAAACTCGCCTGTGGCTGCGCGGGACACCTCCCCTATTGGCAGGGTTTCAGGGTCCGGACTGAGCAGGGCATGGGTTGTGTTTGAGCCCCCGCCCGCACCAGCCACTGAGAGGGTCGGACCTGGGATTGGGATACGAGTTAGGACTGAGTGTCTATTGTCCTGTGATGCCCTTGCCCGAATCCAGTCTTAACCCCATGTGTACATATCCTGATGTGTTGCTGTACATACTTTTGTTCCCTTGTTTCAGAGTGGCAAGGATCCTGAAACGCTTTGTCACATGACATGAGCGCATTGATGCCCCTGTGAGCGTAGTGCTTTGCCTGCCTGCTCACTTGCGCGTGTCCTCCGCAGCGTCCCGTGGCCAGGCCCCCCACGGGAACGCGTCAAAAGCGTTTCACCGCCGCGGGGTTACCCATCCCTCGCGTGCTACTCGGGGGCCACCAACCCCGAGCAGCGCGGCGCAGCAGCTTGCAGCTCGCAGCTCGCAGCGCAGCGCAGCGGCTCGCAGCACCGCCCAGCGACAGCGCCGAGTTTGTCACGGTGCCCGCAGCGACGTCCAGAGCATCGCCCTGACCGCGCCGCGACCGTGAAGGAGGTGCACAGACCAGGACTCCTGCATCAGCGAGTCCCATCGGCCGACCAGCAAGGCCGCGTCAACCACCTCCACAACCACCGGCTGACCAGCACCAGCCGCACTCCAAGTCCAGTGCTGCAGCACCCGCCTCAACAAACACCACCAGGCCCAGTTCGTTGAGCGGGACGAGTGCACACCAAGGACCTCAAGACCAAGTACGCCCCCCGCTGCCATGGTAAACTGGCAAGAAGCGGGTAAGACGTGGCCGCGGCCCCACCCCCATGCAGCGCACCTACTGCGTGGGTTGGTTTGGGACCAGCACTACCGCCACAGCCACCCCCAGTGCGAAGGCGGCATGCCCGGGAGCTTCGAGCTCCGCACGGACATGGCCCCCGACCGCCTGCAGGCCCCGGAGGACTGGCTGCGGGCGGAGGGGTTTGCCTTCCGCTTCCAGCAGAGGCGCTGAAGGACCTGGACCCGGCCGGACAGGCCCGGCGAAGGGCTGCGCCCCGACGGGATTGAGGAGGACGAGAACTCCAACGAGTACCCGTCGGGCGCCTCGATCAATGTCTCCATGTGGGACATGATCGAAAAGAACTTCCCGGAACCGGGGAGCGAGCGCAGGCTGCAGGGCAGCAGCAGCGCGTCTCCGGGGAAGGAGAAGCGGTCCGCCGGGGACAGGAAGCAGGACCGGAAGTGGCGGGAGTACCAGGAGTCCCTGGCCGCCGAAGCCGCCCAAGGCGCCAAGGGCGGAACCCCAGCCCCCAGTCCCGAACGGGTTAATGGCGGTCACCACCCCGGCCACGCCACCCTTGGCGACTTCATCCAAGTCGCCAAGCAGACCCAGGCCAAGCCCCGTCCGCTGCTCCTGAGGAAGTCAGGCCCCAGCAGCGACGTGGAGGGGGCCCACCGCGGGAGGATGCCGGCCGACCAGGCCAGCCCCAGCAGCAGGGTCGCTCCCGACCATAGGGATGTGGCGCGCGCCTGTCAGCGCGCCTGTGGGGTGCCCTGCAATCTTTGGGTTGCCCGGCAACGGGCCAAGCAGCACAGCGCTGCCGTGGAGGGCGCCGTCGGCATCGCCCAGGAGGAGGCTGCGGAGTGGGCGCATGGCATGGCCATCCACGCCCAGACCGTGGCGGCCATTGCGGCCGGACTCACGGCCGTAGCCGCCCATGGCGCAGCGACTGCCCAGGTCAACGGTGAGTTGGCGGCAGCCGACGAGGAAGCCCGCCTGACGCAGGAGGCCATTGCCTGCAAGGAGGCCGAGGTGAGGGCGCTGGAAGAGGCGCTTGCCCAAGAGAGGGCAAAGAAGGAGGCGGGGGAAAGGGCCCACGCCGAAGCGACGGCCAAGATGCAGGCGGACGCCGCCAATAAGGACGCCATCGAGGCCGCGCGACGGAAGGTCGCTGAGGAGAGGGCCAAGACGGAGGCGGGGCTGGCGGCGTTGGAAGCGGACAAGGCTCGGCTGCAGCAGGCCCGGGAAGCCGAGGCGGCTCGTGCCCGGGAGGAAGCCGAAGCGCGAGCTGCCGCAGCCACAGCCGCCGCAATGGAGGAGGCAGAGGCCAAACTCCGCCGCGAGACTCCCCCAGGAGGATCACGAGTGGAGACCCTTCGAAAGCTTTTCGAAGGGGACAGCTCCTCCAGGATGACGCTGGACGAGGCCGACACGGGCAGCAGTGGGAGCAGTGGTCCCACCGCCCACCGACGGAGGAAGGGTAAGGGGAAGACCCCCGAGAGGCCACGGAGGCCAGCGGGCGGACACCCCCATGACAGTGACCCCTTCCTCACCGCCAGCGACGGGGATGAACGAGGCCGCCGACATCGCCAAGTGGTGGCTTGGACGGGCGCAGGAGGCGGAGACGTCCCCATGGAACCGGAAGGTGAGGATGAGGATCTCCCTCCTCCCTACCGGAGCTCGGAGTCTTCCGAGACCGAGACGCCCAGGTGGGGCGACATGGACGAGGATGACGACATGGACTTCGGCATCACGAAGAAGCGCCCATCCTCGGACCCACCGAGGCGACCCAGCGGAGAGCCACCGGGACCCCCTGGCGGAGGACCATCAGGACCCCCTGGAGGACGCCCACCAAGTGGACTCCCTGGAGGCGGACCACCGGGCGGGGGAGGACCCGCTGGACCGGGCGGACCCGGCAGAGGCCCTGCTGGAGGACCCCCTGGGGACCCTGACGACCCACCAGGGAACGGCGACCCGGATACCACCTGGCGGTGGATTGTCTACCTCCGCAGGAGGGTCCAGTTCCTCGAGCGCGAGGTAGACACGGGCAAGGGCGAGATGACTCGCATCGCCAGGGTCGCCGCGCGCGCGCAGAGAGAGCTGGACATCGCCAGGGGCGAGACCAAGTCGCTGAACAAGGTCATCAGCGGCCTGCAGCAGAGGCTGGACGCGCTGGAAGCCCGTGGGAGCGTCGGCAGGGACCACCCACCCCTGAAGTCTGGCTCGTCGGACGACGGCTGGGGACCCGGACCAGGTCCAGGCAGACCCCACGCCCCCGGCGGAGCCCCCAGGAGTCGCCCCAGCGCCAGTGCCCCCTCTCTCACCGCCCCCTCTCACCACAGCGCGGGCCGCCGCAACGAGCGCGTGCTGCCCGGCAGTGGCAGTGAGGATTGGCGTGATGAGTGGCTCAGTTCGGACTACCACAACCGCCGTGCTCCACCGCGGACGCCTGTAGGCCCCCCACGCCCGGCACCAGCCCCGGAGCAAATTCCAATGGCTGGAGGACGTTATGGTGGACTCAGGGATGAGGTCCCCGGAGGAGACGTGGAGTGGGACGTAGGCGGAGGTGAGGACCTGGATCTGGACTTGGAGGAGTTCGACATCAGACCGCCGCGTGTTGTACGACGGGAGGCCGCTGAACGCAGCCGCCGGCGCCGTGATGAGGAGGCATACATGGAAGGAGTACGGCGTGAACATCTGGGTTCAGCGTACATGGAGGAACCGCGGCGTAGCCACAGGGATTCCATGGAGAAGATGGACGTGGTGGCCGTGGGAGTCCGTGGGAGAGGCCGATGGGAACCTTGGTCGACCTCGCGGCCGGCGTTCATGGTCTCTAAGGCCGCGGATGCCGCCGTGTGGGAAGACTTGAAGGACATCAAGCCCCCCATGTACGACGGCAACCCCCTCAACCTCGACCGCTTCTTGGAGAAGCTGGACGATTGGGGGGTAACCGTTACTGAGGACATGCATCCCGCTGATGCGGAGAAGTATGTCTTCAGACGGTTCAGGTACCGCCTGCCGGAAGTGCTCGGAGAGCTATACTTCGTGGCGACCAAGGAGGGGAAAATCAAGACCCTCAAGGAAGCCAAGAAGTGGCTCAACGAGCAGGAGCGGGTGGACGCTCCGCAGGTGGCTGCCAAGCGGTGGAAGTCCATCAAGCTTCAGCATGATGGACGGGAGATTCGCCTACGGGATTGGCGAGACTTCCGAGGGCATTACACCCTCTTCCGCCGCAACGTGGAGGACTGGAACGAGGGTGACGAGCAGGCTCGCCTGCTCTCCATGCTGCCGGAAGCATGGATCAAGAGGGTCACCAAGGAGGAAGCCAAGAGGGCCAAGTCCAACCACACGGTCAAAATGATGCTCCCCAAAGAGTATCATACGAACGTGGTGGCTTGGACGAGGAAGAACGTGGCCCGGGATGTCAAACCGCACTCCCTGCGGAACGCTCTCCTCATCACAGTCTCGGGCGATCGCGAGAAGACCGCGATGTGGCGCCTTGACGAGTGTGAGTTGAGCGGCCAGACCATCCGTCTGCAGGCCATCCCGGCGCGGATGAGCTGCGACGAGATCCTGGAGTGGGTTGGAGAGGAGGTGCTCAAGGAGTACCGAAACCTCCACCACAGCCGCGGGTTGAGGCCCGGCGACCGCGACGTCAACTACGTTGGCGAGGGACCTGGCGGGGAAGCTGCCATGGACCCAGCGGGAGCCGACGGCGATGAGACTCTCGTCGACGATGACGACGACGATGAGCCCGCCGAGGTGGCCGTTTGCGCCTTCGTGGCCAACAACCTGAGCGCGGGGAGCAAACCGGGAAACTGGAAGCCCCTGCAGCAGGGTTGGAGGAAGAAGGAGAAGAGGGACCCTCGCCGCATTGGCGACCCTCCGCTATCCTTTGGGGAGTTCATACGAGCTCACCCTCAGGGCTGTTTCGTGTGTTATGGGAGGAAGCGAGGCTTCAACCATGACCACCGAACATGCCCCGTCCACCAGGCTGACACGGAGGCCTACAAAAAGGCGCACGGGTCGAAGAAGCGTGCACCCGCGGGTATCCGGGAGGCCAAAGTGGAGGTGGACAAGGACGAGGTCTCCAAGCTGGTGTCGCAGGGGACCGAGTTGGCCAAGGAGATCCAGGAGATCAAGAGGAACTGGGTCCCCAGATCGGACAACAAGAACAGAGGGAACAACCAGAACGACCAGAACAAGGACAAGGACAAGAAGACTAGAGGGGGAAGGACGAAGGGCGTCAACGAGGTTGATGCGGAGAAGAACACCCCTACTTCAACAACCGACGCCCCCTAGCGGAGCCCCTGCAGCCAAGGGCCCCAGCTAGGGCGGTCGCAGGATGGTGACGTAGGAAGCGCCGAACCATCCCAGTCGGGAGTCGATAAGCACAAAGGGACTGCCGCGGGCGGAAGGCCCGGTCCGGCACCCAGTCGCGGAGGCGGGGTGAGGGCAAGTGAAGGCACGAACCCTTGCACCCGTCCGTCCTTCGCGACCAAAAATGTGTCTGATGTACTTCAAGATCTTTCCGAGAGTATCGGAGGATCACCCGGACCGCAGCTGGATGCTGCAGATGGGCAGCCTGAGCCCATTGTCCGCGACCTGCACCAGTCGCTTGTTGAGCTTCTGGAACGGCCGGAGATCCTGAGCTTGCACGCCGTGCGCCGAGTTGGGCGCGAGCGGCAGTTGCACCTTAAGGTCCGTGCCTTATGCGGGGAAGTAGAAAAGGTCTTCGACGTGTTGGTTGACACGGGCGCTCAGGTCAGCTTGGTCAAGGCTGGCCTACTTCCGCCAGAGTGTTTGACCGACAGTCGGAAACCTGTCAGGCTGAAGGTGGTGAACGGCCAGTACATGGTGGGAGGCACGAAGGAAGCGGCCATTGGGCTGCAGTTCGTGAACCACCGTGAGCTGAGCCGCCCAGACCTCGGCAAGGAAATCCTCCTGCGCGGTCGCTTCTACGAGGCCGAGATGGACTGGGACATGATCGTTGGGTACGACTTCATGATGGAGACGGACTCTGGCGTCCTCCTGGCCCAGGCCTCCATGACCCTGTACCAGGAAGACCAACTCTCGTGGCTTTCGTCACCTGAGCACCATGTGAAATGCCAATGGATCCACCCCGAACGCGATCAGCTCGAAGTAGCCGCACTGGGCACTGAGCCAACTGGGCCAGCAAACCAGCAGTACGGCGTAAGGCCGGAAGTGGCGAGCCGAGTGGTTGCGGACCTGGGAGCGTCGGATCTGGCCCTGGATGCGTTCTCTTCAGGAACCTCCGCCCATCTGCGGGTTTGTGAGAAGTACTGGAGCGCACGGGACTCCGCGTGGAAGAAGCACTGGGGTCCGCATCAGGGCTTGATGTGGATCCATTGCCCTCGATGGGACATTCCAAGAGCGATAGCGAAGATTCGCAAGGACCGCTCCAAGGCAGTGCTGGTTGTTCCTATGGGATGCACCGAGGAGGAAAGTACCCGACATTGAATAGTCTCATTGACCAACATGACCTTAAACAAGGTCGTCCTACCGGCTGGAGAGAGTGTCTATCAGGACGCTAAGGGACAGCCCATGCCACGCCAGAGATGG
This sequence comes from Eutreptiella sp. 'Long Island Sound 2002', assembly GCA_964036045.1. Classification (NCBI taxonomy): domain Eukaryota; phylum Euglenozoa; class Euglenophyceae; order Eutreptiales; family Eutreptiaceae; genus Eutreptiella; species Eutreptiella sp. 'Long Island Sound 2002'. Next base: position 145,145,774 of record OZ038379.1, on the reverse strand, counting down.
CCAACAGAATTCCACTATGTGGATGGGGGCCTTGATCAGGCCGACGCCACGGATTTCGTGTGTGTCAACCGCATCGTAGCGGAGCCTTGGAGGCAATGCTTTGCGGTTCCCCCTGTTGACATCGGAGAATCGGAAGACCTCCTCACTGAAGAGGAGCTGGATCTGGTTCAGGGGTATATGGATCAGCCCTTTCACGACTGGGGAGACCAGCGTGAGGGCAGGGGCCAGGACAGAGCCTGGTGGGAAGTGGACTCCATCGTCTCCGGTTCCTATGATGGGAATACCTTCGTACAGAGGGTGCTGGATCACATGTCCAGCCAGGACGAGCCGCCTGGCGGTAACCCACCCACCTATGGCAATCTATTCCGAGGCAAGACCAGAGATGGCCCTTTGGGCCACCTGGGAAGACCGCCTGAGCCGAAGACGAGCGGGGTTGCTACCCCTCAAGTAAGCTCCGTGGTCCAGGTGCCCGGAAAAGCCAAGGCGGAGTCTGATGATTGCCCCAAGATTCAGGCATTGAGTGCCAGTCTGAAGCAGAAGTATGGTGATACCTTCTTCAGCGGTAAGCCTGTGTTTCCCCCACCGGTGCGTGGACCGTATGGTGAGGCCAAGATACGACTGAAGCAGGACCCCCGTGTGTATCGACACCGGGAGTTCGCCCTGAGGGGCGAGAGGAAGGAAGCCATGGAGAAGATCCTCCGTGATTTCATCGAGAGAGGCTGGCTTGAGCCGTGCCACTCCGAATGGGCCTCTCGGTGCTTCGTCGTCCCCAAGAAGGTAGCCGGTGAATGGCGGTTCGTGGTCGACTACCGCGGCCTAAACGCCCAAACGCAGCACGACAGCTATACGCTGCCCCTCATTGAGGATATGCTGCAAAAACAACACCGGCGGAGGATCTTCACGGTGATTGACCTGAAACATGGTTATCATCAGATGCCTCTCGCCGAGGAGTCCCGTGCCTGCACAGCCATGAGCACCCCACTTGGACCTCTCCAGTGGAAGGTGATGCCCATGGGCGTTACCAACGGCAATGCGGCCTTTCAGCGGATGCTGGAGAACCTGCTTGAGCCGGTGCGTGACTGTGCGGACCCCTTCGTGGACGACGTGATCATCGCGTCCGGGGACCCCAGTATGAGCTACGAGGGCTCCTGGAGGCACATGAGAGGGACGTCACTCGAGTGCTGGACCTTCTGGTTCGGCACAAACTCACGGGCAGCAGTGACAAGGCCACCATTGCGGTAAGCGAGGTGGTCTTCGCTGGCCACGTATTCGGGAACGGGCAGCGAAAGCCCATACCTGGCAAGGTGGCTGCGATTGAGCACTGGGAAAAGCCCAAAACGGTCTCTGAGCTACGGGCGTATCTGGGGTTCTGCAATTACTACTCGGGGTATATCAAAATGTATGCCGAGTATGCAGCCCTTATGACGACCATGCTCAAGGGCAACCGAGAGGAGACCAAAAAGGGGTCCAAGAAGGCTCTGGTCTGGACAGCTGAGTCCGACCGTGCCTTTGAGGGGATGAAGCAGGCGCTGCTATCCGCAGTGGGTCTGCACCTCGTGGATCCCGACCGAGGGTTCGTCCTGCGCACCGACGCTTCCGACTACGCCGTTGGCGCTGTCTTGGAGCAAGTGCTTGACGATGGGAGGCACGTGCCCGTGGGCTTCTGGAGCCGAGTCCTGGCGGAAGGCCAGAGACGGACGTGGACGCCCCGAGAAAAGGAGGCGTATGCCATCGTCATGGCTCTCGGAAAATGGGCTGCGTACATAGCCCTCCATCCCGTGACCGTCTGCACCGACCATCAGAGTCTGCAGTCGTGGCACAATGAGCACGTGGACACCCCCTCTGGGCCCGCCTCCCGACGGGCAAGATGGCATGAGACCTTGGCCAAGTTCGACCTTACGGTTGTTTATATTCCTGGAAAGGACAACACCGTGGCGGACTGTCTCAGCAGGTGGGCCTATCCCGCCAGCAAGGGCATGACAGACGTGTCTGCCCATGGCGATGAGGCTGAGACCGCTGAAGCCAAGAGGATCATTGAGATGGAGCGCCTGATGGAGGAGGAGGGTGTGAAATGCTTCGTCGTCATGGCTGCGGATGCCCCCCTCGGAAGAAGGATGGGCAGAGCGGTCAGAGTACTCGCCCCTGATGGAGCTGAGTCCGACAAGCACCTCTTCCCTGAATCTTGCCTCCAGGACGACTGGACCGACGACTACGCCAAGTCTGAGGCCTTTGAGGCCGAGTATAGGGCTGTGACCGACCCTGATGACGGGCAGAAGTGGCCAAAGGGGCTGACTGAGGAAGATGGCAAGCTCTACCGGAATGGTAAGCTGCTAGTACCGGAGTCCCGGGTGCTCGAGCTTTGTGAAGCTTGGCACCACCACATGCTGCACCCAGGGGTCAAGAAGCAAGCCCTAGACATGCAGCGCCAGTTCGAGATCAACCATATCGTTCTCTACACCGCCATCAAGAAGGTCAGGAAGGGTTGCTCGTTCTGTCAGGCCTGCAATCCCGATAACCGGAACGTCAAGGGGGAAGCCCAATGGACCCCGGTTCCTGACCAGCCCATGGATAACGTGGCCATGGACGTCTTCTCCATGCCCGAAGTCCACATTGGCAAGGAGACCTTTGACTGTGTGGTTCTATGTGTGGATCGCCACAGTGGCTACGTAGTAGCCGTTCCGGCACGCAAAAAGGGGTTGCTTGCCAAGGAAGTGGCAGTCATGATGATTCGTCATTGGCTGATCGTCTTTGACATCCCCCGCACCATTTGCAGTGACCGAGGGCCCCAGTTTACTGGTGGTTGGTTCAAGGCTATGTGTTTCCTCATGGGAATACGTCATGCCAAGAGCGTCGCCTATCTCAGCCGGTGTAACGGCCGAGCTGAAGTGGCTGGACGGCAGCTGTTCGAGAAGCTGCGCAAGATTCACATCACCAACCCACGTCGGAACTGGTTTGAGGAGATGTAGCCCGCCCTGAAGGCCCATCATGACACCCCCACGCCGGGTGGTTTGTCACCTCACCAGATTCTGTTCGGCAGGGACCCCCTCGGTCGGGGACTTCCCTTGTCTGGTGATGGTATGGCCATGGACGCCAAAGAATTCTTCGCGCGGCAAGAGCAAACGGCGCGGGACATCCGCCAGCAGCTCGAGAAGGAGCATGCTGAGCGTCAGAAGTCCGCCCCGAGCTCGACAGCGCAGAAGTTCAGGGTGGGAGACCCGGTGTGGGTGATCAGACCCCGCCCCATGGGCACCCACCGCACCAAGACCTGGTTCACCCCCGGAGAGGTGGTCCGCAGGATTGGTGAGGACACCTACCGCATCAAGGTGGGTCACGGACAGTTCCGGGAGCGCCACGAGAGTCAACTCCGTGTGCAGGAACCCGACCTCCGTGGCCAACATGTGTCCCTGAGCTATGCCGCACACGAGGCTGATTCGGACGACGACTATGCTGAGCAGGATGACTATACAGTCGAGAAGATCCTGGCTGAGCGTCCGAAAGCCTCGGCACCAGGAGGCCTGGAGTTCAAGGTTCGTTGGCGAGGCTATGGGCCGTCCCGCGATACCTGGGAACCCGTCTCCTCGTTCTTCCCGCGGGTTAATCCGCAAGCACAAGACCAAGATCCATGTCTCGTACTTGGCAGCACTCACCCGGGCGATTGCAGCCAGGGGTGCCTGATCAGCGCCCTGGGCTCTCCCCTGATGCCTTTTGAGCGCTTGTGAGGTGGACGGATCGTCCCTTACTTGCTTGCTCTCTTACATCTTCCGGTGACCTGCCATCAGAGTGGCCACATACCCCCCCCTGCTGAATCCAGAGGAGGATAGCCCCTCTACTCCTCTTTTCGTCACTCCCCGCCTGCTGAATCCTTGGGAAACCAGGCGGGACGACTGACCTTCATATTTCTGAGCTCTTGGGGCCTTGAAGCCCATACGACGTTGCGCAACGGATGCCGCTGTCATCGGCATTGCGATTTTTGAGTGTGTGGTCTGGTCCCATGGCACTGGTGGGATCCAGACCAGTCTACGTGTGTCGCGACTATATATGGCCTGAACTCAGGCGTTTTCCTGTCCACCGTCCTGCACATGCCTTATCCTAACCAGGGCGTGGTTTGGCGCTCTGTCCAGAGTGTGTTTACGCGCCTATTACCCCGCTTATTGCTTGTCTTTCTGCTCCCCAGGATATGTGCATCTGTATGTCAGCCCGTCACTGAAGTGTGGACTGTTTTTTCCCCCCCGACGGGATGCGAATCGACTACGAAGGCGCCCTGAGTCGCCGTTTACATGTTCTTACATAGGGTCCAGCTTGGACCCGTACCTAGGTACAGATTCTTCTGTTTGAGTGCCCGTGATACCGTGTGCCCTATTCGCTGTGATGTGGAGATCCTGATGGCGCCAGGCGGGAAGCCCAGTTGCCTGACTACACTCCCAGCGGTCCGCCACTGTCAGTCCCAGTGTGAGCCTACCGACTCGCAGACGCACTTGCAGTCGGATGGCGGCCTCCGGTGCTCCTGACCTCGGTCAGTCTGCCTGGGAAACTGGTGGTTTGAGGAGTCGACGCCTCCGCCCACACTGCATGAGGACTCCCTCATGTATGGCCTTCGTGGTAATAGGGCGAGGGAAAAGACGGCCTTGATGCCCGATCCCTTAAGGAGGAGCTCGTTCGGCTGTACCACTCTGGACTCGCGTCGTATGGATATGGACATGGTGCGCCCGAGGAAGGACCCCTGGGGACTCTCCCCCAGCCGGCGGGCCTTGGGAAGCTTGGGGTAGCCTGATGGATCTTTGTGGTCGCTTTGGACCTGTGGGACCACCTCGGTCGTCGTGTGACGCCTATGTTGGCCGTGTATGCCACTGCCACTGTGGTGGTGACCGTCGCAGCCGGCACCCAGTGCGCCTGGTATGGGTTAACGGGTCCTTTGGATGCCAAACAATCGCCGCCAAGACCCGGGACTTGATACTTGATACTATACTTGCAGTTAATAATGTCTACAGCACCGTACCTGTCTTACTGTGGAACTTGCGCAGCCTAACCTGCGAATCAGCCTGAAGGAGGATGTGACACCCCCCCCTTCAGGGGATGGTCCTGGGTACCCGCTGCCATGCATGGGTGTTATCGAGCCCCCCCCAGGGATTGCTCTGAGGAGGGGGGTGAAGCGGTACCCAGAACCTATGGCCCATGGCCCGGAGGCCTGTGAGCCGTCACACCCGTTATGGCCCATGGCCCGGAGGCCTGCGAGCCGTCACACCCGTGCGGAAGCCGTTGACACCGGCTATTCCTGTTCTCTAACCCGTGAAATCGGGAATCCGATTTCTAACCAATAAATCGATGTAGAATTACCGTGATTTTATTGTCATCATCGATTTTCGGTCAGAAATCGGTGAAATACCCGATTTCTACCGCGATTTCTAAATGTTGTGAAATCGCCGCCTGATGTTGCCTGTTCGCGCGCCTTCGTCGCTTCTCCGTGGCGAGTTTTGTGATTGACTTTTCTCGAGTACCTGTGAGGTTCTAAGAGAACTTAAGGGCTGAATCTAGAGGGTATTTAATGTACTTTCATCTGGTGTGTTCACCAGAATTTTTCGCCGTTACGTTTTCGAGAAAATCAGCGCGCAAGGCTTTCCGTCGATCGTGCGAACTCATGCTTCTCAAGGACCATGAGTTCGGACGGAACCATACACCCCCCCCCCTATGTCTTTCATCCATGCCCCTTACACGCGGGCATATCATCTTGTATAGGGAAGCGGGCAATGGCGGTGTTTTAGGCAGCCTATGGGTCTCACAAACCCAAGTCGTTTGCGTGCGCAAACGCTAACTTTGTGGCCTTGTGAGCATGAACATTAATGACCGAACACAATGCTCAGAAGACCAAAAACCCAAGGCCGTTTTCGTTTTACGAGCCAACTCAACGATGGCTCCACGCAATTCAATGCGTACCAAAACTCTATTTTCAAAAGAGGGCAAGTTTTGGTCGAAAATTAGGCCAAAATGACCGAACCCCCAAGGCTCGCACTCGAAGCCTATGGGGAGTTGAGCCTCGAACCAAGGCAATATGTAAAGTAGAGACCACGAAGGACATCGTGGATGGCTTGGTTGACTTTTACAACCTTGTCTTCTATTTTATATAATTTTGCCTTGTGAGCACTCGTGCCACATTGCCTCTTTGCACACGCGCTCATATGCAAGCACTAATGACACGAGTGGGCGGAGACAATCTAACCATAGTGTGCAAATTTGAAAGCACCCACTATGGGCCTACTCCAAAGGTGTTTACTCATATTTTTGCTCCTCGAGGTCCCAAATATATGTTCATGCCAATATCGCTGATATATGCACTTTTTCCCATAAATAGTGTGCTTCAAGGATTGAGGTGTTAAAAATGCTTTCATTATGCTTTGAACCGCAACCCTTGTTGCAAAAGGGAAGCAAAGCTTCGGTTTGCATCCATGCAAAAGCCCGAGGCTCCTTTCTCTTGCGATACGGAGATACGATATTTGGAGGGACCACTTTTGGGTGAATTTTGGCCGTTTTGCCCATAATGGCCACAAACTCCTTCTCCCCCTAATTTCACCCCCGAGGTTGCGTGCGCCACTTGACCAAGGGTAAGGGCAATTCGGAGAGGGCACATAAACCCACTTCGAATGGGGTGTTTCCCCATGTGGCCTCTCCTCTCGATGGGAGAGTTGTGAGTCACCCAATTTGGGGTATGTTGCCATTCTGCCCCATTTGTGTGTCATTTTCTCTCCAAGGGGAAAAATGGCTAGAGGCGACCATGAGGGTTGACAAGTGGCATATATTGAGACCTAAGTCCCATGTGTCCTTAGCATCCTTGGTTGAAAGAATCCTCGCCGTGGCCATGGAGATATGGAATCATGAGTGCGGGCCATTTGGGCCAAATTTCGCTGTTTTTGCCATTGTGTGCCATATTGGAATTACCATATCTCCATGGGGCACGGGATCTAGCCAGGAAGTAAGGGCGATTATTGTAGCATATGACCAAGGGTTGGACGCCACTGAGTTTTGTATTTGCTCTTCCGGCTCATCCGGAGTGATTCAACTTTTGGTGCGATCCATGATCCCCCCCTACGCACCGCATGTTGCTTTCTGCCCCGTCCGTGTGGTTATCCCCTCGGTGAACAGTAAGTAGCCAGCGTGACAGCAAGCGATAACCCAAGGCATGGGACCAAGGGGGATATCAAGGGTTGTGAATCAAGGCTTAGCGCGTCAATATCGCCAAGGTTTCCTACCCTGGGCGGTCGTCCGAGACGGCCGATTTTGCCATTTTGGGCATCCTGACCCAACTTGGCGAACCCGTGGCGCCCTGATGCCGGGAGCTCAGAGGAAACGAGGTTGGGTGAGGGCTCCAGGGAGTTTGTACCCGAAGGGCATAGGGTCGGTTGCCTCGTCCTTACCTCGGGCAGGTCCGGACGAGGGGTCAATTTTGGAGTTTTCGGGGCTAATTTCAGTTTGGGCTGAAACAGCCCATTTTCAGCTACCGACTCCTAGGGGATAATGGCGGGGCCATATCTCTGTCTGAGAGGGAAGTTAAGACCTGCTGTTAGGGGAGCATGCGGAGCCACTGTCAATTGGCCTTGGACCATCTTGGCTCCCAGGAACTCGCCTGTGGCTGCGCGGGACACCTCCCCTATTGGCAGGGTTTCAGGGTCCGGACTGAGCAGGGCATGGGTTGTGTTTGAGCCCCCGCCCGCACCAGCCACTGAAAGGGTCGGACCTGGGATTGGGATACGAGTTAGGACTGAGTGTCTATTGTCCTGTGATGCCCTTGCCCGAATCCAGTCTTAACCCCATGTGTACATATCCTGATGTGTTGCTGTACATACTTTTGTTCCCTTGTTTCAGAGTGGCAAGGATCCTGAAACGCTTTGTCACATGACATGAGCGCATTGATGCCCCTGTGAGCGTAGTGCTTTGCCTGCCTGCTCACTTGCGCGTGTCCACCGCAGCGTCCCGTGGCCAGGCCCCCCACGGGAACGCGTCAATAACTGCTCCTCAGGACTAAATGAAATCTCGTTCAGGGTGATGGAGTCCAGCGTCCGTTTGCGACCTTCAAGCGTACATGGGCTTGATCCGACACCGGTGATAACTAGGATTCCCTTTGCCCTATTTGCGATGATCTTCTCCACCGTACATCTGGTGTCTTCCCGGGAGCCATGCCAATACATGGGCCCCCAGTCCTTCAAACCCGAATGCCTGTACCAGGCAGAGTCCCCTCGATGCCAATGCCTCCTGCACTTCCTCAAGTGCGGGGCATTTCGGGAAGCAAAGACATCAGTCTCAGGCGTGTTGGCTCCCGGCGTCTCGATCATCCTCGCATACACCTGCAACGCCATGCCGTACTCCGTGAGCGGGACCCCACGGTCCCCTCTGGACTTGGCGCCCACAGCCTGCACCGCTCGGACATTGGGATTCTCCTCCTCTGCATTCCATTTGGAGGATCTGCAAGCATAGTCCGTGGACAACCATGTGAGACGTTCGTCATCCTCCCGGACCAGCGTAGCACGATGAGGAAGGGCTCCAATGGCATTGCTAACAATGAAGTCATACCCGATGATCATATCCGGATCGGTGATGTCGGCCACGTAGAAGTTTCCGGATTGAGTGCTCCTCTTGGCCACGTCCGGCCAGATGAGGCGCTCATGCTCCCAGAACTCCATACTGATGGTGGCCACATGTGTGCCCCCACCCATGATCTCACCGTTGGCAACCTTCACGCGTACCGGTCCCCGGCTGGGCTGCAATGATTCCTCCTTGAACAACCCTCTCCGGACCAGGCTCACCTGGGCACCTGTGTGCACCAAAACATCCACAACCAACTCTTCCCTTCCGCACCGTACACGCACCTTCAAGTGCAACTGCCGCTCGTCGCCATGCGGTGTATGGACGACTCTCACGGCATGCAACTCTAGCACGTCCGGATGCATCAGGACTTCGGGGGTGTGGTCGCAGATGATGTAGATCTTGGGGCTCTTCTACCCGTCCACGGGGCCCTCCGTGGTCGCTCCTTCTCTCTCGTCCCATCCGGTACCCACATACACGTCCTTTGGCAGGGCGCTCCAGGGGCTGGGACAGGCAAAGCTCAGTGGTTTTGGCTTTTCGGGAGCCCACTTTGGCACCCAATGTGCCTTTGTCTTCTCCTGAATTCCACTGACGTTCGGAGGAGCGACCTCCGGAGTCCCACTCCCGTGGGGGCTCCTCTAGGCTTGGTTTGCCGCAGCACCTTCCAGCTGCGACGCAGCATCGCTTTGTCCTCCACGTTGCTGAGACTTGAGTTCATCAAAAGTTCTCAGCACGTCCTCAGCGACCTTCTCGATGGACCTCAGACGTGGGGCTTGGCCGGGTCCGGCACTGTAGCCTTTTTCTCTGCCTTGTCCTTGGCCCTTTTCTTGGCCTTTTCGGCCATCTTCGCCCTTCGCCTTCCAATCGGCAATCCGTAGCTCCTTGGGCTTCTTCTCAGGATGGTCGGCGAAGTAGGCTTTCTTGTCCGCCTCGTATACCTTGCATTGACGTTGGTCATGTGCATGGTTGTTCCCCTTGCCGTAGCAGACCCAGCACCCACCGTGCTGCGATCTGTACTCCCTGAATGAGAGTGGCGGATTCCCGATCCTCCGCAGTTCCTTGCGATTCTTGTTGAACCTTGATTCCAGTCGATTCCACCTGGACCTGTCCTGTCCATGTTCCTTCATGTTGTGCGCCACAAATGCGAAGAAGTGGACTTCTTGTTGTTCCTCGAGAGTCCAGTGATCTTGACCGCTTCCACTACCATGCTCCGCAGAGCCGGCAGTGTGCCACTTGACCTCTTGGTGGTGGCCATCTTCCTGGTGACCTCGGTGTCCTTGATCATGTCGATCCTGCACGTGGGCCTCGTTCTTGGCATTGAGCTTCAGCTCCGCCGTGATGTACTTCACGATCTCGTCTAGACTCATGCAAGCGAAGATGACCGGCATCCTCAAGGCCTCTCCCCGCCTCCACTCGGCCTTGTTCAGGCGCATGGTGTCGCCGAACACCTCCACGTACACGGCGTTCTTCAACGCCATCATACGGCTCGGCTCGCCGAGGTTTTGCCTGAATAACTCCATAATCTGGGCGTGGGTATCCTTCCAGAACATGATGCGCACGGCCGCTCGCTTTTTCGCCCTCTCCTTCTCCTCATCCTCCACCCTTTTCTTCCAGTGGGAGGGGAGGACCTTCTTCAGCAAGTCGCGGATTCTACTTGCCTCGTTCCATTCCTCCACTTGCCGGAGGCATCTTGGGTACTTTCGGAGGTACCGGTTCCACTCTTGAACTCTCAACTCTCCGCGCTCCAGCGGAAGCGGAATCGACCAGAGATTCTCTCACTTCTGGTTGGGCGCGTCCACGCGCTTCTCGGCGTCCAACCACTGAAGGCAGGCTGCTCTGTCCTGATCGCTCCTTCGCGGAGGCGATCTCTGAACTCCTCTTTGGGATCCTGAGCCAGCCTGTAGGGAAACGTACGGCATGCCCACTTGTCCCTCGGACCTTGGCTCATATCCCCGACGACATCCTCGGCAAAGTCCTCCCAGTCGAGGATGAAGTCATCCAAGTTGGAAGGAGTGCCGTCACAGTAGGGGATTTTGATACCCCTGAGGTCGTTGTTCCCCACGGCGTCTCCCACGTCTGACGCCACGACTCCTCCAAGCCGGATACCTCCAGTTCCTGGGGAATGGGAGTATACCCCTCGCACATCTCTTCCCTCCGTGGGGAGCGGTCCAGTCCCGCCCGATCCCCAGGGACTAGGGATCTTGGATGACCTTGAACGCCCTGCCGTCCAAATCCCCGTAGCGGGGTCTTTCACCCACAGATTCCCGCTGGGGTGGCCTCTTCCATGTCCGTGTCTGTCGGTTCCCTCCTTAGCTCGTTCTTCCATGGTGTGGATCTCCTCTTCCCCATACACTGCATGAGCCGCTGAGGTCGGCGGATCTCGAGCCGCTGCGGATGTCTCTCGGGTCGGGTTCCTTAGGTCAACGACTACGTGCTCTTCCCGCAGAGACCCAGCCGGTGGCTCCCGTTCCCCAAGCATTGTTGATTCCCTGAGCATGGGAACAAATGACAACACATGGGGGTCAACACGCGGAGGCGCGTATGGGGCGGACTCCACAGGGCGGTCCATTGGTTTCACCTCCGCCATGGCTCCCCTGAGGGTCATCACCCGCTCCACCAACACGGCTGTCGCTGGAGCCGCTGGGAGCTCCGGACCTCAGGTGAAGGATGACCTTTCGGCTCTGTCGTCCAACCCTTTCAGGCGTCCCGACATGTTGTTCACCAACTGGAGGAGGCTGTCAATCACCTGCTGCTGCTTGTGGAAGGCCGTTCTCACGTTCTCATGATACTTCGCTTGCTCGACCCGCAGCCCCGCCACGTCTTTCTCCAGGTTCGTCTGGTCATCCAGGATACCCGCGGCGGTCTCATCAAACTCGTACCACTGGTCGGTCAGGCAGTCCAGCTGCTCCACGATCACGTCCTTCCCGATGATTGGATACTCGCCGATGAGGAAGGGCACATGTTTGCAGTGTCACTCAGAGTGCCGTACTCCAGAATCTGCGCAGCTCGTGGTCCTCGGCTCTCTCGTCTCCTCCGCCTCCCCCATGTGCCTGTCGCCCATCGAGTCCAGGTTTGCTCCCGGGGTTCACAATACTGGGGCGGTAGTCGCCCTCGCACCCATGGTTGGCGGTGGCGGAGCTTCCGTTCCCTCCGGGGCGGTATGCGCCCTGTCTTCCGTACTCGTTGGCGGTGGTGCTCCAGATCTCCCCGGCTCCGGACCGGTATGCCGGGCGACTGGCACCGTCCTGGCTCTGGCTTGTCTCTCCAATGCCTCCGCATCGGGTCCCAAGCCGGGCTCAGGTGCCGTCTGCGCTCTGGTGTCCACTGGGTGAGGCGTGGCCATAACCTCCGGCGTGAAGTAGTCTGACGGGAGGGCTGACTGATACCCATCAGAGTGCCCCTCGGACTCCGCAGCCAACCACGGCCTTACCGGGCTGGGGGTCGTCCCCATGGCCATCTCCCCCTACTTTGGTTTCGGAGACCCGCGCTTCCCGTAGCGCCGGGCCCTGCTGCTGCGGCTGCCAGAGTGGCCCGCCTCATCGGAGTCCTCTGTGGGGGTCCTCAGGTTGCAGTCCTTACAGCACTGCCTCTCGCGCAGCGTGACAATGTCCTCAATGTCTACCCCCCGTGCGGCTCTCCGGATGGAGTGTCTTCGATGTTCTCGGGCTTCTCGATCAGCAGTGGACTCCACAGACTCGATGATCTGGACCCTGGGTGTCCTTGGGCAGGGCTCATAGTGACCGAAGTCCCCAGGGCGGCGGTAGGAGGCAGGTAAACCTCTGCTACCATCAAGAAGGTCCGTAGGACGGGCCCCCGCAATTGTGCCCGTGGTATGGGCTCTACCGACGGGGTTCCCATCTCTTGTGCCTGTCCTTGGGTTAGTACTACGTATTCCCATGCTCTTGGACCTGATCAGGTTCTGCATCCTGCTGGTGCTTGTTCCGTCCTGCTGAATTTCGACAAAAATAGACAATAAAACCAGCCGCAATAACCCCAAAGTCGAATATGCAATACCCTTGCAATAGTCAACTCACCAAGGTAGCACAATACCAAATCAGTCCAACTGGTGGGCGCCAATGGTGTGTGAGAGTCCCGGGTTGACACTCAGCAACACCCTGAATACGCCTGTCTTGCGGTGCACACGGAGACACGGGAATTTGACATGTACATAAAAAAGTACCAAGAAGCCCTGAATATGGCAGAAAACAGCAAATATGGCACATATACACAAATCAAGAACCAATGGTCGAAAAATGAGAAAAGATGCAATCTCAGCCATTGACCCCTCATTCTCAGGACTCAAGACCTTCCCTGAACTCACTGACATGTTGGCACAAGCCGGGTCCGTGAATTGGGTACAGAGGCATGAGTCAAAGGTCACTACACAAACCCCTAAAAAGTGTTCACCCCATACCCTCTAGATCCCAGCCCAATGGGAGAGGTGGCATGTCATGGCCTAGAGTGGCACTCAGGTCTATACCCTACCCCAACATACCATTAGTTGGACTCAGAGCAAAATTTGCTTGGAGAATTGACTTATGCAGTCGACCTCATGAAATGGCAAAATCAGCCAAAAACAGTCACAAATGCTCAAAATGCACATATATCCACCAAAATGGATATAATGATTATCCCTATGCTCCAGGCATGGATCGAATCGGAACGTTGTATTCGCGGTTGTAGAGACTGAAGATCAATGCCCAGGAATACCCCATCATTAGCTCTGAAACCCCTCCGGTTTCCAGAATGGCACACTTCACAAGTGAACCCACGATTTTGAGTCCCCATCTTGTAAAGCCTCATGCGCCAAGCCAAAAGGAACATGAGATCCGGCATTATGTGGTGTTTAACACTGAAGCAAGTGCCAACACATAAGCAACATACCATGGTTCATGGATCTCCAGACACATTGCTGTTATCCGGTGAAGTGAGGTCATGAAACGCAAAAATGGGCCAAAATTGAGGTCAAAAACGTGCATATATTGCCAAATTCAAAGTGCATATGATGGTATATAAAATCGCTCACCAATGGATTCAACCTACGGTTCTAAACACTATTACGAGGGGTTGTTGGTGCATGATCCTCCCACTTGGATCCCCAACTCGGCGCATAGAGAGACATATTGACCCCCTCACAACATACACCACAAAAGTCGGAAAATTTGGATTGGCGCTCGTGGGATTCACTGCAAGTTCTCCCACCCACAATATATAAGCAGTAGATGTGATCTCACGCTATAGAGTTCACCACTGGGGCATGGGCAAAGCCCTTGCCGCATATGGCACCATGATTTGCTGCCATCTCGGCACTACAACGCCGGTCCATGAGGCTCTCGGCCGTCCCAAAATGGCCTAAAAATGGTATAACAACCCTCCCAACAAAGATATGTGATATGGGCTTGAATTGAGCGAACTTAAAACTATCCAACACACACATATAACCCAAATCTCTCCAATCCGGGTTGGTCACCCCAAACTCCACGGTAGTCCGGAACACCAACATTTTGTCTCACATGCACGGCCGAACACAAATGAGTCACAATGCATATGCATAGCCCCTATCCTAACATGAATTCAGCACACGGTGTCCCTAAGGCATCCCATGAGGGACCATCGATGCATTCATGACATACCCAAGCCAACCGTAGCACATCGTTCAAAACATGGGAATTTTCCATGGTTAGACCATGAGCACATTAGCCCTAAGCAGCCCTACCAAGGTCTTGGTAGGCCATATCTTGACGATGGTGACGATCGCCCGCTCACTTGTGCACATACCAAGCACTTCTACCCTTTCGGTTCGCCTCTTAAAGTCTTAGTACCGCGCGCGAGCGTTTGGGGGTGTTTAAGCCGTATTATGGTTGCGCAAAAGCTTGTGGTGACATTGGGACGCCGCCAATGGCTCAAAAGTGGCCAAACCAAGTACTTATGACTGCGCCTCGAGGAGGCGCACACGTCCATGATCAAAACTGACGACCGTCGACTTTTCCCAAAATGGAAATCAGGACTTAAAGATAGAAATTGCCCCAAAATTCCCCAAAAAATCTGGATCCTCACCTTATGCTTAGCGTCGGATAACCGAGCTATTGGAACCCCATAGAATCCAATTCGATCAGTCTTAATTTCATGGGCGGAACTTGCGACGACCCTCGCAGCAACTATCGGCGGCAATTGCCCGCCTGAATTTTAGGATTATCCCCCCAATAAACCCGCAGACATATGCCCAAGTTATATAAGTACTTCTGGACCATCCAGACACACATCTCTGGGGGTTAGCTGGCATTTACAGTCGCCGAATCTGCAGCTGATGGCATTGCGATGCAGATCAGGGGGGAATGGAGAGATGCCAGCTGATGGCTGCTTGCCGGCCCACAAATACAAGCCCTCAATGACCGCGAAACCAAGTCATGGGGTCTGAACCCGCTTCATGAGCAAAAAATTCAGTTTGTTGCTGTCGAGGTTTTCTCCCCCCGGGCAAAGGTTTGTAGGATACCGTACCATTTTGACAAAATTGTCTTGTACTCATTAGGGGTAGTTAGGGTAGTAGGCTCTTCGAAGAGGTGCAACCATGGATTTCCTCAACGGGTGCTTTGTTTTGTCTGTGCAGACTGTTTGATAGATAGACAGCCAAACAAGGCTTTCGGTAATGAGGAATTGAGGCACTTGTGCTTCGGGGGTGGCGGCACCCTAATCCTTTTAGCTTCAGCTTTCTGGGAGGGCGAGTGCCCCTCATCCCCAAATATTCAAACCAGTGCTGATGGCCTGCAAGTCATGCCGGTTGGATAAACAGGCTTTCTTGGAATCTAGTAACATCACTTACGGCACATTAGATAGGTCCGGCTTCTTCAAGCAAGAGTGAGGTGATGATTTGCACAGACACCTAGAAACAGCTAGTCTGGGCCAGGCTCCCCTGCCTCTGTCTTAACATCTCGACAGGAAGGGTTGCGAAGAAGGGAAACACATCAGATTGGGATAGATGCAAGAAATTCATCATCAGGAAATCTATGCAGCGTTCCGCGGTTGGAGAATTCCAGCACCTGGTTACGGGTAGGGTACGGGTCACCGAGCTGGTGGAACCAGTCTTGGTTTTATAACCCCTTTTAGTGTCTAGGGTGGACCTACCAGGTTTAGCAGCAAGCAAGCAGGCAAGCAGCAAGCAAGCAGCAAGCAGCAGCACGCGCAAAATGGGAAAAAATTGGAAGTCCATTGTGGTGGGTCCGAAGTACAATCACACAAAATTTGAGCAATAAACTGGACGGTGGCGGCGGGTAACAAGATTTGCTAGTGGCGGACCTCAGTTTTAAAAATTGCAGTTTAGGGCCAAAAATAGCCATTTTTGGGCAAAGGAACTCCCGGAACACATTCTGAACGGCCCTACCGTGCGTGCCGCTTGACCTGCCCCTGTCAACGAGCTCTTTGCAGACCTAAAACTCCATGATAGGTCCCGGAAACGGCCCAAAAAGGCCCCCAGAAGCTCCAAATGCCAACTGCCAAAAACCAAGAACAGGCCATATCTTTGGCTGCATGGTTCAAAATGTGTTTCCGAGTGCACCTGCTCCAACCGCAACCCCCCACATTTTGTGGTTTCTACCCCTCAGAATTGCCGAAATCGACACCTAGACCGGAATACCTGGGCACACTCGGCTGCGGCAAGCTATGGGCTCAAGCCCAGACAGGTGGGTGCCCAAATGGGTAAACAGGGTCCAGTGGGTGCTGAAATGGGTCAATGATCCCATACCATGTGCTGCGCTAAAACAAGCGTTTCTGGACCGTTATAAGCTTGTGGTGTCCCATTTTGGTCTCCAAAAATCCGAAAAATGGTTTGAAAATGGGCTGTTTTGGGACCAAAAATGGGTCAAAAGTGGGTCAGAATTTCATTTTTCCAAACCTCATCCTAGACCATTTGGGCTGCACCATCGGGTGACATGAGCCCATTTTGAACCCATTCTTGGGCATGTTGGCTCCTCAGAAGTCCAAGTAGCCTTGATAGGGGGCCTTGTGGTGATACGGTTCACTTGCAAGCCGATTTCACTTTGTCAAGACCCATCAATGTGTGAATGTCTCTTGATGTCCCTCACCAGCCATAGCTATGTTCCCTCCCCGAGCAGCTCGGTCCCAATATTCAGTCTTGATAAGGGTTACAGCAACATGAACAGAGGTGGAAAATTGGCCATTCTTGTGTATTATCTCCCTCGCTTGTTTTGAAAAAAACAGGATATATTGGTACCTTCCCAATGCGCGTGTGCAGAAAGTATGAATCCACTCCGATGGGGGTAAAAATTCGAATCACCTCCCTCAACATCTGGCAGTTCTGGCACTAGCCATGAGTTGTGCTCCAGGTGTCGTGCTTTGGGGTTCACGGGTGAGACTGCTATACCATCACCATAGGAAAGGTGTGGTGAGCATCATGAGAACACTTCCACCGTTCATTCCTATGTTCAGTGGTCCCCAGGATGGAGTTCTGTCAAGTTACCTTCGCTGCAAAAGATAATATCAAACAGTGCCAAACCACCCCTTCTCCCCTGCTCATCCTACCGCACGGTCCGTGAATGGCTTCTCTAGAGTTGTGTTTGGTCATTGGCCACGATTCAACATTAGGGCGTCCCCGAACAGTCTGCCTTTATTTTCAAAAAGCATAGGTTTCCGTGTCAATGTGCATCATAATTCTTGTCTTGCAGACAACCATTGACGGATTTCTGCAAAGGTACCTTCACTTCCGGAAGATAATATCAAACAGTGCCCAACCACCCCTTCTCCTCTGCTCCTCCCACCACACGGTCCGCGAATGGGCTCTTTAGAATTGTGATCGGTCGGTGGCCACAATTCAACATCAGGGGGTCCTCAAACAGTCTGCGTTGATTTTGAGACAGCATAGAGCAGTTTCTGTGTGAATGTGCATCATAATTGTTGTCTTGCAGACAACTTTTGACATAAGATGCAGGTATTATGTTTGGATTTGCATCAGGGGTGCAAGTTTGTTGGTGTCTGTTGTTCATTGATCAACAATAAACGCACATGGTGGCAGTTGATGGCCATGTGCAGGCAGTGTGTAAAAGAACTTTTGCGATAAAAAGTCAGCACAGGGTGAAAGAGATATCAACATCGGCATTTGCAATGGCACAGAAGGTCAATTGAAGGTTGTTCCATGTGCCAACGGAGTTTCTGTTGCGATTCTTGCTGCAATGTTCACATTTAGTAAAATTCTCAAAATACAAATATACTCAACAGAAAAACGTATTTTGCGTGCACAAGGCATTTGTACACAGGTTTGTTTAACTATGTAAACATCCACTAGGGTCCATGTGGTTCGCATGCGGCCCCACTTGGGGGTGCAGGGGGCTTGTGGTGACCACAAGTGGCTCCTTGCGGATCACTGTGGCTAATCTACGTACTCAGCGCTATGCACAGCAGGGGTATGCTACAGCACTGTGGCCTTTTACTGGGGCCTGCACAGTCTATCTTGTCAGCAAGGCTAGGCAAGACCAGTTCTGCGACTTCACCCCTGTGCCGGCTATCAGCAAAACAGGGGCTGGCAGTTGAAGTGTGACATTTACCACAAAAAGTGAAAAAGCGGTCTTTGCTGGCAGGGCTCCAGCAGAGGCAAAATAGCCATAGAAAAAATAGAAAAAGACAGAGGAAAAGAAAAAGCCGGGTACCGTAATTGCACTCTGGGGCAGATGTCCCCCGGAGTACTGCAGGAAATGAGGTCAGAGCTGTGGCTGTGGCTGCTGTGCTGTGTGTGCAAAGGCGGCGAAGCCTCCGGCCGTAAGTGTGCCTGATTGCCAGCGCAGAACACTTGCCGTGTGCAGTGTCTAAATCATCCACCTGCCGTGTGTCAAGTATATATGTATGCTGTGTGTCATGGGGCAATAGCAGTGCTGATGGCCTTTGAGGGGGGGGGGGCAGAAATATGGTGTACAGTGTGTCAAAGTAGAGAACACATGTGCAGTGTGTGTTTTGGTGTTTCTTCACGACAATTGCCTTTGCTGTTTCACCCCTTAGGGAAAAGGCAATAAGGGCAAGAGCTGAGGAAGATGTGGGGAGAAGCTGTTTCAGTGTTCAGAGTGTGCCTCCCATGCAGGCCATAGTATCAAGCACTGTAGACACAGAGTGAACCAGTGGTGATATATTAGGGCGCTCGTCTGCAAAGCAGATGTTTGGGGACACAGCGCTGCAAGGTTGCATTGGTAATTCAGTGTTAGGTGCACAGTTCAGTTCATTGTTCAGAACTCAGAAAAGAATTGCATTGGTGGATGCAGGGTAGTGCGCGATGCACTCTGTTCAAGGGGGCTTTGAAACCTTAGAACTGTGCACAAAAACAGAAGAGAAAAGTAGTTCACCTCGGAATATACAATTTTACAAGAGGACTTGTGTGTGACCAAAGATGCGCCATTCACATAGTATCAAGCTGGGCTTGCTTAAATCAATTAACACTTCTTGCTCAAAAATCTCGTCGTCCATTTCATCCACAGTTAGGAGGTGTTTCTTAGGTGTCCAATAGCCCAACTACTGAATTCTTTCGAATGGGACAGTTGAAAGAGGGACACATTGCTTTTCAGTTTGGAAATATCGTTCACCAGCGCGTGGGTGTCAGGGAGTTCATAATCTTCGAAGACCATGTCCGGTGTTCTTGTTTCCTGGCGTCTTTCCTCTTTGAAACTGAGTTTGCTTCCAAAAGTGGGATTTCAGCTTCGTCTGCATCCGTAGATCCGGATGGTTTGGTAGAGAATGTATGATCAGGGCATACATGGTCAATGTAAATCAGGTTGAACACAATTTGGGAGTTGTCGTCTTGCATAACCGAACGTGGCAGCGGGACGTGTGTGTCGTCGGCCGCATTGTGTTCGTTTTGACTTTACTGTACACGGTTCGCTCTTGCTTCCTGGTAGTTTACTGGAGCTCGGGCTTGCTTCAGTGAGGATTGCTTGTTGTCTTCATGGGAGTCCTCGGATTGTGTTTGCCAAAATCTTCCTCTTAGTTCCTCCTTGATATTTATCACCTCCCGATGAATTACCACGCCTGCTGTCATTGGTTTGGCCTGCAAAGCATTTTTTACGGCTTATCAGTACTTTTCTGGTCACCAAGCAACACTGCTACGCTGTTCCGTGACATTTATCAATTCCCTTGCCCACGCCGAGCGCAAAATACCCCATTTGGTATGGTTTGGGATCATCGTAGGGGACTGTTGCGGCAATGGTAGATCGTGTGTTGACACATCTAAAGCTAGATCTCCGATATTCAGCCGTGGTTGTGCAGGACAGCTTCTACAATTGGCTGTTCCTCTGAACTCTCCTGCTTGGACAGAAAATTTCTTCCCTGTCTCACGGCACTTCATGTCTGCCTTTGAGGGGCGTTGATCGGCTGTTTCCCTCTATCTCTCTTTTGCTTCGGAAGGGTACGTAGTTTACGCAGTACCTGTTCAAATTCAGCCTCCTCCTCTTCTCCCCTTGCCTGCTGCTCTCTTTTGCGGGCTGCTTTCTTGCGTCGCTTCGTGCGCTTTGTATCCAAACGCTCCGGCTCACCTCCGTTGTCCTCTCTGTCTTCTCCACGGACACTCTTGTTGGCAGACTGCTCTTCGTCGTGTTCTAGCGGAGTTCGATTTTGAATAGTCCGCCGCGTGAAGGTCTCATGTCATCTTGGTTGTTGACCAACGCGTTGCGTTCGTTCCGGTTCACTGGCGGGTTGCGGCTTCAATTCTTGCCTTGATTCATCGGCCGCGGACTTGTTTGCAGCTGTCTGCGCGAGGTGGTTTTTATCTTGTCGTTGCTGACTCGCGTTTATCGACGGTTCGTGGGTACAGAGCTTTTCAGGACGCTCTGTCGCTTTTTCAAGGGCGTAACAGGACTGGCGCTGGTTCTGATGCTGGCGACTGTCCTTCTTCGCTGCGACGACGTGGTTTTTGCCACGCTCTGTTGATGTCGGCCTGCAAACAAGTTTTCTTGTGTTACTCATCGCGTGGCCTGGTCCATGGATGGATCCATCGATCCAAATCCTGCAACATCGAAAAAAAATAGACACTCAGAAACTGACGTTTGGGCACTGTTTTTTTGTTCCAAATAGTGCAAGGATGATGGCCACGTCATGATTGCTACCTGTCAGGTAGCCTTACCCCTGGTTGATGTTTTGGGACATTTAGCATAGTTTCCTACTTAAATTTCGAAGAATGGTTTTTAGAAAAAAAGTTGGTGGTTTTTTCAAACGATCCGGCAGGGTGGTGGATTCATCTAGAGAAGTACATCTCCACTTTAGAGGAACATCACAACCCTGGGGACACCCGAAGCTATTTCATTTGCCCAACCTTTTCAGCCCCCCCCTTGCCGTCCACAAGCCACAACCATTTGTGTAGACCAACGAGCCCGGCGCACAACCGCACACACCCACAGCCCAGAAAGCCGCATGATACACAAGGCATTGTGGTCTTCAAATTTGGCTAAGGACCGCGGACGCAGCCCTCGAGCGCAAGGATCACGCTCTTTGGCAGGCAGTTGGCGGTTCGTTCAGCCAAACAAACGACCAGCAACTACCGGGCGCGAGCACAACTTCTTCTTTTGTCACCATACGGTCTCCCAAGCCAGCCCAACACACCTCTACATATGCCAACCCTCCGCAAGCCATCTCCAACCACCACAACCCGACGCAACCTATACCAAGGCACCAAAGTAGGAGAAACTCCCCCATTGTACACCTCCATGCCGTCAGAATCTACCATGACATACCCCACCCTTCCCCAAAGGCATCACGAGCCCCCCCGACGTACTTTGCGTATTTGTATTCCATTTTGGCAAGCCGTCAGACGGCACCCCGAGATTGCCCCCGCCTTTTAGCTAATCCACCACTACGCACCCCAGCCACCCCCGAGTTGCTGGAAGCCATCCCCATGTATCCAACGTATCCCAACCCTCAAGCAGCCATCCCAATGCATTTCAACGTGCACCTCACATCTCCTGCTGGTCCAGCAATGCACGCTGACAACTTCGAAGCCACCACAGTGGATCCCAGCTGGCGCTGACACACGTGCCCCAAAGTATGGAAACAGATTCCAATGCAGCCAAACCTACCCCAAGGTATCCCACACCACCCCAATGCACCCCAACGTACCCTCACTGCAACCTACAAACTTGCAGAGCAACGCACTCCAACCTTGCCCTAACACAGCCTCCAACGCCGCAATCCATCAGAAGTACCCTAACCGACTTCAGGGTACCCCAACCCAACCTACGGTATTCCAAGGTACCTCAACCAATTCCAAGGCACCTGCCACCACGCTCCATCGACCGAACTGACAATTAGACACCCTAACCTACTCTAAGGTACCTCAAGGCTCGCCAAACCACCCAAAGGTACCTGGCTGCCCCCCACTGCTCCACTCCCACAACGTACTGCTACGTACTGCAAGATACACATAGTGTAGCCCTCCATACTACAACCTGATGCAAGGTAGTACAAGCCACTTTCAAGTACCAGAATCCAACCTAAATCATTCAAGACGAACCAAACCCTCGTCATATTTTTGAAAGCCGGATTTTCGGGTATTCGAAGCGATTTGGGCTTGGTGGGATGGAGCGAAGCAACATTCAACCAAGCCGTGCAAAGCCGATGTAGCAAGAGTACTTTGTGATTTGGTTAGCTTAATGGATGGGGTGCTGGTTGGGGAGGCGTAGGCGAGGAGCCCACCCCAGGTCGCCAAACTTACTGCTATCCATTCCAAGGTATCCTAGACCACCCCAACACGATATTCTAACCCAAAGCCAGGTACGCTAACCCTTCCCCACCTAGCCTAGGTACACCAACCAACACCAAGGTATCCCAACCCATCCTGACCTATCCCAACGGATGCCTACTTGTCCAAATTCAGCAACCTACCTCAAGGTACCTTGATGCACCCCATATTGCCCAAAGGCACCACACATTACCCCAATAAAGCCTAAGGTACCTCAACATTTCAACCTTTTCCAACCTACTCCAAGGTACTCCAGTCCACGCAAGGGTACCTCAACCCAGCCTGACCCACCGCACCTTCCCCAAACCTGTTTTATACTTCCCCAACGCACTCCAATGTACCCCAAAGCTCCTCAACCGAACACCAAGGTAACCAGGGTTATCTACAAGCAACAAAAGCTATGCCAATCAGCCTGTTGTGGGCTGCGTCCACACTTCAAACTCCGCGATCCCTCATCACATCCCCGAAATACGGAATGCTGCAATACATTGCAACATAGCCAAGTCTGCATATTAGTCTGTACGTACTCCATCGCATGCTGCGGTTGTTATAGCAAATGACACCGTAAGAGATCACCTGGGCGACCCCTTTAAGATACAAAAATATAGAGCACCTCAAGGTACCTGGTTCTGCCAATGACCTACCACATAGCGCAACAGAGCCCAAGGCGTATCGGCCAAGCCAAAGATAACCCAAGCCATCCAAAGAAATCACCAAGCTGCCCAGGTTCCGGCCTTCTCCATCACCACACAGCCTGTCCTACATAATATACAATAATGCACACCATGACATCGTAGCCCACCCTACCGTGCCCATTGCACCCTAGCAGCCCTAACGTATTTAACCCCCTGCTATGTTTATTCAACCCCGAGGCACCTGAAAATACCTCAAGCGAACACGACATATTCAAGCTCATACAGTCATTAGTGTTAGCTCTACATTGCCAAGTGCGCACCTACAACCCAGCGCAGTAGGCCTGAGGTATGAACGGTTTTGTTTGTGTCATATTGACACACCGTGTGTTAGTTTGCTCAGTTGGCCCGCCTTCTTTTAGATAAGATAGATGTTACAAGCTATCGGAAACAATGTTTGCATTATGTTTGCTTAAGATAAAGTATTTCCTTCTTACTTGCCATTAGCAACCCTTTTTTATATAAGAAATACACCCAAAGGGAGAATGTGAAGCGTTTTAATGTGGCAAAGCCCTACTTTTCATGGTTCCTTGCACAAACAAAAGCAGAACAAAGGAGAAGAAAACTTCCTTTGTACAAAGTTACAACATGATTTCATTTATGGTTTCTTGTATCAATTTGTCTAATCATGTTTCTTCCCATTTATACATGCATCACATATGCATACATCATTATACACTCGACATCATCCAATATGACTACATGGCCAGGTAAACCACCCTAACCAATATAAGTCTCATGCCACTCAACACCCGTGTCTCCTCTTGTGTAGCCCCCTTCCGCTTGTTATAGCTCACCTCAGGGTCCTCGTCGATGGTCTTCGCCAATTCTCGGACATAACAAGCATACTTCATGTAATGTCAATACACTGGAACTTTGAAACATGTAAGGCCTGAACGGCGGTGCTCTTTCATGAGAAACCCACGGATTTGTTTTATTTGCTAAAGAGGCACACACGTATAACCAAACATGATTTTGCCGAAACGATGGAGGTAAAAAAAAGTCACTTCCACGTCGTTTCTGAGGGACTTGATCCAGACAAAGCTCGCCCCATTCTTTGGGAAGTAATAATGACTAACACTTCATCATTTTCAACACTCCTTTGAAGCATTCTAGTACATTTTGCAACGTAACCAGGGTCAGAACCCTAGCCTCCAATGAATGTCACCCCTACACCTCGAGTGAGCGGAGATATCTTCCTTTCCTGGAGGTAATACTGAACTAAACTAGGCCCTTCATCCGCTTTTCCTTAAACGTTAAGCCTAGTGGTCTCCCACCTCAGGACCTAGATGCTCAAATGTTTCATCTACTTATTTACGTGCAACTTTGTAATTTTGTTTTGAATGCAGTTGCTTGGCCAAGCGGGCCAAGCCATATCCTGTGCCTGGACCAACCTACATGCCCCAGGTTGCTAACCGCCTGCATTGCACTCCGACCTATGTATTTGAAGTGTCTATCACTGTTGATTGGGCCAGACTCATATCAGTGTTTACTATAAAACAATTTGCTTTGGTTAGGAAAGATTGAGGCTTTGTATTTAAACTCGCATTGTTCAAAATCAACTCCTCTTTGCTACTCAAGTTTTGATTTCGATGGCGAACATCTTGAATTCGATTCCACTCTACTTTCTTGTGATCATCATTTTGCACTTGGGAAAATCATCGAGGTTTTCTTCATCAAAAACAGAACACACACAGCATTGGGTAAGTGAGATACCTGTTTTGGTAGTAGAGACAGCCCCACGGGCAGTTAAAGCACGAGACAAAAAGCAAATGAAATACATTGAAAATGTCTGTAACCCTCAGTGCGAAGACCGTACCCATCACCAGCAGTGCAAGGGCTGAAGGTGAAGAAGCGCCCAAACGGCCATCTACAAGTGGCACATCGCTATCTACAAGGGGGAGCACTCGAGATTTGGGCCCTCGTGGAGAGCATGAAGCAAGACAGGCTGAGAAGGAAAAATTTATCAACCCTGACATCTGTCCTGACACTGAGGCCCCACCTTAGCGTTGGAGTATGTCGAAAGACTGGGGAGCAAGGATCCCTTGGCGGCAGCCTTAGGGTCCGTGGTCGCCAGGTCCGAGTGTCGTTCCTTTCCTCCCTCCGTGATTCGCAGATCCTAAGCAAGAGATATTGGCCAGAAAGAAAGTGAAGGACTGGCAAGACAAAGAAGCGGCGGGGACCCTCGGGATGTGAGGAGATGGATGAGGGTTTGGGACGCGTTCTGGGGGGGGGCCTGGCCACGGGACACGCTGCGGCAGACACACAAGCAAGCAGGTAGGCAAACAACTGCGCTCACAGGGGCAGCCTCATAAAACAAAGCTTTCTAGGATCCTTGCCACTCTGAAACAAAACAAAAGTATGTACACATCAGGATATATACACCGGTGGGTTAAGCCATGGACTGGGGTAAAGGTGCCTCAGGGCAGTAGACACTGCGTCCTCAACCATATCCCATCCCTAGGTCCCAACTTCCCATTGGCATGGAGGTACGAGGGTTCAAATACACACCACGGACCTGCCCAAATAGACCCTAGAACCCTGCTGAGGTAGGTGCGTCTGAACGAGCCATCAGCGAGTTCTTGGAAGCGGAAGAAAATGCAAGGCGAAACAACAGTTGCTCCCTATTCTCCTTCAATCGCAGATCTCAACCCCTCTCTGAGCCTCAGATATGGCCCTGCCATTTTCCCCCAGGACTTGGGGGCTCAAAATCAGCTGTTTCAGCCAATTCTGACTTTGGCTCAAAAGAGTCCAAAATTGACCCCCCGGTCGGGCCGAACGAGGGCAGGGACAAAGCAACCCACCATGTGACCTTCGAGTACAAACTGTTTAAAGGCCCTATATATGCAACTTGGTTCCCCCAGGTTCCCTGGCATCTTGGCGCCACGGGGTCGCCACTTGGGGTCAAGATGCCAGGGATCCTGCAAAATCGGCCCTCTTGGGCGGCCGGCCAGGGTTGGTTTTCGTGGCGATCTCGTCAAGCCAAGCCTTGATCCATGGCCCTTGACATCCCCTTTGGTCCCGTGCGTTTGGGTTTGGCTTGGTGTCATGTTGCCTGCTTACTGTTCCCCGAGGGGATGGTCAAACCACAGGGCAGAAAACAGAAAGAAATGCAGAATTCGGCAACGTGGCACGCATTGTAATTTGAATAACTGCGGTTAGGCCCAAGCAGCAAACACAAAAACCTAGGGCAATTGACCCTTGGTCATCTGCTACAAGAATTACCACTTCTTTCCGGGTAGGTCCCTTGCCGCATGGGAATATGGTGTTCCCAGAGTGGCCTAAAATGGCAAAAACAGCGCAATTTTGCCAAAACGGCCCACACTCACCATCCCATGTCTCCATGGCCATGGTGAGCAATAATCCGACCAAAGTTGGTAAGGACACATGGGACTGAGGTCCCAATATATGCCCTATGACATCCCTCGAGGCTGCCTCTAGCCATTTTTCTACTTAGCGGAAAAATGGTACACGAAAAATGGTAAACCGCAACATACCCCATGTTGGGTCACCGGTGGCTCTCCCATCCCAAGGCGAGGATACATCTCCAAATTGCCCTTAACCTCGGGTATTGGGCGCACACAACCTCAGGGCAAACAATAAGGGGGAGATTGAGGTGGGGGCCATTGTGGCCCAAAAGAGGGTTAGTCGTCCCAAAAGTGTTTACTGCAAAAATTGTATCTGTGATTCGCAAGGGAGAGGGACTTTAGGCTTTTGCATGGAAGCAACCAAAAGCCTTAAGTCCCCTTATCAATAATGGTTCGGGTTTGAAGCACAAGAAAATCATTTTGAACACTTCGACCCTTGGAGCACACAAAAAGTCGGAAAATGGCCAAAAACATCAAAATCCGGCCATATATACCCATGGGGCACCAAATCCCATGTAACATGGCATATAGCCAAGTTGAAGGGCCCATAGTAAGTGTTTACAAACATGCTTACAGTGGGTCAAGTCCTCCCTTGAATTCCAAGTCAATCGTGCATGCATATGGGCAAGGGTGCAAGAGGCAGAAATGGCGTGCGTGCTCACAAGGCAATATTATATGAAATAGTAGACAAGCTTGGAAAACTCAGACAAGCTATGCATGATGTTCTCTGTGGTCTCTAATTCCCATATTATCTTACTTGGAGGCTCATATCGCCGTTGGCTTCGAGAACGAGCCTTGGCGCCACGGCCATCCTGGTCAATTTTTAGAGCAAAGGTCGTCTGTTCAAACAGCCATGTTGTGGTATGCATTGAATTGCGTGAAACCATGGTTGAGGTCGCTCCAAAGAAGAAAATAACCTCGGGCTGTTGGTCTTGTGAGCATTGTGTTAAGTCTTTTACGTTCATGCTCACAAGTACACAACGTTAGCGTTTGCGCACGACAAAAACGTTTTTGCACTCATATGTGTCCAAAAACAACCTTGTAAGCCGCTCTTCCAAAGGGAGCGATATGCTAATGTGAAAGGCATATGAATCGGATTTACCCGAATAGGTGAGGAGGAAAGAAGAGATGGCGAAGCAATAGCACTACACAAGACACATATATGGGCCAACTCCTTAAAACCGGTTTGTTTTCTCTGTTTTCTGCTCCTTTGGTGCCCTTTGCTACCTTTCATTGAAACGGGCACCCTCAAAATATACACAAAAATGGTATTATACATGAAAAATGAACTTTTGACCTCAAATACCCCCCATGGGGTTTGAACCCACACTCTACCAACCTTAGAGTTGTGTTTTTCCTCTAAGCTACGACCTGTCGTCGACGATCTCAGAGAAAACCGTAGTATAATAAAAAATTTGGAAAATCAGTACTCCTTACATGCTCCAACCACTATTAACCTCCCATGCTCTTAAAACCGTGGCAACCGACGACCCAAGTGTCAACTGCTTTTCACGGTGAGCGAAGAACTTAAGGGAGGGACAGGGTGGGCATATATGTGTCTTGTGTAGTGCTATTGCTTCGCCATCTCTTCTTTCCTCCTCACCTATTCGGGTAAATCCGAGCTGGCTCAGCTAGCACTACACAATCCCCATATATGGGCAACAGAACGGAAGAACTGAGCTCCCGTGAACTGAACCCTTATATAAGAATTAATTAATCGCCAGGCGCGAAGCGCGCGCCGCTTCCCCAGTCGCCAGATCAGGAGGGACCAGAACTTGCGTGATGCGCAACAGAGCTCTGGTCCTGTCGTAAAACTTCCTGAATGTATCGTAACAGGACCAATCACCCAATGCCGCTACCACATGCGGATCCACGCCAAGATAGATTAGTGCAGTTGCTGCTGCTCCTCGTGTAGAATGCGCGGAAAACGAATCCGTCTCCAGTTCCCCCAATTCCAGTAGGTGTTTCCTTAACCAGCGAGTAGTGAGACCGTTGATGGTATCAGACGATAAAGGCTTCCGTGGCTTTCGTAGGGACACAAAAATCTCAGAACCCTCGTAATCACCAGTAGCTTCCAAATAACGCGCTAAGCAGCGCTGCGGATCAATTGACGGTGGCGTAACATTGTGAATAGGATAACGTGCATAGTATCTCCTCCCTTTGCGCTTAGCAGAAATGAACCAAGGCTGAGCAGCGCGTTGGATATCCCTACGTGATCGCGCCAGATCAACGCCTCGGAACAAGGCAAAGAATCTCAAGGACAAAATGGCTTGCAAGCGCAGCTGAGCTTCCGTCTCCACAGGTTGCTGATGCATGACTTGTATAAGACGCCGTACATCATAGAAACGATGATAATGAGGAATACTGACGAACCAGTCACGTTTCAAGTTGCGTAGCATACCCTCGAAACGTAGTTGCGAAAAGCACGGGAATAAACACACTGCTGAATACGCCATACGCCCAGCACTTAAAGAATGCGTGCGTGAAAACTTTAAAAGTTGCACCGCCACCGTCATCAGTGGGATTTGACCAAAGCGCTCCACCTTTAACAGTGGAGCAAGCGCCGCGTCTTGTAACAAGAACGTACCAAACATGTGCCACGCAGAATTGTAACGTTTCAAGGTGTCCTTCCCGATTTCATTGATGATGAGCGTCGCCTCTTCGTTGGTAGCTCCTCGCAATTGATAGTATTCACGCAAACATACGCCAAGGTCAACACGAAACGTGGTTGTGTCTCTGTGCCGTCTGGCATTTGCAACCGGAACTCCGACGTGTTCACTGCGAACTTCACGTGTTTCATCAATAGGTTCCACCAAACTTCGCGCGGCCTGTACGGCAGAGCCATGAGAACCTCCACCCCTGGTGACTCCAACACTTGGTTGACCAACTGAGGTATGTGCTTGAACGGCGGGAAGACCCACCCCGGTGAAAGTAAAGTTAGATTCTGGGAGAAGACATCGATGGCGTAAGCCCCCGGCTGAGGACACGGACTGACGAACTTGCTGCACACCGCATTGGAACTCCTTGACATCCAATCGATTTCCGGCTGAATCCAACTTTTGAACTCCTCCAGGATCCAAGTCAACACGTCCGACGGGAAGGTAGCCTCCGACGGTGTCCAACGAAGCCGAGACCAAATGTCCGCCGGATTTACCGAGGTGTGCACGTAAAACGGTTGAATCTCGATGCGATTGGCTTGTGTAAAATTCCACAGTTGGAGAATCAATGCGTTGAACCGCGGCTTGCGACCTCCCCACTTGCGGAGATACCAGTAAAGGACCATTGAGTCGGTGAAAAATCGCAGCGTGGTGTCCCTCAGCGCATACGCTTGAATCGTCAGTAGGGCTCCCCTGAACTCTTTGACGTTTATGTGTTCCTCTCGATTCAGGAACCAACCGAACGCTGCTTGGGCATTCCCTTGAAGGACTCCGCCCCACGCCAGATCCGACGCGTCCGAGTACATGTCCCTGACGTGACCCATGGAAACTACGAAGGTGCGTCCCTTCCACTGGTGTAACTCGTCCGCCAGATCCATCAACTGACGTGACACGCGCTCCGGGAGCGCCACGTCTGCCTCCCAGCCAGCCTGGACTGCCACCGCCACGTGCACCGCCAGGGCGTCGCTGAGGAGTCGGATATGGGGCATGGCGAACAACAAGGAACGGATTCTTCCAAGAACGGAGGCGCATCGCCTCACTGATGGTGTGTGACTGTGTGCCAGTCTGTTCACGTCCCGAAAAATTGCTTGTAGGCGCTTTGGAGGTACCGCGACGAATCCTTCCCTGAAGTTCAGCATAAAACCAAGCATTATAATTTCTTGCGACGGCTCCAAACATGATTTTGGGACATTGACCAATATACCCAACCGATGCAAAAGTTGTACCAAAAAACGTGTGTGTTCCAGACATTCACGGTAAGTATTGCCAATGATGAGCCAATCGTCCAAGTAGACCCAAACGAGTGCTCCGCGTTCACGCACGGTATTTAAAATTGGTTGCATGAGGCGTTGCCATTCCCGTGGTGCAACGTTTAATCCAAACGGCAAAACGCACCACCTGTAAAATTCACCGTCGACGTAGACCCCCAAATAAGGTCGATCCCGCGGATGGATACCCATGTGAAAATAAGCACTTTTCAGGTCAATTTTGCAAGCATACTGACCGGGTCTCAAGAACGGTAAAATGCCCCACAGAGTGACCAAACGAAAATAGGTGGTCTGTACAAACTGGTTCACGTTCTTCAAATTGGTGATAGGTCGACGGCCCCCCTCAGGATGTGCCTCGTCTGACGCTTTGTCCACTGCGAACATACTTGCACAACACTTAATGTCTTTGCGCTCGACGCATTCCATGCAACCCTGTTGCACTGCATCCAAAACGTGTTTTACCAATTCAGGGTCGGTTACCTCTGCGTGGGAAGAACGAGGACGGAAGTCGTCGGTTGGTCGATCCGGATCAAAACCGTCAACCCAATCAAGCTGCAGCCCATTGCGAATCACTGACGCCGCGTATGTGTCCTTCAACGTTTCCCATTCATGCAATTGTGCACGACAGCGCAAATAGAGTGGCAAATGGGGATGGATCGGCGGTGGCACGCACACGGCTGGTGCCAATAAATCCTCTACAGTCAAGCTACTGCTGTGGTCGTTCATCTAACTTGTCGTTACGTGGCACAAATCTTTGGGTGAAACCCTTACCTTTGCCTTTGCCTCCTTTGCCAGATCTCCGTGGATCAAAACGACCTCGTGTTGAAAACGAACGGAAAGAACTACGATGCGAGTAAGGGGAGAAACGCGTGCCTCTCAGGTCTTTTTGTAATTTGTTGCGCGACTGCAGTAGTGACATGTCATCCTTCGAGAGTAACTCTGGTGCAATCGCAGGTTGTTCAAACCGTTTATCTACTGCCACTCGCCGGGAGCTTTGGATGCTGTAGTCCAACGCACCCAACATTGCAAACAAATGTTCACATAGTACCAATGAAACAGGTGCTTCCGGAGCTACCGTTGTGTCATCTTCGCGTGTTAAGACTACTCCCAGGACTCGCATGGCGTCTTTTACCTGTTGTTCCCAACGACGCTTCTCTGCGTCCGCTGGATGTTTGTGCGTTGGCGCGTTATTAACAGCTGCCCTATGGAACTCGTCGAACACTGGCAAGTGCTTCAACATCTTTTTTCTGCGAAACTCGTCTTGCAAAACCTTTCGCTCTTCCAGGAGTGCAGACAAGCGTGAAGGAAGCGACAGAACCTCATCGCGCCACACGAACGTGGACTCCTTGTCCGACGCGGGGCCAGCGTGGTCCTTGGGACCGCTCAAAGTTTCGCATGCCAAGAAGACGTCTTCGCGATGCGACGACGTTCCTGTTCTGCCAATGTCGTCGCCCTTTAAGGTGAGTAAGGCATCACGAACCAAGGCCATCGTGTCTTTGACAGTGGCCAGTGTTTTCTTTCCTGTAAGTTTGGAATACAGTGACGCTGCCTGCCAAGGACTGAGACCACTCATTGCGCCTTCCTTTGCCAACTGTGCTGCATGTTCCAACGACTCAGAACTCAGGTTCCACGCCGAATCCGGCAATTTCAGCACGAACTCGTGAAAATCCAGTGTCTCATTTTCTTCTGTCATTTTGTTAAAATTTATATCCTTAAAACATTTTGGATTGCATCAGAAATCAAAGCTCTGGGTACAGGAAATCACTAGTTGAACAACTCAGTGAGCGCGTGACCGGTTTTAAGAGCATGGGAGGTTAATAGTGGTTGGAGCATGTAAGGAGTACTGATTTTCCAAATTTTTTATTATACTACGGTTTTCTCTGAGATCGTCGACGACAGGTCGTAGCTTAGAGGAAAAACACAACTCTAAGGTTGGTAGAGTGTGGGTTCAAACCGCGAAGGGGGAAGATCTAGAGTTCCCTACAAACTCATGGTCTTTGGTAATCATGAGTACGGTCGCTTGACGGCAAAGTTTGGGCGTCGATTTTCTCCCAGGCGCGACGGCTAAAAACTCTGTTGAGTACAACAGATGAAAGTACACCAAATACCCTACAGATCCAGCCCTTAACTTCCTTCCCAACCTCAAAGGCACGGGAGAAAAGTGAAAACAAAGCTCGCCACGGAAAGTCGACACCGAAGCGCGCAAAGTTGACGACGGGCAGCCATTTCACACCGACAAGAAATCAGATCAGAACAATCGATTTTAATCGACTTCCCGCAAGATTCGCTCATTAATTGAAATTACATAACTTCCAGATGGATTTCATGGATTGGGAAAATTGGGGACCGGATTGGTCCCATGCCGGTTCTCAATGCACTGAAGAAAACCTATTCCCACAAGCAGGACAGGGAATGGCCGTGGATGACGGCGAAGGGTAGATATTCACCGTATGGGCCATGGGATCCTTGGTACCGCTTCACCCCCCTCCTTAGATCAAACCATGCGCGGGCTCGATCACACCCAAGCATGGCGGCGGGCACCCAGGATAACCGCTTGGGGGAGTTTTCCTGCTCAGGCACATACTTGGGTTGATATCTCCACATGACTCCAAAGTCCCACACAAACGGTACAAATTCCCCAAAGACGGATGAAATTCCCCAAAAATTAACAAGTAGGACCTGTAAATGAACGTAAATGAGGGTATAGTATGACGTTTCAAGTCCCTGGTCCTGACAGCGATTGTTTGGCTTCCAAAGAACCTGTTAACCCATAGCAGGCGCACCAGGTGCCGGCTGCGACGGTCACCACCACAGCAGGAGTGGCATACACGGCCAACATAGGCGTCATGCGACAACCAAGGTGGTTCCACGGGTTGAGAGCAACCACAGAGATCGGTCAGGACGGGCCAGGCTTCGCAAGGCCGCAGCCTGGGGGACAATCCCCACGGGTCCTTCCAAGGGCGCAGCATGTGAATATCCACGATGCGAGTCCAGAGTGGTAAAGCTGCGCGAGCTCCTCCATAAGGGATCGGGCACCACAAAGGCCATGCATGGCGGAGTCCCCATGCAGTCTGGGCGGAGGCTTCGACTCCTCAAACCACCAGTATCCCAAGCAGACTGACGGAGCTCAGGACACTACACTGGTGGGCACCACTCGACTGCGGAGGCAAGTCGGCAGGCTCAAACTGGTACTGACAGTGGCGGACCACTGGAAGTTCGCTTCAGGCAACTGGGCTTTCAGCCTTGCGCCTTCAGGATCTCAGCCACAGGCACAGTCACGAACACACGGTATCACAGGCACAATCTGTACTTAAGTACCGGTCCAAACTAGACCATATGTAAAGGAATGTACATTGCGAGCGTGGTCACCTCCGTATGTCGGTTCCTGTCCCTTATGGGGACAATCTGTAGCTCTGTAGTAGTCAAGCAGGACTGTGTGGACATGTCACAGCGACCCTCAGTATAATGCATAGTTTCCTGAGGTCGCTGACGTATTGAGCAAAAGAAGACAGCAATGGATGGCGCGCATCCTTGAGAATAGGGCAATGACATAGGCACATAGGTCAATAGCCATGTAGACACGCTCCTCAAGGAGCACCAAACCATGCCATGGTCAGGATAAGGCGTCCACAGGGGGAGGGAGGAAGCAAATGCCCTAAGGCAAGCAACTCACACACACTCACCCCTGACCTGGATACCTGCAGTTGCCATGGGAAAGCGAAGCGGTACCCAGGACCCCATGGCCCATAGGGCAAATGTCCATCCTTCCCCGTCACCTATGCCTATTCTTCGTCCTGCTTGTGGGGATATGTTTCCTCCAGCCCATTTAAAACCGATATGGGACCGATCCGGTCCCTAACATTTCCAATCAATTAAATCAACCAGGAATTTTTATAATTTCAATTCAATGATTGAATCTTGCTGGAAATGGATTAGAATCCATGATTCTTACCCGATTTCTCGCCGCCGCAAAAATGTCGCCCGTCGTCGCCTGCGCGCGTGTTGGCGGCGTGTTTCCGTGGCGAGTTTTGTCTTGACTTTTTCTCGTCTACCTCTGAGGTTGGAAAGGAAGTAAAGAGATGGATCTGCAGGTGTCCAAATGTACTTTCATCTGGTGTGCTCACCAGAATTTTTCGCAGCCGCGTCTGGGAGAAAATCAAGGTAGGTAGGTAGGTATCTTCGGGAGCTCGGGATGCCTCCTTTGACATTGCAGGAAGAAGGTCTTACCAAGGGGACGTCCTGTCCCTCCCACTGGCCTATGTCAGGTGCCTCTTGAGCCGCTCCCGCATGTGCTTGGGAAGGCATAGTCGCGGCCACCCGGTCCATGTGTCCCAGGTGGGAGGGTGTCCCCACATGTGTCCATGGGTAGGGCCACATGCCCCCTCCTTTGGGCGGCAGCTCTGGGGGCTGCCCATCCGTGTGAAGTATCTCTCACCACAAGGGGTATTGCTCCCGCTAGTCTACGGTACGACCGCCTCACCCTTGTGGTTTGAGTTGCGGGGCCACTCTGCTTGGCAGGTGACCCCCTCCTGGACTGTGTACCGGCTTGCTTGTCACCGGTTGCTTCCATGGCTCCGGGTGACGTTTGCCATGGTCCCCGATGCAGCCTGGCCGGACTCGGACCAGTGGCCTTGGAGTACCGCTCTCGCCACTGCCCCAGTGGGTCGGCTGGGTCGCCCCAGTGCGTCCGACCCATGGGGTATCGGGTCTTTCCTGTCCCTCGGCCGCCCTACGTGTGTGCAGTGTCCTGGGCTGCTTGGCTCCTGTTCACCGGTGTGCCCGCGCGGTTTGCTGTGTTGCGTCTGCGGTGTCCTGGGCCACTTGGCTCCTGTTCACCGATGTGCTCGCTCGGTGTGTTGTGTTGCGTGTGCGGTGTCCTGGGCCACCTGGCTCCCGTTCACCGGTGTGCGCGCTGTGTGCGGTGCGCGTGTGCCATGGGTTGTTGTGTCCCTCTTCCTCCCCCCCTAATTTTCGTTTTTTTCTTTTTTTTAAGAAAAAGAAAAACAGGGGCGCGCGTACACTGCAGGCACAGCCACGGGCAGCTGGTGCGGCGGTGCAATGGTGTTGTGTCCTCTGGCGCGTGTCGTCGGTGCTGTGGCAGCGGTCGCGCCCCAGCGGTGCGGCCCTCGCGTCCTGATGTACACGGGCTTGGGTCAGGGAGGGTTTGGTGAGGTGTCTCTTTGCTTCTGGAGCTGGCTGGTTAGGCGGCTGTGTGGGCTGTGGGTGTGGGCTGTGGTTACGTTGTTCCCTCGGCGGGCCTGGTTAGGAGTCAAGGGTTGGCGGTTTTGGGGTGTGGCTCGGGTTTGATTTTTGTTTGGGTTTTGGTTCAGTTAGGCGGTTGCGACGGTAGCGGGCCTGGGTTCGGTGCCTTTGGGCGTAGTGGTGCCCGTTGTTGTGTGCGTTGGTGTCCTTCGGCGTCCGGTTCGTTTGGTGGCTTCTGGGCGGGGCTGGCGTGGCGCCCCGTGGTGGTGGTTTGCTGGGTAACGGGGTTAGGTGACGGCGCCGCTGGCCGGGGGGTCAGGCGCGTCGTGCTGTGTGGTGCGCAGGGCTCCTGGGGTGCTGTGGGTGTCGCCAGTGTCGGTGCGCCGACGCTTGTGGGGTGGTGAGGGGGTGTGTTTGTGCGGGGCTGGGCTTTGGGTGATGTCCCACAGGCGGATGCCGTCTCGCTGTGTCTCCTGGAGGGTCTCCCGCAGGCGCCTAAGGACATACGGGTGGTCCTGGGGCGCGGGGAGGTTGCGGGGGTGGACTCCCAGGGGTTGGAGCGCATCGGCCAGCATGGCTTCCCATGCGGCCTGCGGCATCCACCCCCCCGCCGGCCGGAGGCGGCAGTTCTCCACCGACCCCTTGCGGGGCCGATGGACCAGGCCCTCGAGGGAGCGCTCTCCCCAAGCCCACTTTCGCACCTCCCAGAGCTGCGTGTGAGTCCAGCGCTGCCACCACTGTCCCTGGGCGGGCCTGCGGTCTTGAGCGGAGGAGTGGGCGTGGGCGGGTGTGACGGGGTCGTGGGGACCGGTTGCCGTGGGGGGCCTGGGGGATTCCTCGTAGTCCTGTTCCGTGGGGGTGCGCGGGGAGTGGGGGCGCGCGCGGATGTGGACCCGCGGGTGTGCGCGCACGGTCTCCTCCTCGGGGTTGGGCGGGGACTCGCGGCGGCGGCGGTAGTGGGGCATGCGTTGCATGTGGGCTGTCATCGAGGGTTGGTAGGGGGGCGGGGACTCTGCTGGCGGACCCTGGCGTCGTTCTGGCCTGGTCGGGGGCGGTCTGTGGGCCTGGGGTGCGGGCTTTGAGAGGTGGCGGGACGAGGTGCGTGGTGCTTCGGCCGCGGCGCGCTCCGCTGTGAAGGTGATGGCGGCAGCATCGGTGACGGTGGGGGGGCGCCGTGCTGGGCGCTGCTGCCTCCGGGCCTGGGACGGCTGGGGCCGAATGTCATAGAGAACGTCCTCCAGGGGCCGGGCTCGCGCTGCTGTCGTGGCGCCGGGTTTGGACTTGGGTTTGGGCTTGGCTGCAGGTTGCTGTCGTGGCGCGCTGACGGGTTTGGGTGCCTGTTTGGCGGCGGTCTTGGGTTTCGGCTGGGTCGTGGGTGTCGGCCTCGTCGGAGCGTGGGCGTTGGCGGCGGTGGGGTTGCTCGCGGTGGGGGCGGGTTTTGGGGGCCCGTTTGGGAGGTGTCCCCCGCGGCCTGGGGGGTGGAGTGCTGGATGAGGACGTTGTGGTGGTGGTGGATGAGGTGGTCGTGGTGGTGGAGGCTGTGGAGTCGGAGGCGGAGGAGAGGGCTGTGGGAGA
Organism: Eutreptiella sp. 'Long Island Sound 2002'; assembly: GCA_964036045.1. Taxonomy (NCBI): domain Eukaryota; phylum Euglenozoa; class Euglenophyceae; order Eutreptiales; family Eutreptiaceae; genus Eutreptiella; species Eutreptiella sp. 'Long Island Sound 2002'. Next base: position 145,108,721 of record OZ038379.1, on the reverse strand, counting down.
CGGCGGAGGGTCCTCGGCTTCGGGGGCGGGCGTATGATGCTGGGTCCTGTAAGTAGCGAGAACGAGGGTGCAGGTTCGGGCGACGGGCGTGTGCGCGCGTTTTCCCTGGTGATCCGTGCGTGCTGGTGCTGCTGTGGAGGCGTTGTCTCGGCTGCGCGGGCACGTGGGTTACCCGGGGAATGGCCATATCTGCTCCAGGACGTGCGGGTGTGTTTGCTGGAGGTAGTCGAGGGTCTGGAAGAAGCATCGCTGGATGCCGGGCATGTCCTCCTCTGTGAGGTGGGGGTAGTTTTGGGTGGGGGTGTCTGGGCCCGGCCACAGCAGCGTCATGAGGCGGGTTGCCACCATGTATGGGCAGAGTTGTAGGGTGGTGGGGCGCGGGGGGGTGGGTCCCCTGCGGTTTGGGGGGGCTTCCCTCTGCTGGGGGTGCAGCCTGACCACCCACACCCATCGGTCCGTGGGGATTCCCCAGGTCCGTTGGGTCCACTTGGCGAGGCAATACATCGCCCTACCAAGGCCCTGGTAGCCGCTGCGGATGGAGAGCAGCGTGTCCAGAGATTTGCGTTCCCACGTGCCCCAGATGTGGGGGTCGTCCGGGTCGTCACCCCTGGCGTACGTGTCGGGGCCTGGGTTGTGTGGGGGGGGGGGGCGTAGTCGGCGGGGAGGAGGGAGTCGGAGCCGTGTACCACCCAGTGGTCAGTGGGTGCGTGGTAGTGGGTGGTGGAGAGGGTGTAGTGCAGATTGTACATGAGGGTCATGTACGTGGAGGGGGCTGGCTGCTGCTCGTCGGGGGTGTGGATGTCCCCCGGGACGTGGTGCCGGAAGTTGCTCAGGGAGGCCATCCGGGCTCCCCATGTTTCCCGCTCCCACTCTTTGGTGTTGTCGGGGGTGGCGCCGGGAGGGGGCTGGGCCATGTCGGGCTCGTGGTAGCGGGTGCGGCCCTTGATGTCCACCCGCCCCGGCACGGGGTGTCCGACTAGGTGTCGCCCCCAGTCGATGGGGGGCACCCAGATCCAGCTCCCCGTGGGGGGCGGGCTCTCGCCGTCCGGGGTGGCGCGTGGGGGGCGGTCGTGTCGGGCTACGTGGAGGAAGGCGTCGAAGAGGAAGTCTCTGACGCCTTCCCCCAGGGTGGCCGCCTGGACCAGGGTGGCCTACCGGATGCGGATGCTGGTGCCTGAGGTGCGGAGGCACAGCACAACGTCCTGTTCCCGGAGTCCCCGGAGGTGCTGCCGTACCGCTGCGGGGTTGTGTAGGGCGTAGGGTTCGGCCGGAACGGCGTCTGGTGGTGCGGGGTGTGATGGGGGGGGTGGTGTGGGTTGGGGGGGGTGGTCGTCGTTGTCGCACGTGGGGTCCGGTGATGGGGTCTCTTGTGGCGGTCGCGGGAGGGCGGATTCGCGGTGGCGTGTGTCGGCAGGGGTATCGATGTCAATTGGCTGGTGCTGGCTGCCGCGTGTTGCGTCCGTGGCCTGGTCTCGGGGGGGGGGTGGGGGGGGGTGGTGTGGGGGTGGCGCTGTTGGTGGTGCGGGGGGCGGGGGTGGGTGTTGTGCTGGCTGGGGGTCTGGGCGTCCCTGTGGGTTGTGTGGGTGTTGCGTGTGTGCGCCGTGCGGCCCTTGCGGTTCTTGAGTGGTTGTGGTGCCGGGGTATGGGTGGGAGGTGGCCGCATGAGCGCCCGGGTGGGGCTGTGGTCCGTATGTAATGGGTGGCTGCTGGTGGATGGTGCTCGCTGGTATGGGGTGTGGGTCGGGGGGCTGCTGGTCGTGGTGGGGCGCTCCTACTAGGCCCTGGTGTTGCTGATGTGCGTGCGCGGCTCCTCGCCGGTCCATGGGGTTGTACCGTGGCTCGTGTGTCGTGGGCCCGTGTAGCGGGGGCGGCGGGTGGTGCTGGACCGCGTGGTGGTGGTGTTGAGGGTGTGCTGGTTGTGTGTGGTACCCCGGCGTTGGTGGGTGTGGTGGCAGGGGCTGGTGGTGGTGGAATACGTGATGGTGTGGTGCCGTGATGTGCGCTATGTGGGGTGGGTGGTTCTTGGGGCCTGGTTGTGCTGGGGCGTGGTGGGGATGTAGCTGCAGGGGGTCGCTTTAGCATGGGGGCATTAGGGGGTAGGGGTTGGGAGGGACGGGGGCGTGTTGGCGGTGTTGGTGGTGCCATGTCCCCTGGCTTTGCGCGTATGGTGGTCCTGGCATGGTGTGGACATGTGTGGGCGGTGGTGGCTGACTGGGCTGCAGGGTTTAGCTGCTGCGGTACGGTGGTGGTGGTGGGCGCTGGCGGTGGCGGTGTTGTTGGTGTGCCCCGGGGGTCGGGGCGTGGGGTGGTGCGGTGTGGCTGGACCCGGGCCCTGGTCGGGGCGTCGCGCCCTGCTGGCGGGCGCGTTGGCGGGCCCCCTGACCTGTCTTGGTCTTCTTGGCCTGGTGGGTGTCGGGGGCGGGTGAACCCCCCTGTCCCCGTGGGGGCGACAGGGAGCGGGCGTGCCAGCAGTGTGCCTCTTGGAGGCTCGTCTTGAGGCCTCTGACGTAGGTTTCCTGGTCCGTGAGGCCCATCCGTGTGGCGGTGGCCTCGTTGGGGGCGGCCAGGTGGGCGTCCCGAAAAGACGCCCAGCCCTCCGGGGGCTTCTGTTGTGCAGGGTGGGGTTGGTGTGCCCTTCGTCCTGCTTGTGGGGATATGTTTCCTCCAGCCCATTAAAACCGATATGGGACCGATCCGGTCCCTAACATTCCCAATCAATTAAATCAACCAGGAATTTTTATAATTTCAATTCAATGATTGAATCTTGCTGGAAATGGATTAGAATCCATGATTCTTACCCGATTTCTCGCCGCCGCAAAAATTTCGCCCGTCGTCGCCTGCGCGCGTGTTGGCAGCGTGTTTCCGTGGCGAGTTTTGTCTTGACTTTTTCTCGTCTACCTCTGAGGTTGGAAAGGAAGTAAAGAGATGGATCTGCAGGTGTCCAAATGTACTTTCATCTGGTTTGCTCACCAGAATTTTTCGCAGCCGCGTCTGAGAGAAAATCGACGCGCAAGCATTTCTGTCAAGCGACCCAACTCATGGATCTCATAGACCATGAGTTCGTAGAGAATTCTACATCTCCCCCCTTTGCCGTCCTTTCATGCCCCTTTCACATGGACATATCCCTTCTTTTGGGGAAGCGGCTTACAGGGGTGTTTTTTGGCACACACATGGGTGCGGAAAACCCAAGTCAAAATCGTGCGCTAACGCTAACTTTGTGTACTTGTGAGCATGAACGTAAACAACTTAACATAATGCTCACAAGACCAATAGCCCTAGGTTATTTTCAATTCGAGGGCCAACTCCACGATGGCTCCACGCGATTCAATGCATACCAAAACATGGTCGCTTGAAAGGATGACTTTTCCTCTAAAAATTGGGCCAAAACCGCCATGGTGCCAAGGCTTGTTGTTGGGGCCAAGGGCCGTATGAGCCTTGAACCAAGGCAATATGGAAAGAAGAGAGCACGGAGGACATCATGTATGGCTTGCTTGATTTTCTCAAGCCTATCTACTATCTCATATAATATTGCCCTGTGAGCAAGAGCGACTAGGCTGCCTTGTGCACACCTCCCCATATGCGTGCATGATTGACTTGGGAACCAAGGCAGCACTTGACCCATAGTGGTATGTTTGTGAACGCTTACTATAGGTCCTTCAATTTGGGTATATGCCATATTATATGGGCTTTGGTGTCCCATGGGTATACATGTCCCAATACTGGCATTTTGGCCATATTCCCTACTTTTCATGTGCTCCTATGGCCGAAGTGTTAAAAAATATTTTCTTGTGCTTCGGACCCAAACTAATGTCGATAAAGGGACTTGAGGCTCTTGATTGCTTCCATGCAAAGGCCTAAAGTTCGTCTCCCTTGGGAACCGGAAATACAATTTTTTGAGTAAACACCTTTTGGACTCCTAACCCTCTATTTGGCAATAATGGCACCAAACCCCATCTCGCTCTTAATGTTCGCCTCTGGGCTCTGTGCACCCGTTGTCCTACGTCAAGGGCAATATGGAAGGAGAACATAAACCCGCCTCGAATAGGGTGTATCCCCTTGTGTCCTCTCCTTGGGATGGGAGAGCGATGAGTCGCTCAATATGGGGTATGCTGCCTCTTTCCAATTTTTGTGTACCATTTTTCCGCTAAGGGGATAACTGGGTAGAGGCAGCCTCGAGGATTGACATGGTGCATATATTGGGACCTAAGTCCCATGTGTCTGTAGCACCTTTGGTTAGATTATTGCCTGTGGGCCGTTTCAGCCAATTTTCGCTGTTTTTGGCAAATTTGGCCAGGTTGGGAATGCCATATCTCCATGGCGCCAGAAACCTAGCCAAAAGAAAGTGGTAAGTCTTGGAGCATGTCATCAAGGGTCAACTGCCCTAGAGTGTCGTATTTGCTCCTCCGGCCTAGCGGGAGTTATGCCACTTACGGTGCGTGCCACATTGCCAAATTTTGCCTTTCTTGCTGTTTCCTGCCCCGCCGCGTGACCGTCCCCTCGGGGAACAGCAAGCAGCCAACGTGACAGCAAGCCAAATCCCGATGCGCGGAACCAGTGGGGATATCAAGGCCCGTCGATCAAGACTTGGCCTGACAAGATCGTCTCAAAAGCCAACCCTGGTCGGCCACCAAAGATGGCCAATTTTGCCAATTTCGGCATTCTGACCCCACGTGGCGACCTCGTGGCGCCAAGATACCGGAGAATCTGTGGGAACCAAGTTGCATAGTGCCTCTAGAGAGTTGGTAATGGAAGGGGACAGGGCTGGTTGCTTTGCCCCTGCCCTCGTATGGGCCGGCCGAGGGGTCACATTTGCACTTTGTTTTTGAGCCATGGTCAGGATGGGCTGAAACAGCCCATTTTCAGCCCCCGACTCCTAGGAGATAACGGCGGGGCCATATCTCAAACTCAGAGGGGAGTTACCACCAGAAGAGCATGGGGATCCACTGTCGGTTAGTGTTGGAGCCCATTGGTTCCTGGGAATGCCCCTGTGGGTGGTCGGAAGGCCCCTCCCTCGGCAGAGGTCTAGGGTTCCTTTTGGGCAGGTCTGTGGGTTGTGTTTGAACCCCCGTACCTGCATGCCACTGAGGAGGTGGGACCTAGGGATGGGATGTGGTTGGGGACTGAGTGTCTTCTGCCCTGAATTGTCCTTACCGCAGTCCATGGCTTAAGCCACAGGTGTACATAGCTTGATGTGTTTTTTACATACTTTTGTTTCGTTTCAGAGTGGCAAGGATCCTAGAACGCTTTGTTCTATGAGGATGCCCCTCGAAGCGCAGTGCTTCGCCTGCCTGCTTGCTTGCGTGTCTGCCGCAGCCTCCTGTGGCCAGGCCCCCCTACGGGAACGGGTCAAAAGCGTTCTACCGCCGCTGAGGTACCCAATCCAAGCGTGCCACTCGGGGCCCAACGAGTACCCCGACCTCGAGAACTTCGTCATCGACGACCCTTTTCATCTTCCGCACCAACAACCACAGCCACAGCCACATCCAAGCCCGATGAACGGCCCCAAGAAGCCCAGCTTGGGCATCAATTGTAGCCTCATGCGGGGGCTGGAGTGGGACCAGGAGTACCGGGACTCTCGGCCTCAAGGGGAAGCTGCCCCGCAGTACGTGTAGATCCGCGATGATGTGAACCATCAGCGCGAGATTGAAGCAGAGCTCCAAGCCCTGGGCTATGAGCACGCTTGGCAGCGGAGGCTGTGGCGTGTCTAGCTCGACAGCCGATACGTCGCCAACTTCAGACCTGACCTGCACCAAGAGGATAGGCCGGCTGATTAGCCTAGCGCCCCCACCCCGGGCAAGGGCGGCCCCCGGCTGAGAGCCGCCACCCTGGACGACATGGAGGTCGCCCGAAGGTCGAAGGCCATACCCACCCGTCCGCTGCACCTGAAGCGCTCAGGTCCAAGCAGCGACGTGGAGTAGGCCAACCTGGGAGCGCCAGCCCGCCCAGGAGCCTCCGCCAGCAGCAGCAGCAGTGTGGCCCCACCCTTTGCTGCCCCTCAGCGAGGCGAAGTGGCCCACTCGTGCGAGCGCGCCTGCAGCGTGCCCTGCAACTTCCGGGTTGCCCGAGACCGGGCTGGGCAGCAGAACGCTGCGGTGGATGGAGACGTCATGATCGCCAAGGAGGAGGCAGTCCACTGGGACCACCGCATGGCGATCCACGCCTCGGCCGTGGCGGCGATCTCCGCCGCACTTACGGCCGCAGCCGCGCAGGAAGCGGCGGCTGACCGTGAGAGGCGTGAGGCAAGGGCAGTCGCGCGGGAAGCGACGGCTTCTCGTGAAGCCCGCGCCGTCCAGGAGGCCATGGCGAAGGAGGAGGCGGAGGTGAAGGCTTTCGAGCAAGCGCTGGCCCAAAAGAGGGCACGAAAAGAGGCAGTGATGAAGGCCCAAGCGGACGCCGCAAAGCGGAAGGCCATCGAGACCGCGCGACGCAACCTCGCTGAGGAGAAGGCCAAGAACGAGGGGGGGCTCAGGGCTCTGGAGGCAGTGAAGGCTCGGCTGCAGCAGCAGCGGGAGCGTGAGGCCGCTCTTGCCAAACGGGAGGCCCAGAAGCACGCCGCAGAGGCAACCGCCGCGGCAATGTAGGGGGCCGAGAGGAAGTTCCGCTAAAAACCGCCCCCGGGAGGGTCCCGAGTGGACACCGTCCGGAGATTCTTCAACGGGGACCCCGCCTCCAGGATGAAGAACGAACTGGACGCCGGAGACTCTCGGAGCAGCGAGGGCAGCGGCCCCGCCGTCCGTCCCCACCGCGAGGGCAAGGGGAAGAAGCCGGAAAGTCCGTTGAGGTCTGCCGAGAGGCATCCCCATGACTCCGACCCCTTCGTCACCTGCAGCGATCGGGATGGACGAAACCGCTGGCATAGCAACGAGAACACAGGCTGCAAGGTGGGAGTGCCCGGAGCCGGTGCTGGGGGAGGTAACGACACACCTCCGAGTTTGGAAGGAGAGGATCCGCCAGCTCACTACCGCAGTAGGGAAAGCACGCCCGGCCCATCCCCGCCGAGATCTGGACCCCGATGGGAAGACATGAACATCGACGACCACATGGAATTCGGCCCAGACGCCGACCCATTGGACAGCGCAGGGACCCCGGATGGTGGACCACCTGGACCCCCAGGCATAGGACCACCTGGAGGACCGCCGGGAGGACGACCACCCGGTGGACTCCCATACAGAGGGCCACTTGACAGGGGACCCCCTGGAGGACAACCAGGTGGAAACCCGCCCTACGACCCGCCGGGAGCGGACATCCCCGAGAACATCTGGCAATGGATCGTGTACCTCAAGAGGAAGATCTGCAACCTGGAGCGCGAGGCGCAGATTAACAAGATCGAGATCGGCAAGAGTACCGCGGTCGCCGCCAAGGCCAAGAAAGAGCTGGACATCGCCAACTTTGAGGCCGGCAAGCTGAGCGGCGTGGTCACCAAGCTGCAGAGGAGGCTGGACAGGCTGGAGGACCTGAGGAGGTACAGAAGCAACCGGCCCCCCTCTGGAGTCGGGATCTGACGACAGCTGGGGACCTGGACCCGATCCAGGCAGGTCCTGTGGCCGCACCGAAGCTCCTCGGAGTGACCACGCGCCCTCCACCCGAGGTAGCGTCCGACTGAGCAACCTCATGCCTCACGGCGCAGCAGAGAGGAGGAGCGGGATGAATAGCTGAGTGCGAACTATCGCAGACGCCGTGACCCCCTATGCACCCCCGTTCTGCCCAAGCGGCCAAGGCACGCCCCAGAGCCAGCCCCACCGGTGTATGGCCGATACAGAGCGCTGTGGGATGAGGTGCCTGAAGAGGACATGGAGTGGGATCTCAACGGTCCCGATGGAGACCTCATGGAGGAGTTTTTGATCAGCCCACCCCGGGGATTAGCCAGCCAGAGCAGCTGGCAATGCGAGGACGAGGAGTACATTGAAGGCTTACGCCGAGGAGTCCTTGGAGGAGCGTATGTTGAAGAGCCGCGGCGCAGCCGCTCGGACTTCGAGGAGGAAATGGACGTGGCAGCCGTGGGAACCCACGGGGGTCGCCGGTGGGAACCTCAGTCGACCTCGCGACTGGCGTTCATGGCCTCTAAGGCCACGGACGCCGCTGTGTGGGAAGATCTGAGGGACATCAGGGCCCCCATGTACGATGGGGACCCCCTCAACCTTGACCGCTTCCTGTTGAAGCTGGACAATTCGGGGATGACCGTCACTGAAACATGGACAGCACCGCGGCGGAGAACTAATTCTTCAAACGGTTCCGATTACGCCTACCACAGGTGCGCCAAGAGCTTGTGTTGACAACGAGGCAGGCAACAAGCCATTGCCAGTGCTACTATTTAGTGCAAGTGAGAATTATGATATGTCTTTCCCTCAATGGGACAATGCATTGCACATTTGGAGGGACGGAGGGAGGGAGGCCGGGCAGATTGGAGGGATTGGGGGAGTGAGTGTATGGGTTATGCCATGCATAGACGTGTACGAAACTCCTTTTAAGCAGTCTGAGGCGGTCGCAGGCGGTGGGCATCCCCTGTGGGTGTCGTGCCAAGCGACGAAAGGTCAAGGATCCATACCTGCAACCACTTGTGCCTACAAGTAGCCAGCGAGCCACTGCCGCTCGTTTCGTCTCTGAGTTTGCATATTGCTAATTGCATTGTAGGCAGGGAGGGACTGCGGGTAGCATGAGGTATGTGCGATGCCATTAGCCGCGAAGTGTACGGTTGCCGGCAGTCACAAGCGGTCGTACTCTATCCCCCTAGACTGGAAACCCAGCATCAAAGGACCATTTATGAGACCCAACCCTTTTTTGGGCCCCTCCTTGACAAACAGAGCTATAAGAGCAACTTCAATAAGAACTCTGTATAAGACCAACGGGGGAAACTTTTGTGAGGCACAACAAAATGAAGCAAATTTGTCCTGTACTTCACCCCCAACGTAAACAAACGACACAAAACATTCAGTGGATGCTTTGAGTGATGGGATAGTGTCATGTGACTTGCCAAGTTGGCCTCTAATGCTTGTGGGACGAGAGCATCACACATTACGACACCACATGCCATGGGAGCATATCAAACACAATGGATGAATAAATATCAAGAGGCATCACATTAAGAGTGCCGCAACGCAGGAGCTTACTCATGTCACGGCACGTGCCACGGCACACTTTCCGACAGTCCCCCCTCACCCCTACCCTCCCCCCCACCCTCCGTGTCAATTGATTAGGTCACCCCCCGCCTCTGTGTCATGGTGGCACGGCCGGCCCAGGCGACACAGGTGACACAGGTGCCGATCACCCAAACACAACAGGACACAGCGGCGGCCCCGTGTGACACGACACACCCTATGTGGCGGCACCGTGGCACGGCACGGCCCGAGCCCCCCCGCCCCTGTGGCTGGGTAAGCTCCCCAAGACCGATGGTTCGCGATAAAGAGCGATCTTGCTGGCGTTCTTCGAAAGCCTCGCCCAACTCTCGACAACTTGTCAAGTGCTCAAGAAGCTCCCAAGAATCACTGTCTTCCCTATGGCCCTTCCAACGACCCAAATACAATGCTTTGCCACGATGAACCTTCTTCGAAGCAATCTGCCGTGCACCGTATGAAAGAGGTATAAGACCCACCTCAAAAAGACCACTATATAGGACTCACCAAAGGTAGTGCGCACGTTGCCATGGTAATTGGCTCAGCGAAGTAGCCCCAAATAGTAAACTAAGAAAAAACTGGACCTCAAGGCTTCTGTGATCGAAACACCCCAGGAGCTGCGCCTAGTCGCGGCTGGGTGGCTGGGAGACTTCGCCCACCCCCCCTTAGCTGGTTGGATGGGTGGCGCGCACCCGGAAAACAGCCAAAATATATAGTGCACCATTGTAGTGCCTCTTCTCACACATGGCATGGGTATGGGGATGGGTTTGCAAGGGTGGGGGGGGTCGGCCACCTTTCAAGAACACCCTTACCTCATACTCCAAGTTGCCTTGCCTTCGGAGGCTCCCATAGGGACCAAAAACACAAAACATAGAATCACCTCATTAGACGTATGTTCAACTGCAAATGTTGTTTTTACGGATGTAAACCTCAGAGTACAGAATCATCCTCAACCTGAAAAATATACCATCCACACAGTTTTACCACACACTCCATATATCGGTGACATCATCTTGAGATGTTGAGAGCAAGGGCGGTGAGGCAAACATGCATGTACCAAGGAATGGTTGTTGTCTAGGTGGTTGGCCGGCCGGCCAGCGATGGCTGGCCGGCCGGCCGAAACCCCCCCCCCCCCCTCCCCCACCCTTCTCCCCCCCTCCCTCGGCTTGTCAAATCTTGTACCAATAAAAGTGGAGTTAAACGATAAATATAAGCAAAGCAACAGGCAAATCACAGAAGAGAACTCATCAAGTACGTTTCTGAAGCACGTGAAATCAGCAAAAAGCGTGTTTATGAGGAACACACACTCCCTCATCAGTTTGCCATGTTCAATATTTTGGGTACCCTGTACACTAAACTGTACAATCAAAGGATCATGGCGGATCAGCAAGGGCTACGCCTTGTCACTGCCATCCCGAGAATGAAACAATGTGGACACAGAATGAAAACCGGCGGGGAACCGCCATGCATAAAAAAAACACACAGTCCGGAGCGATGTAATGCAACAAGCAACTGAAGTCATGTACGGCAGATTACGAATTTCGTTCTCTCGTTCCACCTGCGCATGGATGTAACCAATACTCAATAACCCATACAATCAGAAATTCAACACTCTACACGACAGTATGTATATGCCGGCGCGCGCATGTTCCACCGTGTAAGGCAGGCGGTTCAACTACAGATATGGAAATTCCGAGTCCAGCGAAAAGAAAAATCATAACAAATCACAGCCACTGTCATTGACAAACCCACCCCCCGACAGTGGCCCATGCGTGGCAAAGCAAATGAGACGGAGTAGTTATGCCCACCTTAAGAAGTTACCATAATCATACATCACCATCAATTCAGAAGGGCCAACCGGGATCTGGTTTTCCTTGCAGAAGTTCAGTACCCGGGTCCGCCAGTGTCTCTGAAGGACATCCTTGTAACCCAGCTCAGCCACAACAAGAACAACGCTTTCAAAAGTATCACTACACACCCTACACATTAGATTGAGTCTAGTACGCTTTTGCAACATTTCAGACCTCAAAGACTCAAAGCAAACACAAGGTAAGAAGCAATATCAATAGGCAATAAGCATTTAGAGTTCGTTCTTCATGTCCTTCCATACCTTGTGTGGTAGGTAGTCGGTGGATCACCGATCCGCAGGAGCTCAAACCCAGCCACCCATGCACAATTCTCGGACCATCGATGCAGACACGTGATGATCCAACAGGCAATAATAGTAACACATTGTGCAAAGGTAGGTAGGTAGGTATCTTCGGGAGCTCGGGATGCCTCCTTTGACGATGCAGGAAGAAGGTCTTACCAAGGGGACGTCCTGTCCCTCCCACTGGCCTATGTCAGGTGCCTCTTGAGCCGCTCCCGCATGTGCTTGGGAAGGCATTGTCGCGGCCACCTGGTCCATGTGTCCCGGGTGGGAGGGTGTCCCCGCATGTGTCCATGGGTAGGGCCACATGCCCCCTCCTTTGGGCGGCAGCTCTGGGGGCTACCCAGCCGTGTGGAGTCTCTCTCACCACAAGGGGTATTGCTCCCGCTTGTCTACGGTACGACCGCCTCACCCTTGTGGCTTGAGTTGCGGGGCCACTCCGCTTGGCAGGCGACCCCCTCCTGGACTGTGTACCGGCTCGCCTGTCACCGGTTGCTTCCATGGCTCCGGGTGACGTTTGCCATGGTCCCCGATGCAGCCTGGCCGGGCTCGGACCAGTGCCCTTAGAGTACCGCTCCTGCCACTGGCCTGGTGGGTTCGCTTGGTCGCCCCAGTGTGTCCGACCCATGGGGTGTTGGTTCTTTCCTGTCCGCCCTACGTGTGTGCGGTGTCCTGGGCCACCTGGCTCCTGATCACCGGTGTGCCTGCTCGGTGTGTTGTTTTGCGTGTGCGGTGTCCTGGGCCTCCTGGCTCCTGTTCACCGGTGTGCCCGCCCGGTGTGTTGTGGTGGGTGTGCGGTGTCCAAGGCCTCCTGGCTCCTGTTCACCGGTGTGCCCGCTCGGTGTGTTGTGTTGCGTGTGCGGTGTCCTGGGCCTCCTGGCCCCTGTTCACCGGTGTGCCCGCTCGGTGTGTTGTTCTGCGTGTGCGGTGTCCGGGGCCTCCTGGCTCCTGTTCACCGGTGTGCCCGCTCGGTGTGTTGTTTTGCGTGTGCGGGGTCCTGGGCCTCCTGGCTCCTGTTCACCGGTGTGCCCCCTCAGTGTGTTGTGTTGGGTGTGCGGTGTCCTGGGCCTCCTGCCTCCTGTTCACCCGTGTGCCCGCTCGGTGAGTTGTTTCGCGTGTGCGGCGTCCTGGGCCACCTGGCTCCTGTTCACCGGTGTGCCATCTCGGTGTGTTGTTTTGCGCGTGCGGTGTCCTGGGCCTCCTGGCTCCTGTTCACCGGTGTGCCCGCTCGGTGTGTTGTGCTGGGTGTGCGGTGTCCTGGGCCTCCTGGCTCCTGCTCACCGGTGTGCCCGCTCCGTGCGTTGTTTCGCGTGTGCGGCGCCCTGGGCCACCTGGCTCCTGTTCACCGGTGTGCCGCTCGGTGTGTTGTTCTGCGTGTGCGGTGTCCTGGGCCCCCTGGCTCCTCCTCACCGGTGTGCCCGCTCCCTGTGTTGTTTTGCGTGTGCGGTGTCCTGGGCCCGCCCCTGTTCACCGGTGTGCCCGCTCGGTGTGTTGTGTTGGGTGTGCGGTGTCCTGGGCCTCCTGGCTTCTGTTCACCGCTGTGCCCGCTCGGTGCTTTGTTTCGCGTGTGCGGCGTCCTGGGCCACCTGGCTCCTGTTCACCGGTGTGCCGCTCGGTGTGTTGTTCTGCGTGTGCGGTGTCCTGGGCCCCCTGGCTCCTGTTCACCGGTGTGCCCGCTCCGTGTGTTGTGTTGCTTGTGCGGTGTCCTGGGCCCCCTGGCTCCTGTTCACCGGTGTGCCCGCTCGGTGTGTTGTTTTGCGTGTGCGGTGTCTTGGGCCTCCTGGCTCCTGTTCACCGGTGTGCCCGCTCGGTGTGTTGTTTTGCGTGTGCGGTGTCCTGGGCCAACTGGCTCCTGTTCACCGGTGTGCCGGCTCGGTGTGTTGTGTTGCGTGTGCGGTGTCCTGGGCCTCCTGGCTCTTGTTCACCGGTGTGCCCGCTCCGTGCGTTGTTCCGCGTGTGCGGCGTCCTGGGCCACCTGGCTCCTGTTCACCGGTGTGCCGCTCGGTGTGTTGTTCTACGTGTGCGGTGTCCTGGGCCCCCTGGCTCGTGTTCACCGGTGTGCCCGCTCGGTGTGTTGTTTTGCGTGTGCGGTGTCCTGGGCCTCCTGGCTCCTGTTCACCGGTGCGCCCGCTCGGTGTGTTGTGTTGCGTGTGCGGTGTCCCCGGCCTCCTGGCTCCTGTTCACCGGTGTGCCCGCTCGGTGTGTTGTTGTGCGTGTGCGGTGTCCTGGGCCAACTGGTTCCTGTTCACCGGTGTGCCCGCTCGGTGTGTTGTGTTGGGTGTGCGGTGTCCTGGGCCTCCTGGCTCTTGTTCCCCGGTGTGCCCCCTCGGTGTGTTGTGTTGCGTGTGCGGTGTCCTGGGCCTCCTAACTCCTGTTCACCGGTGTGCCCGCTCGGTGTGTTGTGTTGCGTGTGCGGTGTCCTGGGCCTCCTCGCTCCTGTTCACCGGTGTGCCCGCTCGGTGTGTTGTGTTGCTTGTGCGGTGTCCTGGGCCCCCTGGCTCCTGTTCACTGGTGTGCCCGCTCGGTGTGTTGTTTTGCGTGTGCGGTGTCTTGGGCCTCCTGGCTCCTGTTCACCGGTGTGCCCGCTCGGTGTGTTGTTTTGCGTGTGCGGTGTCCTGGGCCAACTGGCTCCTGTTCACCGGTGTGCCGGCTCGGTGTGTTGTGTTGCGTGTGCGGTGTCCTGGGCCTCCTGGCTCTTGTTCACCGGTGTGCCCGCTCCGTGCGTTGTTTCGCGTGTGCGGCGTCCTGGGCCACGTGGCTCCTGTTCACCGGTGTGCCGCTCAGTGTGTTGTTCTACGTGTGCGGTGTCCTGGGCCCCCTGGCTCGTGTTCACCGGTGTGCCCGCTCGGTGTGTTGTTTTGCGTGTGCGGTGTCCTGGGCCTCCTGGCACCTGTTCACCGATGCGCCCGCTCGGTGTGTTGCGTTGCGTGTGCGGTATCCTGGGCCTCCTGGCTCCTGTTCACCGGTGTGCCCGCTCGGTGTGTTGTTGTGCGTGTGCGGTGTCCTGGGCCAACTGGTTCCTGTTCACCGGTGTGCCCGCTCGGTGTGTTGTGTTGGGTGTGCGGTGTCCTGGGCCTCCTGGCTCTTGATTCCCCGGTGTGCCCGCTCGGTGTGTTGTGTTGCGTGTGCGGTGTCCTGGGCCTCCTAACTCCTGTTCACCGGTGTGCCCGCTCGGTGTGTTGTGTTGCGTGTGCGGTGTCCTGGGCCTCCTGGCTCCTGTTCACCGGTGTGCCCGCTCGAGTGTTGTGTCGGGTGTGCGGTGTCCTGGGCCTCCTGGTTCCTGTTCACCGGTGTGCCCGCTCGGTGTGTTGTTTTGCGTGTGCGGGGTCCTGGGCCTCCTGGCTCCTGTTCACCGGTGCGCCCGCTCGGTGTGTTGTGTTGCGTGTGCGGTGTGCTGGGCCTCCTGGTTCCTGTTTACCGATGTGCCCGCTCGGTGTGTTGTTTTGCGTGTGCGGGGTCCTGGGCCTCCTGGCTCCTGTTCACCGGTGTGCCCACTCTGTGTGTTGTTTTGCGTGTGCGGTGTCCTGGGCCTCCTGGCTCCCGTTCACCGGTGTGCCGGCTCGGTGCGTTGTTTTGCGTGTGCGGTGTCTTGGGCCTCCTGGCTCCTGTTCACCAGTGCGCCCGCTCGGTGTGTTGTTTTGCGTGTGCGGTGTCCTGGGCCTCCTGGCTCCTGTTCACCGGTGTGCCCGCTCGCCGTGTGGTGTTGCGTGTGCGGTGTCCTGGGCCTCCTGGCTCCTGTTCACCGGTGTGCCCGCTTGGTGTGTTGTTTTGCGTGTGCGGTGTCCTGGGCCTCCTGGCTCCTGTTCACCGGTGTGCCCGCTCGGTGTGTTGTGTTGCTGTGCGGGGCGTCGCTGCGGGGCGCTCACTCGTCCATCCGGACGGCGGCTATCGTAGCCGGCAGGGGCTGGGTACCCTCCAGGTGCACACACGTCCATCCGGACGGCGGCTGTTCGTAGCCGGCAGGGGCTGGGTACCCTCCGGGCGCGCACTCGTCCATCCGGACGGCGGCTGTTCGTAGCCGGCAGGGGCTGGGTACCCTCCGGGCGCGCACTCGTCCATCCGGACGGCGGCTGGCGTGCGTGTGCGTGCTCTTTGTGGCCGGGTCGGGCGGGCCGGCCTCCCGGGCGCGTTGTGGTGCGCCTCACCCTTTCCTTTGGCCGCTTTGTCGTTGTGCTTTGCTTGGCCCCCTCTGGGCTGGAGTTGCCCCCCTCTCTCTCGCTGCCCTTGCCGTTCCTCGTTGCCTTGGGTCTGTGCTTTGGTTGTTTTTCTCAGCCTCCCGCTGCCTGGCTCTTCGTGCGGTCGCGCCTCGTTTGTGTCTCCCGCTTGGCCGTTGGCTGCTCTTTGATGGTTTCCCCCCCCCCCCTCCCCTTTTGTGTCTCGCGGTCTTCTTCTTCTTCTCCTGTGCGCCCCCGTTGTCTCCGGCTTTCTCTGGTTTCCGGCCCCGGGTGCCCTGGCCCTCGGCGCTGTGCGTTGTTTGCTTTGTTGGCCTTCCGCTTCTCGGCTCTCCGTGCGCTTGTCCCTCTTGCGTGCTTTTCGCCAGGCTGTTGGCTGCTCCCTGGTGGTTGCTGCCCCCCCCCCCCTTTCTGTCTCGCGGTTTTCGTCGCTGCCGCTCGGTGCTGTGTGCCGTGTGCTGTGTTGTGCTGTGCGTCCTTGGGTGCGGTGCTGCGCATTGTGTCCTCCGGTGTTGTGCTGTCCTGTGCTGTGTTGCGCTCGTTGGGTGCCGCTGCTTGTTGTGCCGTGCACTCTGGCGCTGCCCGTCGCTCTGGGGCCCTGTGTTCTGCGGCGCTGTGTTTTGCGGTGTTCCCCCGCGCTGTGTGCTCTGTGCTGTGTGTGTTTTGTCGTGGCGCGGTGGTGCGTGCTGATGTTCGCCGCTCTGCTTTGTGCTGTGTGTGTTCCGGGGTGCTGTGCTGTGCGTTCCCTGTCCTCTCCGCTCTGTGCGGTGCTGTGCTTCGCTGTGTTGGTGCGCTCGCGTTGTGCTGTTCGTGTGGTGCGTGCTGTTGCTGGCGCCTGGTGCTGTGGTGTGCCGTGGTGCGGTGCTGCGTCTGGTGGCCCGTGGTTGTCTGCTCGTGGCGTGTTTCGGTGTCGGTGTCCGTGTCTGGTCGCGTGGTTTGCTTCCCTGTGGTTGGTGTGGCTTGCTGTGGTGCCCTGCTTTCCTGTGTCGTGTTCTCTGGTGCTGTGCTGTCGCGTGGTGCTGTGCTGTTGTGCTCTGCTGTCGTGTTGCGGTGCTGTTGGGGCTTGCTTTGCCCTCCTGTGGGCTGTTGTGCTGTGCTGTGTTGTGCTGTTGGTTGGCTGTGCTGTTCTTTGCCCGGTGGTGGTGTCTGTGTGCTGTGGTGCTCTTTTCCTCGTGCTGTGTGTTTCCTGTCTTCTCCGCTCTGTGCGCTGCGGTGCCTTGTTGTGCTGGCTGTGGTGCCCTGCTTCCCTGTGTTGTGTGCTGTGGCGCTGTGCTGTCGTCTGGTGCTGTGCTGTCGTGCTCTGCTGTCGTTTTGCGGTGCTGTTTGTGTTTGCTTTGCCGTCCTGCGGCCCGTCGTGCTGCGCCAGTGTCGTCTGCGCTGTTGTTGGTGCCTCGTGCTGTGGCGTGTCCCTGTGCGTTGTGGTGTCTCCCTGGGCGTTCTGCGGTGTGGTGGTGCTGCTCTGGTGTGTCGTGGTGTCTTGCTGTGCTGTGCGTTGTCCTGTGGTGTCCTGCGCCCTGTGCCGTGTCCTGCGGTGCCGTGCTGCCCTGCGGTGCTGTGCTGGTTGGCTGTGCTGTGCGGTTGTCTGCGCTGCTGGTGTTTGTGCTTCCTTTTGTCCTCTTTTCCTTTGCTAAAAACCCCTGCCGTTTTTCCGTGCCTTTGAAAACTTCCTGAAAACCAAAAATTGAAATGTTTCTGTTTGGAAAATCAAACTCTACGCAACTCACGCACGCAGGCAAACAGCAATACCAAGGTGAAATTTCTGACTTACGTGTTGCCACGCGACCGCGAAGATGGTGGTCTTGCTTGCTAGGGGTTGACCGCTTTTCCCCCAGGGCCGGTCGCCTAAGCTGATGAAAAGGGGTGAGGGGGGGCAGGAGGGAGGGGAGGTAGGTGCATGGAGAAGGAAAGAAAAGGAAGAGAAGCAGGGCGAAGGGACGCGGCGGCTTAGAAAGACTTTTCGAGTTTTACGCGCTGCTCGCGACGCGTTTTTCTTTGTGCCTACGGCTAGTTAGACGACGAGAGGGACGGTGTTAGGGTCCTACGAGCGTTACGGTTGTTACGGCGTTAACTGTTCACCTCTTTCACGTCGAAACATTCTTTGGTTGTTGTCTAGGTGGTTGGCCGGCCGGCCAGCGATGGCTGGCCAGCCGGCCGAAACCCCCCCCCCTCCCCCACCCTTCTCCCCCCCTCCCTCGGCTTGTCAAATCTTGTACCAATAAAAGTGGAGTTCAACGATAAATATAAGCAAAGCAACAGGCAAATCACAGAAGAGAACTCATCAAGTACGTTTCTGAAGCACGTGAAATCAGCAGAAAGCGTGTTTATGAGGAACACACACTCCCTCATCAGTTTGCCATGTTCAATATTTTGGGTACCCTGTACACTAAACTGTACAATCAAAGGATCATGGCGGATCAGCAAGGGCTACGCCTTGTCACTGCCATCCCGAGAATGGAACAATGTGGACACAGAATGAAAACCGGCGGGGAACCGCCATGCATAAAAAAAACACACAGTCCGGAGCGATGTAATGCAACAAACAACTGAAGTCATGTACGGCAGATTACGAATTTCGTTCTCTCGTTCCACCTGCGCATGGATGTAACCAATACTTAATAACCCATACAATCAGAAATTCAACACTCTACACGACAGTATGTATATGCCGGCGCGCGCATGTTCCACCGTGTAAGGCAGGCGGTTCAACTACAGATATGGAAATTCCGAGTCCAGCGAAAAGAAAAATCATAACAAATCACAGCCACTGTCATTGACAAACCCACCCCCCGACAGTGGCCCATGCGTGGCAAAGCAAATGAGACGGAGTAGTTATGCCCACCTTAAGAAGTTACCATCATCATACATCACCATCAATTCAGAGGGGCCAACCGGGATCTGGTTTTCCTTGCAGAAGTTCAGTACCCGGGTCCACCAGTGTCTCTGAAGGACATCCTTGTAACCCAGCTCAGCCACAACAAGAACAACGCTTTCAAAAGTATCACTACACACCCTACACATTAGATTGAGTCTAGTACGCTTTCGCAACATTTCAGACCTCAATGACTCAAAGCAAACACAAGGTAAGAAGCAATATCAATAGGCAATAAGCATTTAGAGTTCGTTCTTCATGTCCTTCCATACCTTGTGTGGTAGGTAGTCGGTGGATCACCGATCCGCAGGAGCTCAAACCCAGCCACCCATGCACAATTCTCGGACCATCGATGCAGACACGTGATGATCCAACAGGCAATAATAGTAACACATTGTGCAAATTCAAAGCACCATATTGATCCAGCAAATTTGTGTAAAGAAATGATGCAAAAATGTAAGTTCCATAAATGAAATGCCACAAATCGGCAGATAATTTCTTTTTTGGAACTTGCATTTTGGGATCATGTTTTTTCCACACAAAGTGGTGCATCATTTTCTATTTGGAACTTGCATTTTTGGATCATTTTTGTCTCACTAGGTTCAAAAAAGGAAATGATCCACCAAGTTGTGTGGAAAAATTGTGATCCAAAAATGTAACTTCGAAAAAAAGAAATGATCCACCAAATCATGTTCACAAAAATGATTCAAAAACATAACTTCCAAACATAAGTGTGACACCGTGCAAGTGCAAAGCAACATATTGAACCAACAATGTGTGTTGTAAATGATCCAAAAATTGTAAATTCAATTGTTCCAACAATTTGGATTCCAGAAAATGATGCACAAGTCCACAAGACAATTGGCACAGAGTTGAAAGTACAGTGAGCAAAATGGTCCGAAATGGTCCAAGAATGATCCAAAAGTGATGCACGGATCATCCACCCCATAAGGGAAAAACCCGCAACTTAGATTACCCAGCCTGTTGGACTGGCGCGCGCCGATGCGCGCCGAAATCAGACTGCGCGCCAGTCCCCCCAAACGGAAAAAAAGGGGCACAGCAGGTCTCGAACCGCCGCAATGCTCCCTCCTGCGTATCACCCGACTTTACCCATGGGACCGCTGGTCCGCCTGCGTCATCCTCCGAAAATAATATTTATGGATTTCGTCCGTCCGATGAAAGTTTTTAAAAAAAGCCAAGCCACCGGCCGAAGCCGGCCGCTGCTGGCTTTTCCCAGCCATGCGCCGAGGCTGTCGACGGCCCCTGGGCCCCTCGGGCACCTCGGTTGAGTTACAAACGTGACCACTTTTGGTCACATTGTGCTCAACCCTTGGCCCATTTCCTTCATTGAGCCTAATGGTGAAGGGAGGGGCCAAAGAGGTGCTCCGGCCAAAACTCTGCCCCAAAGGTGAGTTTTCCTTGGAACCTTTTTGAGTTAGGAAGACCTTGTTGAAACAACAAGAAAACACCCTATCCGTCACGGCCCTAGGGCTGGTCACACCTTAGGCTAAGGGTGGAGGGGTATAAAAGTGACCCTCTTTTAAATGGCTACTTCTTGGTGGCAACAAGTGTTTGGCAACACAGAGGAAGGATAGTGTGCACCTTTGGAAAGCTTGTTTTCCATATTAACGCCCCTTTCCATAGCATGGAAAGGTATCAAAAAGAAATGGTGACCAAGTAAGGTTGGCACTTGTTTGTAGTCGTTGGTGTAACTCGGAGCGGCCACTTTTTGAGGTGGTTTGTTGTTCCCAAAGTGTGCCACTCCAAGACCTCTAAGGCCGTTTGTGTAGGCCTTGGTGTGAGCCTTTCCTGGTCACCGGTACCTTTTGGTGCTAGAAAGACCTCTTGAACACAACAAAAACACCCCATGCCACACCTTACCACAACAGTACATCTTACCACAACAGTGGGGGGGTAGAAAAGTGGCACCCTAGAGTACCAACTCCAGAGTGCTATCCTACAATAAAAAGTGTTTGGGTGCATAAAGAAAGGATAGCTTGGAAAGCTTGTAGGGTGATGTTAAAGCCCCGTGAGACTTTATGCAGAGATATTGAAGTGCACTGGTAACCAATATAGTTGACACGAACTTGTACTGTATGAGGGGTCGTGGAGTGACACCCCTAGTGGTGGTTTGTAGCACCCCAACACCGCCGCATAGTGTGCCACCGAAGCACTAAAGCACCACAAGTGCTATGAGACCACTCCACAACGTATGTCAGGTAGGTAGGTAGGTATCTTCGGGAGCTCGGGATGCCTCCTTTGACATTGCAGGAAGAAGGTCTTACCAAGGGGACGTCTTGTCCCTCCCACTGCCCTATGTCAGGTGCCTCTTGAGCCGCTCCCGCATGTGCTTGGGAAGGCATTGTCGCGGCCACCCGGTCCATGTGTCCGAGGTGGAAGGGTGTCACCACATGTGTCCATGGGTAGGGCCACATGCCCCCTCCTTTGGGCGGCAGCTCTGGGGGGCTGCCCAGCCGTTTGGAGTATCTCTCACCACAAGGGGTATTGCTCCCGCTTGTCTACGGTACGACCGCCTCACCCTTGTGGTTTGAGTTGCGGGGCCACTCTGCTTGGCAGGTGACCCCCTCCTGGACTGTGTACCGGCTCGCCTGTCACCGGTTGCTTCCATGGCTCCGGGTGACGTTTGCCATGGTCCCCGATACAGCCTGGCCGGGCTCGGACCAGTGGCCTTGCAGTACCGCTCCTGCCACTGGCCCGGTGGGTCGGCTGGGTCGCCCCAGTGCGTCCGACCCATGGGGTATTGGTTCTTTTCTGTCCCTCGGCCGCCCTACGTGTGTGCGGTGTCCTGGGCCACCTGGCTCCTGTTCACCGGTGTGCCCGCGCGGTTTGCTGTGGTGCGTCTGCGGTGTCCTGGGCCAGCTGGCTCCTGTTCACCGGTGTGCTCGCTCGGTGTGTTGTGTTGCATGTGCGGTGTCCTGGGCCACTGGGCTCCTGTTCACCGGTGTGCGTGCTGTGTGCGGTGCGCGTGAGCCATGGGTGGTTGTGTCCCTCTTCCTGCCCCCCTAATTTTCGTTTTTTTTACTTGTTTTTTTTTTTCCTTGTTTTTTTTTTTTTTGGGAAAAAAAAGGAAAAAACAAAAAAGAGAAAAACAGGGGCGCGCGTACACTGCAGGCAGAGGCATGGGCAGCTGGTGCGGCGGTGCAATAGCGTTGTGTCCTCTGGCGTGTGTCGTCGGTGCTGTGGCGGCGGTCGCGCCCCAGGGGTGTGGCTCGCGCGTCCTGATGTACACGGGCTTGGGTCAGGGTGGCTTTGGTGAGGTGTCTCTTTGCTTCTGGAGCTGGCTGGTTAGGCGGCTGTGAGGGCTGTGGGTGTGGGCTGTGGTTACGTTGTTCCCTCGGCGGGCTTGGTTAGGCGTCAAGGGTTAGCGGTTTCGGGGTGTGGCTCGGGTTTGATTTGTGCTTGGGTTTTGGCTCGGTTAGGCGGTTGCGACGGTAGCGGGCCTGGGTTCGGTGCCTTTGGGCGTAGTGGTGCTCGTTGTCGTGTGCGTTGGCTTCCTTCGGCGTCTGGTTCGTTTGGTGACTTTAGGGCGGGGCCTGGCGTGGCGCCCCGTGGTGGTGGTTTGCTGGGTAACAGGGTTAGATGGCGGCGCTGCTGGCCGGGGGGTCAGGCGCGTCGTGTTGCGTGGCGCGCAGGGCTCCTGGGGTGCTGTGGGTGTCGCCGGTGTCGGTGCGCCGACGCTTGTGGGGTGGTGAGGGGGTGTGTTTGTGCGGGGCTGGGCTTTGGGTGATGTCCCACAGGCGAATGCCGTCTCCCTGCGTTTCCTGGAGGGTCTCCCGCAGGCGCCTGAGGACATACTGGTGGTCCTGGGGCGCGGGGAGGTTGCGGGGGTGGACTCCCAGGGGGTGGAGCGCATCGGCCAACATGGCTTCCCATGCGGCCTGCGGCATCGACCCCGCCGCCGGCCGGAGGCTGCAGTTCCCCACCGACCCCTTGCGGGGCCGATGGACCAGGCCCTCGAGGGAGGGCTCTCCCCGGGCCCACTTTCGCAGCTCCCAGAGCTGCGTGTGGGGCCAGCGCTGCCACCACTGTTCCTGGGCGGGCCTGCGGTCTTGGGCGGAGGAGTGGGCGTGGGTGGGTGTGACGGGGTTGTGAGGACCGGTGGCGGTGGCGGGCCTGGGGGATTCCTCGTAGTCCTGTTCCGTGGGGGTGCGTGGGGAGTGGGGGCGCACGCGGATGTGGACCCGCGGGTGTGCGCGTACGGTCTCCGCCTCGGGGTTTGGCGGGGACTCGCGGCGGCGGCGGTAGTGGGGCATGCGTTGTATGTGGGCTGTCATCGAGGGTTGGTAGGGGGGCGGGGACGCTGCTGGCGGACCCTGGCGCCGTTCTGGCCTGGTCGGGAGCGGTCCGTGGGCCTGGGATGCGGGCTTTGAGAGGTGGCGGGACGAGGTGCGTCGTGCTTCGGCCGCGGCGTGCTCCGCCATGAAGGTGGTGGCGGTGGCGTCGGTGACGAGGGGGGGGCGCCGCGCTGGGCGCTGCTGCCTTTGGGCCTGGGACGGCTGGGGCCGGATGTCATAGAGGACGTCCTCGGGGGGCTGGGCTCGCGCTGCCGTCGTGGCGCGGGGCTTGGACTTTGGTTTGGGCTTGGCTGCAGGTTGCGGTCGTGGCGTGCTGACGGGTTCGGGTGGCTGTTTGGCGGCGGTCTTGGGTTTCGGCTGGGTCGTGGTTGTGGGCTTCGTCGGGGCGTGGGCCTTGGCGGCGGCGGGGCTGCTGGCGTTGGGGGTGGGTTTGGGGGCCGTTTGGGAGGTGTCCCCCGCGGCCTGGGGGGTGGAGTGCTGGATGAGGACGTGGTGGTGGTGGTGGATGAGGTGGTCGTGGTGGTGGAGGTTGTGGAGTCGGAGGCGGAGGAGAGGGCTGTGGGAGACGGCGGAGGGTCCTGGGCTTCGGGGGCGGGCGTATGATGCTGGGTCCTGTAAGTAGCGAGAACGAGGGTGCAGGTTCGGGCACCGGGCGTGTGCGCGCGTTTTTCCTGGTGATCCGTGCATGCTGGTGCTGGCGTGGCGGTGTTGTCTCGGCTGCGCGGGCACGTGGGTTACCCGGGGGGTGGCCATATCTGCTCCAGGACGTGCGGGTGTGTTTGCTGGAGGTAGTCGAGGGTCTGGAAGAAGCATCGCTGGATGCCGGGCATGTCCTCCTCTGTGAGGTGGGGGTAGTTTTCGGTGGGGGTGTCTGGGCCCAGCCACAGCAGCGTCATGAGGCGGGCTGCCACCATGTACGGGCATAGTTGTAGGGTGGTGGGGCGTGGGGGGGTGGGTCCCCTGCGGTTTGGGGGGGCTTCCCTCTGCTGCGGGCGCAGCGTGACCACCCACACCCATCGGTCCGTGGGGATCCCCCAGGTCCGTTGGGTCCACTTGGCGAGGCAATACATCGCCCTACCAAGGCCCTGGTAGCTGCTGCGGATGGAGAGCAGCGTGTCCAGGGATTTGGGTTCCCACGTGCCCCAGATGTGGGGGTCGTCCAGGTCGTCCCCCCTGGCGTACGTGTCGGGGCCTGGGTTGTGTGGCGGGGGGGTGTAGTCGGCGGGGAGGAGGAAGTCAGTGCAGTGTACTACCGAGTGGTCTGTGGGTGCGTGGTAGTTGGTGGTGGAGAGGGTGTAGTGCAGATTGTACATGAGGGTCATGTACGTGGAGGGGGCTGGCTGCTGCTCGTCAGGGGTGGGGATGTCCCCCGGGACGTGGTGCCGGAAGTTGCTCAGGGAGGCCATCCGGGCTACCCATGTTTCCCGCTCCCACTCTTTGGTGCTGTCAGGGGTGGCGCCGGGTGGGGGGTGGGCCATGTCGGGCTCGTGGTAGCGGGTGCGGCCCTTGGTGTCCACCCGTCCCGGCACGGGGTTTCTGACCAGGTGTCGCCCCCAGTCGATGGGGGGCACCCAGATCCGGCTCCCCGTGGGGGGCGGGCTCTCGCCGTCTGGGGTGGCGCGTGGGGGGCGCTCGTTTCGGACGACGTGGAGGAAGGCGTCGAAGAGGAAGTCTCTGACGCCTTCCCCCAGGGTGGCCGCCTGGAACAGGGGGTGGCCGCCCGGATGGGGGTGCTGGTGCCGGAGGTGCGGAGATACAGCACGACGTCCTGTTCCCCGAGTCCCCGGAGGTGCTGCCGTACCGCTGCGGGGTTGTGTAGGGCGTAGGGTTCGGCCGGTGCGGCGGCTGGTGGTCAGGGGTGTGATGGGGGGGGTGGTGTGGGCTGGCGGGGGTGGTCGTCGTTGTCGCGCGTGCAGTCCGGTGATGGGGTCTCTTGTGGCGGTCGCGGGAGGGCGGATTCGCGGTGGCGTGTGTCGGCGGGGGCATCGATGTCAATTGGCTGGTGTTGGCTGCCGCGTGTTGTGTCCGTGGCCTGGTCTCGGCGGGGGGGCGGGGGGGGGTGGTGTGGGGGTGGCGCTGTTGGTGGTGGGGGGGGCGGGGGTGGGTGTTGTGCTGGCTGGGGGTCTGGGCGTCCCTGTGGGTCGTGTGGGTGTTGCGTGTGTGCGCTGTGCGGGCCTTGCGGTTCTTGACTGGTTGTGGTGCCGGGGTGTGGGTGGGAGGCGGCCGCATGAGCGTCCGGGTGGGGCTGTGGTCCGTATGTAATGGGTGGCTGCTGGTGGATGGTGCTCGCTGGTATGGGGTGTGGGTGGGGGGGCTGCTGGTGGTGGTGGGGTGGGGGGGGCGGGGGTGGGTGTTGTGCTGGCTGGGGGTCCGGGCGTCCCTGTGGGTCCTGTGGGTGTTGCGTGTGTGCGCTGTGCGGCCCTTGCGGTTCTTGACTGGTTGTGGTGCCGGGGTGTGGGTGGGAGGCGGCCGCATGAGCGTCCGGGTGGGGCTGTGGTCCGTATGTAATGGGTGGCTGCTGGTGGATGGTGCTCGCTGGTATGGGGTGTGGGTGGGGGGGCTGTTGGTGGTGGTGGGGCGCTCCTACTAGGCCCTGGTGTTGCTGGCGTGCGTGTGCGGCTCCTCGCGGGTCCATGGGGGTGTACCGTAGCTCGTATGTCGTGGGCCCGTGTAGCGGGGGCGGCGGGTGGTGCTGGACCGCGTGGTGGTGGTGTGGAGGGGGTGCTGGTTGTGTGTGGTCCCCCGGCGTTGGTGGGTGTGGTGGCAGGGGCTGGTGGTGGTGGAATATGTGATGGTGTGGTGCGGTGATGTGCGCTATGTGGGGTGGGTGGTTCGCGGGGCCTGGTTGTGCTGGGGCGTGGTGGGGATGTAGCTGGTGGGGGTCGCTGTAGCATGGGGGCATTAGGGGGTAGGGGTTGGGAGGGACGGGGGCGTGGTGGTGGTGTTGGTGGTGCCATGTCCCCTGGCTCTGCGCGTATGGTGGTCCTGGCATGGTGTGGACGTGTGTGGGCGGTGGTGGCTGACTGGGCTGCAGGGTTTGGGTGCTGCGGTACGGTGGTGGTGGTGGGCGCTGGCGGTGGCGGTGTTGTTGGTGTGCCCCGGGGCTCTGGGCGTGGGGTGGTGTTGTTTGGTTGGACCCGGGCCTTGGTCGGGCCGTCGCGCCCTGCTGGCGGCCGCGTTGGCGGGCCCCCTGACCTGTCTTGGTCTTCTTCGCCTGGTGGGTGTCGGGGGCGCCTGAACCCCCCTGTTCCCGTGGGGGCGACGGGGAGCGGGCGTGCCAGCGGTGTGCCTCTTGGAGGCTCGTCTTGAGGCCTCTGACGTAGGTTTCCTGGTCCGTGAGGCCCATCCGCGTGGCGGTGGCCTCATCGGGGGCGGCCAGGTGGGCGTCCCCAAAAGACGCCCAGCCCTCCAGAGGCTTCTGTTGTGCGGGGTGGGGGTGGTGTGCCGGGTAGAGGAGTGCGCTGAGTGGGTAAGGTGTTCCCTTCCGTCAGCCGAGGGCGTTGTTGAACCAGCGGCAAGTGATTCGGAGGTAGGCTGCTATCTCCTCTGGTGCCCTGTCGGCCCACGCTTCCGGCGTCAGGGCTGCTGCTTGGGGGGCCGAAAGTTGTGGGTCTGGGAGGTGTAGGTCTTGGTGGTGGAGGTATAGGCCGAGGAGGATGTGGCGGGCCGCCAAGTTCAAGCCGCCTCCGCTGTGGCGTAGGGGTGGGTTGTGGGGGGGCAGGGGTGTGCTGCCCGTGGCCACGGCTATGGTCCATGCGTGGTCCGCCGCGTCCGCCAAGTAGTACCCTCCCAGGTGGTCCCGGAGGGTGTCGGTGAGGAACCCGAAGAAGCTGGGGTGGCTGGCGGGGGGGGGTGCGGCTGGGGCCGTGGGCCGCTCCTGGTGGTGGGGGTTGAGGTCCCCGCAGTGGGGGCAGTGGGTGAGGCGGTGCGCGGCTCCCAGGCAGACCCAGTGGTCTGGGTTGCAGGGCAGGGCTGTCTGTGGTAGCCGCTGGCGAACGCAGAGGGGACATGCGGTGGCTGGCGGTTGGTGGTACCTCTGGACGGACGGCGGCGTGGGGCGATGGGGGCTGGTGGCGCGCGCATGCTGGTGGGAGTGTGTGCGGTGCCTGTGGTGTCCGTGTGTGCTGTGCCAGTGCTGTGCTCGGTGGACGGTGTGTAGTCGTGGTGGGGGTTCCGTGTTGGTATGTCACGGGGTAGGTTCTCATGGTACGTAGAACAGGAGTTTGAGGAGGTGGGCTTGGTCTGTTGGGGGCAGGGTTGCCGCATGCTGCAGGTATTTGTGGGTGCGGTATGTGAGCTGCTCCGCCGTCTTGGCAACGGCCGTCCGCTGCATGTGCGCCGCCGTGGCCTGGGGGTCCTCCGCGTGGGTGCGTAGCAAGGTGTAGACGGCAGTGGGGACGAGTCCCCTGCGGACCGCCTCGAGCACCTCCGTTTGCTTGAGGACGGTGGTGAGTTGCTGGGTCGCCGGGGACTGCGTCAGCCATCCGGCGTGCTTTGCGATGGTGTGGGTTGGGTTCCAGTCTGTGAGGGTGTCCAGTCCTCTGTACAGGGGGCACGCCTTGAAGTGGTCCCATGTTTCTTCTTCCACGTGGCTGCAGATGCATTTGGTGTATCCTGCGGGGACGTGGATCGAGCGGCGCGCATACCATCGGTGGTATCGGGTGAGGAGGGGAAGCTGTTCGAGGGCGAGTTGGAGTCGGGGCTTTTGTAGGTGTGCTGGGAGGATGTCCGGGCGCAGGGCGGAGTAGTAGAGGGGGGTGTGGACGGACTCTTCGAGGCGTCGGAGGAGTTCGGTGTTCGCTGGGTGGCCCAGTGTGGTGGCCAGTTGCTGGATGGGTGTGGGGTAGTGGTACTGCTTGTCTCGATCCGTGTACGGCGTGTCCTCGGGCTTCCATTGGGGGGGCTGTGTGGCCGGGGGTATCGGGGGCAGGTGCTGCAGGTGGCTGTGGTGTGGGGTGTCCAGTCGCACGCGTTCGAGCCCTGGGGTGTGGTTGGTGATCTGGTGTTTGGCCTGCGTGTTCGCGCGTCCATTGCCGTATGCGTAGCGGTGTGACTCCTGCTTGACGATGTGTAGGGCGTCCTGGGGCTGTATGCCCTTGAAGGCCATCCATAGTCCCAACGCTTGTGTGGTGAGGCCAGACTCGAGTGCTTTGTGGAGGGGCAGGTCCGCAAGGCGCCTGGTGAGGTGGATGTCGACCGTGGTGTCCACGACTACCCAGATGTTGCGGGGCCGGATCGTCGTGGGTGGCGGTGTGGCGGTGACGGCGTCTGCCATGGTGCGCAGTTCGCCCTGGGAGGACACCCCAAAGATGGTGGCCCCGGTGTGGTGTTCCACGTGGAGGCTGTCCGCGTGCCGGGTGATGCGCACGGAGGCGCAACCGACCGTGGGGGTGCGTTGCTGGGTGCCGGATGCGTCAGTGAAGTAGATGATGTCGGTGTCGCTGGGTATGGGTAGGCGGGTGATTGCTGTGGGGTGATAGACGTAGATGGGGTTCCCCTGGGCGGTTCTGGCGGTGATTTGCGTGGGTTGCAGTAGTGGCGCTGCATAGACGCCTATCCCCTGGGTGATGATGGCCTGGGCTCGTGGGGTGAGGCGGAGGAGGCCCCTGTCTGGGCGCCCCTGGGTGATATACGCGTACATCAGGTGGAAGAGGTATCCCGTATTGGGGTGGAACTTCTGGCACGTGACCGTCTGTCGCCGCTCCTTGTCGTCTTTGTCGCCGCGGAGGGTGGGGCATTTGTGCTGTAGGGGGCGCATGGGTGCCTCCTGAGGTCCTGCGCGGTGTGGTTCGCAGCGGTCGTACTCTATGGCTACGCTGTCCGGGTCTGCCCGCTCGTTGCTGAACGTCCATGTTGCCGTGGGTGTTCGGGTCCAGGCTACGTGCGCCGGGTGGTCTGGGGGTACCGTGTGAAACCAGGGGGAGAGCCATGCCTGCTGGTCGGCGGTGGCGGCCGCGGTGGGGGTGCGGTAGTAGGTGGAGATGAGGTGCAGCAGGGGCCACGGAGTGTCGAGGGCTGCCGGGCCGCAGTGCCAGCACGTGCGGGGTATGCCCTGGTCACTGTGTCTGACTGGTGGTACATCGGTCTCCGGTGCATTGTGTTTGGGGATGGACCAGGGGGCATGGTGTCGCTGGACAGTGCGGGTAGCATGTTTGTGGCCGTTTGGTGCTAGTAGCAGGATGGTGGGTGGTGTCCAGCCTTCGGTTGACGGGGTGGGCTCCCCCTGCGTCGTGCCGCCGTCGTTGGGGGTCTCGTGCTCGCTCGGGCGGGGCCGGGGGTGCTGGCACTGGAAGGCTGTGTACGCCGTGTCGATGTCCTTGGGCCCCGGCATGTCGCGCCCTGCCTTCGTAGCACATGCGCGGAGGTACGCTTGGAAGACGTGGCGTGCTGGCCATTGTGGGTCGGAAAGGAACGGGGCGTGGTGGGCGTCGCATTGGGCCATGATCTTCATCTGTGTTGGGGTGATATACACTATGGTGATGGTGGCCCCCACGAGGCGTAGGGTGTCCACCTCGCCTGCCGAGCGTCGTTGGATGTCGGTGTGTGTTGCCACGAGTGGCCCCTGTTGATCGCAGTGGTGGTTTGTCAGGATGGCGTGTGTGTGGTGCGGTAGGAGGAGTTGTAGCTGGGCCCAAATGCCAGTGCCCACGGAGGTGGAGACGGCGTGTTGCGCCAGTATCCACCGGGGGCAGGTGTTGCGGGCCATTTGCGCTTCTTTTATGCGTATGGCTGCCGCCTCGCGAACTTCTGGTTGGTGGTTGTGTGTTACCCTGTGTAGGAGGTGTGCTGCGTGTTTGGCATAGGCCATGTCGACCAGGGCGCCTGTATTGTCTCCGTAGTAGAGCCAGTGGGCCATCATGGCCTCCTTGGGGAAAAACGTGGGCCAGCCTCCGTGTTGCGCCCATGCCTTCGTCACTTGCTGTCGAGCGTGGCGTAGTGCGTCTTGGGGGCGCGGGAGGTGCAGGGCTTGGTACCCGATGGCCGCGTTGAGCACTGCTTCCATGAAGTACGCCAGGCCCTGCGTAGACAGGAGGCCCCCCCTGGCAATTTGGGGTAGCCGGGCGAGGCGCTCTTCCAGCTTGCTTGGGACTGTGATGTGGTGGTGCCGCGTGGCCTGTGTGACTCCCAGGTGGACTGTGGTGTCTTCCAGGTGTAGGGGTTCGCCTTTCCGGGTGTGGGGGGTGGGGGTCTTGGCGTCGGCCAGCTCGACCGATTTGCGGGGGTGCACTAGGAGCTGGTCGGCGTCCAGGTAGGTTGTGGTGAGTTGGAGAATGGCGGACGCTTGTTCGGTGGTCGTTGGTAGCCCTGCATTCTCAGGGTCGCGGTGGCGGGTGGCCGTAGTTAGGAGGTTGTCATCCGCGAAGATGATGATGGGGGACCGTAGCGGGTATGGGGCGTACCCCGGGTATACCCGTGCTAGCTCGAATGCCAGTAGCAGGGTGACGAGGAGGTAGAGGAAGGGGCCTTCGGCGCATCCCTCGGGGACCCCGCTGTCTGTGCCGGTCCAGGGGGTGAGGCCTGCGGCTGTGATGACAGCGTAGAGTCGGGTCTGGATGTACCCGGTCATGAAGGATAGGAATGGGAGGCCCATGGCATCCCATACCTCCGTGAGGAGCCGGTGTGGGGCGTGGGGGAACGCGCCTTGGACATCGAGGGAGGCGATAATCATCTCGTAGGGGTTCATGTCCAGTGTGGTGTCCTGGAGGAAGATGGCCTCGTGGGGGGACCTGCCGGCCATGGCTCCCCACATGCTGGCGGGCACGTGGGCGAAGACCGCTGGCGCGATGCGGCCTAGGATGAGCGTCCACACCAGCTTGACCTCGGTGGTGGCGCAGACTATGTGCCGCCAGTTCCCTGGCTGCGCCCAGTCCCCCTTTTTGTAGAAGGGGTGGACCAGGTTGGCCCACTCAGGGGGGATGGGCGTGGCGCCCGTGACGATGTCCCACAGGCGGGCTGCCAGGCGGCGTTTGACAGGTAGGGTGAGACGTTGGTACGCTTCGGCTGGCAAACCGTCGACGCCGGGCACGACCCCCTTCTTCAGGCGGTCTAGGGCGCGTTGCAGTTCTGAGATGCTGAAGGGGTTGTGTTCGATGGTGCGCCGCTGTTCCCGGTTGAAGACCCCGACACATGCTCGCGGATGGTGTTTCTGGTGTGGGGGTCGAGCTCGGGGAGGGCGTCCCCGTGGTGTGCCTGGAGGCTGTCCAGGACAGCCTGGAGGACGGCGTCAGGGGTCATTGGTGAGGCCTCCTTCGGGGGTGCGTACTGCGTGGATGGTACGGCGCCCCGTGTCCTCCAGATTGCGGCTGACGTACCGTAGGGACTTGTACGGCGTGTCGTTTCTGCCGTATCTTTCGCGTTCTTGGGCTGCGACCGCTATGCGGTGGGCGTGCCATTCCTGGAGTTGGTGGCAGCGGGTGGTGAGGAGCGCACGGAGGTGGGCGTCCCCGTCTCGTGCCTCCGGTGTGCTGGGGCGTAGCAGGGTGGCGAGTTCCCCTTTCGCGGTCCAGATGTCATGGACGAGTTGCCGGAGGGTGAGGTCTGGTGGTGCTCCCGTGTGGTTGGTGTCACGCTCCATGCCGCATGCTTGTGCCGCACGGCGCATGGCGGTGGTGAGTGTCGGTGCACCCGGGCGGCGCAGGATGGCGTGTAGGGCCCTGTTATACCTGTGCCACGCGCCGTGGTTGTCCTCGGCCGGGAACTGCAGTGTGGGTGGGAGGATGTCGTCTGGCAGGGTGGCCGCGGGTGGGGGTAGGTTGGGGATGATGAGGTCGATGTAGAGGGGCCGGTGGCCCGTGCCTGTGGGTGGGAGGTCCCCGTAGGCTGCTTCGTGGACGCGCACCGTGGTTGGGTCCCTGTAGCACGTGTCGATGCGGGATGGGTGGGTGCCGGCTTGGTGGGGGTAATGGGAGGGTGTGCCGGTGAGTCCTGCCGTGAGGTTGGTGAGGCCCAGTTGGTGCATGGCGTCCCGGACAGCTGTGTCGGTGGCTGTGGGTGGGCCGGTGCGGTCGTCGTCGGTGGGGGCGGCGTTTAGGTCGCCTATGATGATGGTGGGTGCCAGGAGGGAGAGTCGGCGGTACGCCAGGCTCAGGGTGTCCAGGAAGTCCTTGGTCTCCTCCCCGAATGGGACGTGCGTGAGTAGCACGTTTAGCTGCCATCCGGGCCCCACGCACTCGTACGCCCCCGGGGCGACCATCCATCCGAGGTCGGGGTGGGCATGTACCGTGACCGACGTCTTGTGGTAGAGGGGCACCCCTCTTTCCCAGTGGGCGTGATATTTGTTCCCCTCCGGGTGCAGGATCGGTGCTGGTTCGGGTTGGTCCGCTCTGCGGAGGGCTTGCTCCAGGAACCCCAGGAGGTCTGCGCCTTGGGGGTGCGGCCCGGGCATGGCTTGCAGTGTGGCGGCCTTGGTGGGGTCGTAGGTGACCGCGGGCTCGTTGAGGATGTTGATGCGGGCGTGGGCTTCCGCAGGTGCCGGTTTCTGGGGACCCGTAGTTGGGGGGGCGGGCCGTGTCCGGCCCTAGCCCCGTCAGGCGTCGAGGAGGTCGATGACGCCCTGAGCTGCGGGTGCCTTGCGGTTCCGCTTCTGGGGCTGGGGTAGGGCCCATGCATTGTGGACTTCGCCCGTGTACTCGGTGCCGGTGAGGTGCTCGGTGTCGGGGGTGCACAGCTGCATGGGGACCATCTCACGACCGGTTCGGTCTCGCCAGAGTTCGATGGTGCGCCCCAGCTTCTTGTCGTTGGGGGTGGCTGGGTCCCACTTTACGTGGATCTTGAACCCCTGGTGGTCCCCGGTGACGAGGTACAAGTGCTTGACCTCCCCTGCGGCCCATATCCACCTGGAGGGGCCCGCGGCCATGGGGTACTCGAAGGGCAGCTGCACCCGGGTGCCAATGGCGTTTTCGGGATACAGGGCAGCGGCTTCCTCTTTGGTCCAGCTCTTCGGCTTGGCCCTTGGCTTTGGCGCGGGTTTGGCCTGTGTGGGGGCCTTGCGCTTCTGCGCACCTTGGCGGCGCCGGGCAGCGGGTTGTCCCCGTTGGGGAGGTGCGCCCTGGGGCTGCTGTGCAGTTGCGTGGCCCGGTGCAAACACGGGGTGTGCGCGGGCGGCTGGGACGTCGGGCTTGGACGTGGGGACGGGGTCCTTCAGCTGGAACACTTGCTTGGTCATGAGGCCAAGTACTTCCTCGGCCTCCTGCAGGGAGTCGGGCGGGTCCGTGGGCCAGGTGAGGAGCCGGTGCCCGGTGCCTGCCCCGTGGCGGCGCATGTGGGCCGTGTAGCGGGTGGCGTGGCGTGTCCACGCTGGGGTGCGTTCCGGGGGGAGGGGGCCTTCTGGCGCCCCCTGCGCCCAGTAGAGGGCGTAGTGCAGCGCTTCCCAGGCTGCCTCTGGGGCGTGGCGGATGCGTGCGGCGAGTCACAAGCGGTCTCCTCCGCGTGGTGGGGGCGGGACTTCGTCGTCGGGGGCGTGTGCCGATGCCCGTCTGACCTTGCCGTGGTCGTCCCATTCCACCGTCCACCAGGTGTCCCGGTGTTTGAGGATGTGGACCCCCGTGGTGGTCGGGGGGGCATCCATGGCGTCCCAGCTGACGAGCTGGATAGGGCGGACCGCAGGATGGGTCTTCGGGGGTGCTCGCATGTTGAGGATTTGGTGGATGTCCTCGGCGGTGGGGCCCGCGTCGGGGGTGTCCTGCGCTGCTTGGGCTAGAGGTGGGGAGGGGCCGTCCTCCCAGAGGCGGGAGGCGGACGCCGTGGCGTACATGGCTGCGATCAGGACGTGTTCCGTCAGCCCTTCCACCATGAGGTGGTTTTCCCCCTCCAGGTCTCGGGGGATGGTGGCTTCCGCCTTTAGGGTGAGGAGTGCGATGGCACGTTTGGGTCCAGGTGTGGCGTGTGTCGGCTCATCTGGCGGGCGTCCGTCGGATGGGGTGTGGGGGGGGCGCTTCTGGAAGGGGGATGGTCCCACCGCCAGGTGCTCGACAAGGTGTAGCGGTATGGCGTGGTGGCGGTCCGCTGCGGGCAGGAGGTAGGGGTGTGGGTCCCCGGGTATCGTGCCAAGGAATATGCCCCCCCTGTAGGTAGGGGTGGGCAGGGGTTGCTGCAGAGCGCCTGCGCATGGCAGCGCGCACCGAGGGTTGCAGTGGGTGCATTGGGCTGTTATGGGGTGCGGTACCGCGTACACGGTGAAGGGCCCTACCGCGCGCTGGATGTGGCGGGGGATGATGGTGCGGAGGTCCGCCACCCGTGCCGTGCGGCTTTTGCCATAGTATATCCAGAGTGTGTCCCCCAGTGCCATTTTGGGGCGTAGCTTGCGAGCCAGTAGGTTCAAGGTGCTTTTGTGGGTGGCCTCGGTGACGGTGGCGTGTCCAGCGTTAATGCGTGGGAGCAGGTGGTTTTGGTGGTGTGCCACGGCCCGTCTGCGGGCGGTGTGGAGGGCGGTGCTGTCCGCGGGAGGGGGCGCGTGGTGGGTGGGCCTTTTGCGCGGGGTCGGGGCGACGTGTAGGGGATGCTTCCAATGCCGGGCGCGGCCGGTGTTGCGGTGGCTGGAGACCAGGGTAGGTGGTGAAGGTGTATATGGTGACAGGGGAGCGCTCATGCGTGGCCTGGAGGTAGTAGTGGTCGCGACCCGTGTTGTGGGTGACGATGACGTTTGGCGTTGGTATGTCGTAGTGGAGTGCGGTATTGGGGAGTTGTTTGGTGATGCGTGCCGTCGCATCCCCCGTTTTGGGCGCGGTGTCGTGGGGCACGAGGATGAGGACTGCCCACGCATCGTGGGCGGGGAGGTCGAGGTCCGGTAGGGTGGGATGAATGGGGCGTCCCCGGAGGTGTGTGAAAGCTGGGTTGTGGCGTGCCGCCGTTTCCTTGATGATGGACGGTGCCCACTGGGGTGGCGCCCCAACTTGCTGGGCCATGGCGGCGACGGCGTGGGCGATTGCTGTGAGGTCTGGGCCGATGCCAGGCTGGTCTGCTGGTGGCTGCAGGCCCCCTTCTGATGCGGGGTGGTGCCACCATAGGGTGTAGCCCTTTTGTGTGTTATCGTGGGGGGTGTGCACGAGGCCCTGGTGGTTGGAGATGGCGGTCTTGAGGGCTTCAGCTGCCTCGCGGTGGAGGGTGCGCGTGTAGGCCCAGACTCCGGTGGGGGGGGGCGCCCCGTAGTGGGATTCCGCCGTGGTGGGGGCCGGCCCGAGGATGTGACTGGTGAGGGAGGGTCTGTGCAGCCCTTCGTGCAGGGAGGCGCACACGTGTGCCCACCTGTCCGCCCATCCCTGTTGGGCGCTTCCTGTGTCTGCTCCTGTGGGCAGTCGCACGATGACCACGTGCCAGGGGTGTGACCCCGGTACTACGGTGGGGGGTGTGGTGTGCTCGTGAGCGTGTAGCCATACTGCGGTGTCTGCGTTCGCCGTCACGTAGTCCTCTCCCTCCGCTGTGTGGACGTTTTCGACGGCGGCCTCTCCCTCTAGGGTGAGGAGGAGGTGTGTGCCGGGGGGCTGCGCGTGCGTCTCCGCGTCCCGGAGCCACAGGTAAGTGAGCGCCACGGTGCCGGCGAGGATTTCCCCCCACGTGAAGGTGCCTTCGGGTGATGCCCACTGCAGGGGCAGTGTGCGGCGTCCCCGCGAGTCGTTGGTGGCATGGTAGTCGTGGGGGAGGTGACGTTTCGTGAGCCGGTGCGGCATGCGTTCGGTGGTGGCTGTGGGGGGGTCCCAATTACATTCCTCCGGGGGGGGTGCGTCTGCGTCGTCCTCCTGGGGCTGGGCCAGCGGCAGCGCCTGTGCATTGGGTGTGGCGTCGGGTAATCCGCTGTGCGTGAGGATGTAGAAGCCCTCGGGGGTGAGTTGGAGGACGATGTCCCACTTCGCCGTTTGCTCTGGGGACCACTGGTGGGTCCCGTCCTGCGGTCGGTGGAGGGTGACCTGGTGGCCCCATCTCCAGCTGTGGTAGGCGAGGAGGCTGAGGACGGTGTCTTGCTCCGGGTCCTCCACGCTTTCCACGTATGCCGTCATGTCGGTGACGTCGACGGCGTACTTGTCCTCCCATTCTTGTGTGGGGGTGCCCGGAGGGGGGGGGGCGGTGGTGTACCCGTGGAGTCCCGGCCCCGTGACGTCGGGCAGGTCGTGCTCGAGTGACGCCCGGTACTCGGCGGGCCCGTTGCTGGATTCGTGGGTGGGGTGGTGGCGCCGCAGGGCGTTGGACAGGTGCGTCCAGGGCGCCCTCTCGCGGGGAGGGGGGCGCGGGGGGGCATTATGCGGGCTGGGGTCCGCGAGGCCGCTTGCTGCGGGCTCGAGCTCTGGCGGGGTGAGGTCCATATGATGCTCCGTGTCCTCCGTGTGTTGGAGTTCCAGTTCTAGCAGGCTGTCGATGTCCAGGGCCATGGGGTCATGGTGCGTGTTCACGTGCTGGATTGCTGCTTCATGGCACGGTGGGCGTGTGATGCTGGTGTTCGGGGCACGTGCGGCGGCCGGTGCGGGGTCGTGCGCCGGGGGAGGCGCGCCGTTTGGCGTGGTTGTGGTGTGTGGCTGCACGCTGGTGGCTGTCCTGGCCGGTGGTGTTGCCCCTGTGTGCGGTTCGGGTTGTGGCCGGTGGTGGGTGTTGAGGTGGCGCGAGGTGTGCGGGGTGTCCAGGGGTGGTGCCGGTGGGGTGGGATGCGGAGTCGGCGGGGCGCGGCTTCGTTCCTGTGTTGGTGGGCTGTGGTGTCCCGTGCCCCCAGGTGGGGGAGGGGGGTGCGGTGCGGTATGGTGGTGTTGTGCTGTGTGGTGGCCTTCCCGTTGGGGGGGGGGGGCACCGTGTCCAGGTCTGGTGGGGTGGGTTGCCGCACGTGGTTTGTCCACTGGCGGTGTGGGGCAGCCCCGCGTGGTCTCTTGATCGTCCTCCTGGCGTCTTTCAGTACGTGGGCCGTGCGGGGTCGGTGTGGCGTGGGGCCTGGGGTCCCCTGGGGCGGGGTGTGCGGGACTGGAGTGTCGCAACCAGGGGGGTGTGGTCGTGTGGTGCTTGGGGGTGTCGGCCCACCGTTGAGTGGGCCCAGTGGTGCGGGGTATTGCGTTTGCGGGGTCTGCGGGTAGCTGGGTCGCGGCTTCTTGGGCGTGTTGTGGCCCCGGTGCGGTGCCCGCGGGTGGTG
Source organism: Eutreptiella sp. 'Long Island Sound 2002' (assembly GCA_964036045.1). Lineage (NCBI taxonomy): Eukaryota > Euglenozoa > Euglenophyceae > Eutreptiales > Eutreptiaceae > Eutreptiella > Eutreptiella sp. 'Long Island Sound 2002'. The sequence goes on along the minus strand of OZ038379.1, from coordinate 145,072,001 downwards.
AGTGGCGGTGTGTGGCTGGGGTGTATCGTTTCCACGGTTGGGGGGGGGGGCTATTTGCTCGGGTGTGGGGTGGGCCCGTGGTAGGCCGCCGGCGGGTAGCGGGTGTCGGGGCCTCACTGTGGGTGGGTATTCCGCGGTGTCCCCTTGGTGCGTCCCGTGGTGGTCTCTGGTCGGCTGGCTCAATTGGTTTTTGGGGTGTACGGCATCCATGGGGGCACCATTGTGTGTTGGGGCGCCGCAGCGGTGGGTGCGGCGGGTTGTTGGGGTGGGGCTTGTGTCGGTGTCGACCGTGTGGTTGGCGGCGGTGTGTCGTGTGTTGTCCTCGGCGGCTCCTAATGGTGGTCTGTTGTGGTGGTGCCCTGGGGGGTGGTCTTGGGCTTTGCGGTTCCTGGGAGGGTGCGGGACATGCGGGGTCGGGTTGGCCTTGGGGGGGGGGGCGCGTGTGTGGGCTTGCGTGTTTGCCTTCTGCTCCCCACGTGGCCCCTTCCTCTGCCTGTCCCTTACTCCTCTCTTTTCGTTGGCTTGTTTGGCTTTGTTTTTTTTTGGGGGGGGGGGATGGCTGGGGTGCTGTGCGTGGGTGTGGCTGTGTGCCGGTGTCGGCGCCGGTGTGGGCGTGGGTGTCGTGGGGGACGGGGGTCGGGTGGCTGTTGTGCTCTGGGTTCCCTGTGTGTGCGCCGGCCCCCAGGCTTCCGGTTCCAAGGGCGCCGGTCCAGGGGGGGCTGACGGCGGGTGGTTGGCGGCAGTGGTGGCGTGGCGCTTGCGTGGGTGACTGCGGCTCCTGGTTAGTGTCTGGGTGGCGTGGCCGGGCGTGGGCGTGCGTGTGGGTGTGTTCATGGCGTGGGCTGATGGGGTGGTGGGCCGTGTGGGCGTGGTTGGTGTGTGTGGGTGTCGGGTATGTGTGCGCCGAAGGCGCAGTGGGTTGGGCTGGGGCACCGTGGGCGATGCAATGGGTGGAGGAGATGCTGGTGACGCCTACGGGGGGGTGCTGTAGGCGTGGATACGGGTTTGTGTTGTTGACGTGGGTGCTTCGGGTGACGCGCCGGGCGGCGAAGGGGTTGGTGACGCTGATGGTTTCATAGGTGACGGGGCGGGCGCTGGGGGGGCCTGCGGCTCCGGTGGTCGCTGTAAGTGGTGCAGTGGGTGGTGGCGCGACTGGTGATGCCGGCGGTTAGGGTGCTGCCGGTGACGTCGATGGTGAGGGCGCTGCGGGTGATGTCATGGGTGGTGGCGATGTTGATGTGGGTGTTGCAGGTGGTGTGCCGGTTGGTGGCGCCGCTGGTACTGTCCCTACGTAGAGTGTTGCCGGGGCTGCTGTGGGCGGTGGTGTCGTCGGTGGTGCCGATGGCGAGGGTGACCTTAGGCGATGCACTGGGTGACGGTGAGGCCGGTCTGTGCCGTAGGTGACGCGTTTGAGAACGGGTGGTGGGGGCCCGGAGGGGGGTTTGCCGTTGGTGCAACGGGCAATGGTGGCGTTAGTGCCGCAGGTGGTGGCTTGGCTGATGGTGCTGTTGGTGATGCTGACGAGGTGGTTTGTCTGCCTGTCTGCCCGCGGAGTCGGTGCCGGCGTTGGGCGGTTGCCTGTGCGCGTGGTGGTCGGTGCGCCCGGCGCTTGGTGGGCGTGGTTGGGTGCGGGTGTGCGTGTTGGTGTGTACGTGGCGCGGGTTGCGGGGGGTCTGTGGGCGTCGGGTGCGCTGTTGCCGTGCGTGTGGTGGTTTGTGTTGTCTGGTGGAGCGTGGCCGGCATGTGCGTTGCGTGGGTGTTGTGGGGTCTGCTCGGCGTGGGTGGTGTCGGTGTGGGTGTTTGGGGTTGGGTGCTGGGTGTGGGCGTGTTGTTCGCGCGGTGCGGTCGGGCGTGATGGTGGTGTCGCTGGCGACGTCGATGGTGACGGTGCTGCAGGTGGTAAGGGTGGGACGGCGGTGTTGGCGGTTTCCGGTGTGGGTGGTGTGGAGTGTGGGGGTGTTGCAGGTGTGGTGCGGGGCGGATGGTGGTGTGCTTGGCGACAGCGTCGTGAGTGCTGCCGGGGGGGAGGGTGTTGTTGGTGATGCTGTGGGCGGCCGGTGGCGGGTGGTGGTGGTGGTTGTGGCTGGACTGCTTGGTGGTTGTGGTGTCGGCGGGCGGCCCTGATGACGGGCCCTGGGTGTGTGGTGGTGGGTGGGCGTGCATGGTGGTGGTGATGGTGTGTCATTGCGGGTGGTGTTGGGTGTGGTACCGTTGGGCGTGTGGTTTGCGATAACTGAGCACTCACCCCTCCGGGTGGCGCGGGCCCGGTGGTCCGGTAGCCAGTCCGGCAGGTAGTGCGTGCCCGCCGGGTGCTCACACGTCCCTCCGGACGGCGGCTGTTCCGTAGCCGGCAGGGGCTAGGTTCACTGCCGGGCACACACACGTCCCTCCGGACGGCGGCTGTTTCGTAGCTGGCAGGGGCTGGGTTCAGTGCCGGGCGCACACACGTCCGTCCGGACGGCGGCTGTTTCGTAGCCGGCAGGGGGTGGGTTCACCGCCAGGCGCACACACATCCATCTAGACGGCGGCTGTTTCGTAGCCGGCAGGGGCTGGGTTCACTGCTGGACGCACACACGTCCATCCGGACGGCGGCTGGTTCGTAGCGGGCAGGGGCTGGGTTCACTGCCGGGCGCACACACGTCCATCCGGACGGCGGCTGTCGCGCTGTGGGGACTGCGGGGCTTGGACTTGTTCTTGGCGGCTCGTTTGTCGTCGGATGTGGGTGTTTGCCGTGGTGGTGTCGTGTTTTGTGCCGTGGTGCGTGCTGGCGTGCGGTGCTGCGCGTGTGCCCTGCTTGGCCTGTGTGTGGCGCGCGCTCCTTGCCCGGGCGTGCTGTTGCGCAGGCGCGGGGACACACCCTCTCTCTGGCGGGCCCGTTTGGCTCCATGGCGGGCCCTGTTTGCGCCCGGCTGTGGCCCGGCGCGCGGCAGTGGGGTGTGTGCACGTTGGGGGGGGGGGGGTCCGGACCCCTCCTCTCGCTTTCCCCGCCTTGTCCCTTCGTCCCTCTTCGCCGGCCTGCCCTGCCTGCCCACCCTTTTCGTACCCGCTTGGTTGGCCTTGGCCGGACGGTTGGTCTTGGTGGTCTGACATGGTGTTTCTTTTCTGCAGGGTGGCGTGGGCTGGGTTCGTTTTGGGGGCGGGTTGCTCGTGTGGTGTGCCGCGCCGCTTGGCTCCTGTTCACCGGTGTGCACGCCCTGTGTGTGGTGTTGTGTGTACGGTGTCCTGGGCCCCCTGGCTCCTGTTCACCGGTGTGCACGCTCTGTGTGTGGTGGTGCGTGTCCGGTGTCCTGGGCCTCCTGGCTCCTGTTCACCGGTGTGCACACTCTGTGTGTGGTGCTGTGTGTACGGTGTCCTGGGCCTCCTGGCTCCTGTGCACCGGTGTGCACGCTCTGTGCCTGGTGTTGCGCATACGGTGTCCTGGGCCTCCTGGCTCCTGTTCACCGGTGCGCACGCCCTGCGTGTGGTGCTGTGTGTACGGTGTCCTGGGCCTCCTGGCTCCTGTTCACCGGTGTGCACGCTCTGCGTGTGGTGTTGCGTGTACGGCGTCCTGGGCCTCCTGGCTCCTGTTCACCGGTGCGCACGCTCTGCGTGTGGTGTTGCGTGTACGGCGTCCTGGGCCTCCTGGCTCCTGTTCACCGGTGTGCCCGTTCTGTGTGTGGTGTTGCGTGTACGGTGTCCTGGGCCTCCTGGCTCCTGTTCACCGGTGTGCACAACGTATGTCAACAAATACTTAATGTGTATTCTCTCGGCTTCTAGTGGTTTTGCAACAAAGGTTGGGGCAAACGTTGGTCACTACAACATTGTAGCACACCAATTTGCCACCCTTGATGATTGGCAACAACTGATGCTACAATTACAACACATCCCCAAGCCAGCCTTGTGTCGTAAACGTCAAGGGCACTTAGAAACATGTTGAATGACCATGACTTACCTTGTGCACGCAGATGCAAGCCACATTTTGGTGGCAAAAGCAAACAATCTTCACAATTGCACATCTCCCTCCCAACCAACATGACCAGAATTGGTGCAAACACCCGAACGGCCGAACAACGAACTTGTGACCTATGGAAAGGGACCCTGGCCGCGAGGCCAACCAATAAAACGTACGTCACCTTGTGGCCAAGTACCCAAAAACGAACTTCTAAACGCGAAACATGGGACATGTCGAGATCCAACCCATCATGTCTGAAGGACATGACATGTCCAGAGCACATGACCAATGACCAAAGTTCCACTTGAAGGCAACAAACCCACAACAAGTACAACACAGTACCAACCAAAAGACAACCCGAACCACCTTTTTGACGTGACCAAACAACTGCAAGCTTTCCAATGCAAAAGCCACCACTTGGAATGCAAACAGTGGCACAAAGTTGTTCAAATGCGTCTACATACAACTCAGTCCAAGTTGGTGGGGTTGGGGTAAAAAGTGGTCTTCTAAGTGTCTGAAGGTTTGACCAAAGTACACTGCGAAACCGATGACTCGACAACTTTTCAAATGGCCGACCTGGTGAAAAAATACCTGAAAAAGACATTTCCAGCGTCTCAACCTGTCATCTTCCACAAGTTTTGAAAAATCTCCAAACTCTGCGCGTCGGGCTTCAGTCCAAGTGAGCCCCCCCTGACCCCCCCCACTGCCCAGCAAAAGGATCCACGACGCCATGGACCATCGGCGCAGACACTCAACGATCCAACTGGTAGTGATCATGACACATAGTGCAAACACAAAGCACCACATTGATCCACCAATTTGTGAAAAAATGATCCAGAAAAGTAGGTTCCAGAGAAGAAATCACACAAAATGCTCCATTCTTTTTTTTCGGAACTTGCATTTTGGGATCATATTGTTTCCACACAAATTGGTGCATCATTTCTTTGTTGAAACTTGCACTTTTGGATCATTTTTGTACCCCTAAGTTCCAGAAAGGAAATAATCCACCCATTTGTGTGCAAAAAATGTGATCCAAAAACGTAAGTTCCAAAAAAAGAAATGATCCACGGATTCATGTTGACAAAAATGATCCAAAAACGTAATTTCCAACCATAAGCGTGACATAGCGCAAGTGCAAAGCAACATATTGAACCAACAATGTTTGTTATAAATGATCCAAAAATAGTAAATTCACTTGTTCCAACCATTTGGCTTCCAGAAAAAAATGCACAAGTCCACAAGACCACTGGCACAGGGTTGAAAGTACACTGAGCAAAATGGTCGAAAATAGTCCAAGAATGATCCAAAAGTGATCCACGGATCATCTACCCCATAAACTCCCCCACCCAAATGCCTAGGGTTTGGATCAAAAATTCCCCAGATCACCCATCCCATAACCCCCCCCCTTCTCCTGCCTGCTGCACCTTTACCTTGACTTTGTACATCTTTTCATACCTTTTGCAAACTAGGCCAACAAAATGCATTTGCCAACTCGCGCAAGAGGGTCCTCTCTCTCCCGAGCGTAAGCTATTACAGACGACGCACAGCGGAAATGACGCGGTATGAACGGAGACTATTGTAGGCTATATGGAAGAAGTTCCGAATCTAGGTGTCTCTTGTGAAGCTGGAAAAACACCTCAGTGCATTTATTTTGCTCCAATCCGTTTTGTGACTGGATTTGAAATGTTGATTAAGGTATTGTGTAGTATAAGTTCCAAGATCATTTCTACAAAAAGCCGAGACATGGATTTAGGTTGGTTACCTTCGTCAATCAGGCGCAACTATTGACATGCTGCGGGCGGCGACGACGTTGTCTCTTTTAAAAACAATTTTTACACAGCGTGCAACGATTGCTATTAAATCTTGTAGCCGTAGTGCTGAGGTAAACAAAGAGCTGCCTCCGTGCCTTTCCCCGACGTCACCCGTAATAAGATGTGTTTTGCTTCATTGCCAGCAATGGTGCATTTCTAAGGCAGCAGCAATGCGGTTGTAATTTGTTTCGCCGCTGGCAACGTTTCCGTCACATCTTTGGCACCATCCAACATTCCAAGTGTGAGCATTGCCAACACGTTGTAGTTCATTGTTTGCATAATGTGCTACAACCGGGGCGGGCGCAGCCTGCAATCTTACAGTCTGCTTTCCTTTATACTTGCGGACATTTTTGTGTAAATTCCAACACGTACGTTAATTTTACATGGGGCGGGTTTTACCCGTTGAGAAACGAACAAAAACATGCTTGCATGAACTATTTGTTGCCCGTTGCTTGCCTTTATGCTTAGAAAATGACCCCATTTTCAAGCAGAACTAAATGAGACTTCAGGCTGAAAAACTATCTTTCCAATTTCTGTGCACTCTATTTCCGCCGCATGAGTTTTTAGAAAAATCGGCAAAACTGCAACGTTCAGGACCTAATGTCATGGAGCAAGCAGCAAACAAATTGAGCAGCAATGCACACAAACAAAATCCGACAATGGCCGCATGAAACACCGTTTTGCAGCTCCAACTCATGAGTACCTTCAATCTCAGAATCACTGACCCGGTAGAAATTTTTGATGGTCCTTCCACAAGGATTGGTGAATGGTTGTATTTGCATCAAGGTAAACTGACTGATAACTGCACCAATGACCAATTTCGATACTGCGACATATAAATGCAAAAGTAGAAGTTGTTGAATGAGTACCCTTATATCTTAGGACCATGACCTATTGGTTATATTTCTTTCCCATGCCTTGGTAAGGATGTTCCTACCCTTCAGGGGCCTCGGTGTGCCTTGATGGGGGTGCAACTACTCGTTTTGATGATTTTTCAAAAAGGAGATCGTTTTCAAATTTTTTGTAAAAGTTTTCAAAATCGTGCAGCATGACCCATGCATTGCTATTTATCATAGTTCTACGGTTTCACATCCTTCATATAACTTGCTACTGGTGCACGAAATACACCTTCTACCTTATATACTGCCCAAAGTAGTTTCAACAACCACCATTTTGAAAACGGAAAATCTTTGTTTCTCTTTGTTTATTTCCATGAAAAGTTCACACATGCACCACACCTCATGCCACAGGTACCGCACATAGAATTCCTCTGACTTGTCTTTTTGCTGAGGCACCTGGGGACCCCTATTCATGTGTTGAGGAACACAACAACAGAAAGCACTGTCACACGTCACGTACAAAAAAAAAGTCATCCGCGTCCTCCGCACTGCGAGTGACACCTAACGAGTTCGAACCGACGAGCCTTTGTGGCAGCATACAGAGCACGCTTGCATGCCTCTCCGGGGGGTTACTTTGTTTACATCATGGTCTGTGAGTCTTCTGTTGAGACAGGCTCTCAGCGACGGCTTGCTCCAACGGCGACGCATTTTTTGGCAAGGGTTAGACAGTTACTGGGCAGGAGCTAGGTCGTGGGATTGCGGTTTCTTTCGGCAGTACTCGCCTTGGCCTTTGGCGCAATGCTCACCTTCGTCAACCATGATTTGCACCTTCGTTTTGTGCCACGCATTCTGATACATAGGTTGGTAGCCAAATTTTCAAAGAACAATTTTGTCAAAAAATTTCAAAATTCATGCACTAGCGTGGCTGCGGAAGCGGTCTTACGCAGTAATACGCGATTTGCCTGGTGCGGTACTTTGAACGCTGATTCTTCTGCAGCACCTGGATTCTTCGAAAATCCGATTCACAGCTCCAAACCTTATTTTCCAACTACTAATCTACCAATTCCTTGATTGTGAACATCGCATCCATCTGCAACGTTTGCGCATGATCGGCATAGTTGTTGGTCCGTCTACCTAACACAAATGATGAAATGTGTAAAAATTGTGCTCTTTTCTTGATATTGGCGTTTAAAAACGGTACTAAGTAAGTAACTGGAATGCCTAACTGGATCATTTCTGTCGATTTCCGTGATTGTTTGATTCTTTTGTTGACTGCATGTAACGCAAAGCTCGAAGAAGAAGTTCCGTGCAACACAAGAGGCCTAGCTTGAGTGCAAGCTGCTTTCCCGACTTACGTTCCATCTTAGTTTATAATTGATGCTAAAATTGCAAAGTGGGATCAATTCTTCGCGGCTCAAGGCGCCTTTCTCCCTCCCCGTTCCCTCAAAGTCTGGGTGTGGATTCTTAGACAACTGCGTAACCTTACCCAACACGAAAATAGCATTGCCCGGGAGAACACTAGAACGTGGCAAATCTTGGCATACAATTCACATCATAGCTTGTATACACATAACCTATCGTGCGCCTCAAACGTTGGTAGGACGGGGGCTACTTGGTGCAAGAGGTCGAGCCGAATTCTCTGCCACACGGGGTGCTGCATACTACCAAATGAGGGATCAACTCATCTTTGTAGTTGCTTTTTTTAGCACCCGTACCATGAGGCTTTTCGCATTTGGCTCAGAAACAAGATTGCACCTATGGGGGCTAGCTAAGACACTTCTTCCGCACGTTGTATGCATACCTCTTTTTGGCGCTTTTAATAAAAAAATTCACCCGTCGTGTATGTCTACTCGTTCACATCCCCCCTCCAATGGGGAACTTTTCCTTTGGTCGGCCGGGGACTGGGGCCCCGCTTTCCGCTAAAAAGTAGTCCTTATACCATTATATACGATGTGCGCTCCGGAACGAACCATGTCTCAAAAGTGTACCCTGCGGTCTCAAAAGTGTACAACGCAGCCCCTGAAAAAGACCGCCTCGATTGTGCTGATGAAGGAAATACACTTTTTTTTCAACAAGGATCCTGTTTTAGAACGTAAGTAGCTCCACAAGTTTGCCTCTTTGACATGCCCCACCCATAAATTGTTAATGAGCTAGAGATGGGATCTGAAGGTGCGCTAGTGAAGTTGAAGTTCGAGGAGTGTTGTAGCAAAGCTAGATGCTCCAAATCCAAAGAAATCGTGACCAAAAATTAATTGATTTACCGCACAGGCCACCCCGATTTGGCAATTTATCGGCGCGTTCTCCCAAAGGCCATTTGAACACAAACTTGGCTAAAAGCCAGCAGAGCCGGTTTGTCTGAAGACCCTGTGTCAATCCAATCAATGCCCATGTACCAATTGTTTTGGGTAAAATCGAACACGGAATTGGCAAATCGTCTGCCTCCATTCCTCGTAATTTGGTGTTTATTTGTCTGGATCCAGGAAATACCACAGTACGCTGACCCGTAGAGGGCAGAATCAGACCCGCATGCCTGAGCGCAAACTGTTTTTCTTTTTTGTGCCTCATGTTTCATGTTGTCATTGTATGTTTTCGTGTTTTCATCCCAAAGCGTAGTGGTATGATAACCACTTTTCCAAAGCCTACACCACAGAATTTGAGTTTGCAATGAGACTTGAGTCTAGACAAGACCTTTGAGTACGGATTTCGTTGTGCGTGCGAGATTATTGTTGAGTGGTTTTGCATGCACGCTTCAGAAGGCTGGGTGAGGAGCCGGATCTCATTCAACAAACTCTAGATGGTCCTGACTGTGTGTTTCAAGGACCCATCATGGCAAGGACGATAGAATTGCACCCGATGAGGTAGAGGAAGACGCCGGTGATCATTTGGAGACCACCCTTCACCTCATCAGCAGTGTCTGCGGCTGCTGCTGCTTTGGATGGTGCGACTACACTCTCATTTGCCTGTGCAATCGATGCTTGCCTTTCCATCGTGGTCCTGTCGTGGCCATCTCTGTGTCATTTGAGAGTTGTGTCCGCCTTTTTGCAATCTGTGCGTCATTTGAGAGTTGTGACTGCCATTTGTTTGGCAGTTGGGAGCCATCTGTCATTTGTCTCTCCATGTCCTTGTGTGTCTCTGTTTCACTCAGGTTCAAAGCAGTGGAAGCTAGTATCGTTGTGCCGGAGGCAGTGGCGGGAGTTGTCGTGGTGGTGTGTTTTGCTGCCACAGGTAGCGTGCTCCGGGGCTGAGGTCCCCTTTTCGGTGGGTTGGGTCATAGTTCGTGTTTTAGTACTATGGATGAGTGGGTTGTTGAGCAGAAAAGAAGGTTATCAAGCACCTAGGCTTTTACAGGGTGTGAAATTGCTGAAATACCCGATTTTCATCAATTTTACCCCATGAATGAGTATACAATCTTTTGAAATGTGTAGAAAAAGGAGAGAAACTTATGCAAACCCTATTCACCAAGGTTTTCGGATGTTTTTGAAGGTTTTCGGACGGTTATGAAACGTATCATGTGCTTATTCCGGTTCCGACGACAGAAAAACTATTCACTGAACCCACCGAGAAGCTGGTGACGCGTTCCCGTGGGGGGCCTGGCCACGGGACGCTGCGGTGGACACGCACAAGCAAGCAGGCAGGCAAAGCACTGCGCTCACAGGGGCATCATCACGCTCGTGTCATGTGACAAAGCGTTTCAGGATCCTTGCCACTCTGAAACAAGGGAACAAAAGTATGTACAGCAACAAATCAGGATATGTACACATGGGGGTTAAGACTGGACTGAGGTAAGGGCATCACAGGACAATAGACACTCAATCCCAACTCATATCCCAATCCAAGGTCCGTCCCTCCCAGTGGCTGACAGGGGCGGGGGCTTAAACACAACCCATGCCCTACTCAGTCCGGACCCTGAAACCCTGCAAAAAGGGGAGGGTATCCCGCCCAGCCACAGGCGAGTTCCAGGGAGCAAAGGGGCTCCAAGGCCAACCGACAGTCACTCCCCATGCTCCCTTTACAGCAGGTCCCAACGCCCCTCTGAGCTCGAGATGAGGCCCCGCCATTATCCCCTAAGAGTTGGTAGCTGAAAATGGGCTGTTTCAGCCCAAACTGATATTAGCTCCAAAAACTCCACAACTGACCCCTTGTTCGGACCCGCCAGAGGTAGGGACGAGGCAACTGACCCTATGCCCTTCGGGTACAAACTCCCTGGAGCTCTCACCCAACCTGGTTCCCTCTGAGGTCCCGGCATCAGGGCACCACGGGTTCGTCAAGTGGGGTCATGATGCCAAAATCACCCAAATTGGCGTCATCCCCACGCGTGGCTCGCCCGGCAAGGGCAAGGCCAATGGCTCACAGGATGGGAGGCAAACCTAGGACCTATATCTGAGTGCACAACTTGAAATTAGGTCCGGGCTGGTTGTGGGCATAGAGATATGGGGCCGCCAATTGACCACACGGGGGGGTGAAATTGGGGTCCCAAAAGGGGGTCATTTTGGCTGCTCAAAATGAGCCAAAACTGGGGGTGCCCTCAATAGTATATCTCCACGCCGGCTTGGAGATCGGATCCGCCATTTCATACGCGATCCACCAGGAGTCCAATGGAGACTCCCACACCCCTGGCTCCCGAAGATCTGCATGCCACTTGGCGTGGGGACAATCCAAATTGGGTCCACAATTGCCAAAATGGCAAAATCGTCCACATTCACTTTGGGCTAGCACCTTGACGAAGGTTGCTCCGCTTTGCCCACGTGGTGTGCGAACCATGGTGACCAATATCCATAACACCCATGTCATATATGGTCCATTGGTCCATGCGTCCGGCCTGCAGGAGGGGGCTGAACATGGTGCACGGCGGGCAGAAAATGTGGAAAATTGCTCAAAATGGCCGAAAATGCGCACACTCATGGGTGGGGCAAATGAGGCACATGCCCGACTTGGACCGGAGTGTGCCATAGGATTGGTGTCAAGTCATATGTGTCCAACATATCTTTTGGGCGTCGCGTGTACCCTCAGAACATACTTGAGTCATGATGTCAATTGAGCGCAACGTTGAGATACACAGTCGCCACTTGACATCATGACGCGCAAAAGACAGCAAAATTGGCGAAAAAAACACGCAAAAGTGCCCTGAAAACTGCACAAATATATTGTAATATCTTCGGCTTGGATTGAGTAATCGACCAATCCTTCTAAACACAATGACTCGACACGAATGACCTCTGATTCTAGATATATGTGCTCCACTTGGGGCGCTTTGGAAGGCCGCGCGCGCTGCCTCCCAAGTGGGCACATGCAAACATGGAATATTGCAAAAAACACACCTTGCTCGCAACGCATCGCTTCGGGAGCGCTCCACAAGCGTCCCTTCACGAAGGTTAGGCTTGCGAGTGTTGGTTGGGAGTACAATGAAGGGTCTCGTGCGATATGGGGTCCATTGGCAGGATAGTCTTGGAATGGTGCACCCGCCAAATGGGCACGTGATATGACACCAAATATGGCATACAACCCTACCCTCGCCTTCTACACCCAACCTAGCGGCCTAGAATCAAAGTGTGCCTGTGTTCTAGAGTAACGTTGGTGCCTTAACACGCATGCAAGTGCTTTGGTCGAAAATCGACCTCCCTTCGGAAAGCCAAATTTTAGCATGCACGAAAAATATATTGCCAATATATATATGGAGATCATATATGTACTATCCGGGGAGGACAAGTGATATGCCCTGGATGTAGAGACAAGCAAACAGGGAGAAAACACCAACTCAACATACTTCTACACGTACTTGGACGCCAAGTATGTGAGATTGCCCATTTCTTCAAAACACTCAAAATAAATAACCCTTTGGGCCTATAGAGTTGGGATTCTTTCGCCTCATCCTATGGCTATGGGGGGCAAAACCTCATACACAGTGCCTATGAGGCACGTTAATTCGTCCTTGGGCGCTTGAACGCTCGTAACCCTTGTTATTTCACTTGGGGGTTCAAAGCGCCTTCGGCCGCCCATATTTTCTGGGAAAAATCTGGGACGCGATGCGTTCTATCAAGGAAAAAATTGCGGATCACTCGAAGAGTGTTTCAGTCTTAACTTCCGAAAACATCGCTTTGCAAAATCATCTAATGCAGTGCACGGAACGGGCGACGTCAGGCGGCGATTTCACGACAATTAGAAATTGCGGTAGAAATCGGGTATTTCACCAATTTCTAACCGCAAATCGACCAAGACAGTAAACATATGGTAATTCCACATTGATTTAATGGTTAGAAATCGGATTCCAGATTTCGCGGGTTAGAGAACAGGGATATCCCGCTGACAGCCGGTGTCAACGGCTTCCGCACCGTGTGACGGCTCACAGGCCTCCGGGCCATGGGCCATAACGGGTGTGACGGCTCACAGGCCTCCGGGCCATGGGCCATAGGTTCTGCGTACCGCTTCACCCCCCTCCTTAGAGCAAACCCTGGGAGGGGCTCGATAACACCCAAGCATGGCAGCGGGTACCCAGGACCATCCCCTGAAGGGGGGGGGTGTCACATCCTCACTTCAGGCCAATTTGCGTGTTAGGCTGCCCAGTACAACCCCACAGTAAGACAGGTACGGTGCTGTAGCTGTTAGTAACTGCAAGTATAGTATCAAGTATCAAGTCCCGGGTCCTGGCGGCGATGGGGCGGCATCCAAAGGACCCGTGAACCCATACTAGGCGCACCGGATGCCAGCTGCAACGGTCACTACCACAGTGGCAGTGGCATACTTGGCCAACATAGGCGTCACACGACGACCGAGGTGGTCCCACAGGTCGAAAGCGACCACAAAGATCCATCAGGCTACCCCAGGCTTCCCAAGGCCGCAGTCTGGGGGAGAGTCCCCACGGGTCCTTCCTTGGGCGCACCATGTCCATATCCACGACGCGAGTCCAGAGTGGTAAAGCCGAACGAGCTCCTCCATAAGGGATCGGGCATCAAGGCCGTCTTTTCCCTCGCCCCATTACCACGAGGGCCATGCATGAGGCAGTCCTCATGCAGTCTGGGCGGAGGCGTCGACTCCTCAAACCACCAGTTTCCCAGGCAGACTGACCGAGGTCAGGACACCGGTAGGCTCACACTGGGACTGACAGTGGCGGACCGCTGGGAGTGTAGTCAGGGAACTGGGCTTCCCGCCGGGCGCCATCAGGATCTCAGCACATCACAGCCACTAGGGCACACGGTATCACGAGCACTCAAACAGAAGAATTTGTACTTAGGTACTGGTCCAGGCTGGACCTTATGTAAGAGCATGTACACGGCAACTCAGGGCACCTTCGTATTCTGATTCGTGCCCCCTTGGGGGAAAAACAGTCCATATCTCGGTGATGGACTGATAACACTTAACATACAGATGCACATATCCTGGGGAACAGAAAAAGCAACAAGCGGGGTAATAGGCGTGTAAACACACTCTGGACAGAGCGCCAAACCACGGCCCGGTTAGGATAAGGCATATGCAGGAGGGTGGACAGGAAAACGCCTGAGTTCAGGCCATATATAGTCTGCAGACACACGTAGACTTGTCTGGATCCCGCAAGTGCCATGGGACGAGACCACACACCAAAAAATCGCAATGCCGATGACAGCGGCATCCGTTGCGCAACGTCGTATGGGCTTCAAGGCCCTAAGAGCTCAGGAAATGTCAAGGTCAGTCGCCCTGCCTGGTTTCCCAAGGATTCAGCAGGTGAAGAGTGACGAATAGAAGTGCAAGAGAGGGGCCATCCTCTCCTGGATTCAGCAGGAGGGGGTATATGGCCACTCTGATGGCAGGTCACCAAAAGATGGAAGAGAGCAAGCAAGTGAGGGACGATCTGTCGACAAAACAAGTGCTCAAACTGCATCAGGGGAGAGAGAGCTCAGGGCGGTGATCAGGCGCCCCTGGCTGCAATCACCCGGGTGAGTGCTGCCAAGTCCGAGACGTGGATCTTGGTAGTGTGCTTGCGGATGTAGTCCATGAAGGGGGTATTAATCCGCGGCACGAACGAGGAGACGGGTTCCCAGGTGTCATGGGACGGCCCATAGCCTCGCCAACGAACCTTGAACTCCAGGCCTGCGGGTGCGGAGGCTTTCGGACGCTGGGCCAGGATGTTCTCGACGGTATAGTCATCCTGCTCAGTATAGTCGTCGTCCGAATCAGCCTCATGTGCGGCATAGTCCAGGGACACATGTTGGCCACGGAAGTCGGGTTCCCGCACACAGAGTTGACTCTCGTGGCGCTCCCGGAACTGTCCGTGACCCACCTTGATGCGGTAGGTGTCCTCACCAATCCTGCGGACCATCTCTCCGGGTGTGAACCAGGTTTTGGTGCGGTGGGTGTTCATAGGGCGGGGTCTGATCACCCACACCGGGTCTCCCACCCTGAACTTTTGCGCTGTCGAGCTCGGGGAGGACTTCTGACGCTCAGCATGCTCCTTCTCCAGCTGCTGGCGGATGTCCCGCACCGTTGCCTCTTGCCCGGCGAAGAATTCCTTGGCGTCCATGGCCATACCATCGCCAGACAAGGGAAGTCCCCGACCCAGAGGGTCCCTGCCAAACAGAATCTGGTGAGGGGACAAACCACCCGGAGGACGGGGTGTCATGATGGGCCTTCAGAGCGGGCCACATCTCCTCAAACCAGTTCCGACGTGGATTGGTGATGTGAAAACTGCGCAGCTTCTCGAAAAGCTGCCTTCCAGCCACTTCAGCCCAGCCGTTAGACCGGCTGAGATAGGCGACGCTCTTGGCATGACGTATTCCCATGAGGGAACACATGGCCTTGAACCAGCCAGCAGTAAACTGGGGCCCTCGGTTACTGCAAATGGTGCGGGGGATGTCAAAGACGGTCAGCCAATGACGAATCATCATGACTGCCACTTCCTTGGCAAGCAACCCCTTTTTGCGTGCCGGAACGGCTACTACGTAGCCGCTGTGGCGATCCACACAAAGGACCACACAGTCAAAGGTCTCCTTGCCTATGTGAACTTCGGGCATGGAGAAGACGTCCATGGCCACGCTCTCCATGGGCTGGTCAGGCACCGGAGTCCATTGGGCTTCCCCCTTGACGTTCCGGTTATCGGGATTGCAGGCCTGACAGACCAAGCAACCCTTCCTGACCTTCTTGATGGCGGTGTAGAGACTGATCTGGTCGATCTCAAACCGGCGCTGCATGTCCAGGGCTTGCTTCTTGACCCCTGGGTGCATCATGTGGTGGTGCCAAGCTTCACATAGCTCGAGCACTCAGGACTCTGGGACCAGCAGCTTACCATTCCGGTAGAGCTTGCCATCCTCCTCAGTCAGCCCCTTTGGCCACTTCTGCCCGTCATCAGGGTCGGTCACAGCCCTATATTCGGCCTCAAAGGCCTCAGACTTAGCGTAGTCGTCGGTCCAGTCGTCCTGGAGGCAAGATTCAGGGGAGAGGTGCTTGTCGGACTCAGCTCCCTCAGGGGCGGGTACTCTGACCGCTCTGCCCATCCTCGTTCCGAGGGGGGCATCTGCAGCCATGACAACGAAGCATTTAACACCCTCCTCCTCCATCAGGCGCTCCATTTCTATGATCCTCTTGGCCTCAGGGGTCTCAGCCTCATCACCATGGGCGGAGACATCCGTCATGCCCTTGCTGGCGGGATAGGCCCACCTACTGAGACAGTCCGCCACGGTGTTGTACTTACCAGGAACATACACAACCGTGAGGTCGAACCTGGCCAAGGTCTCATGCCATCTTGCCCGTCGGGAGGCGGGACCAGAGGGGGTGTCTACGTGCTCTTTGTGCCACGAACGCAGACTCTGATGGTCGGTGCAGACGGTGACGGGATGGAGGGCCATGTACCCAGCCTATTTCCTGAGAGCCATGACGATGGCATACGCCTCCTTTTCTCGGGGCGTCCACGTCCGTCTCTGGCCTTCCGCCGGGACTCGGCTCCAGAAGGCCACTCGCACGTGCCTCCCATCGTCAGGCACTTGTTCCAACACAGCGCCAACGGCGTAGTCGGAAGCGTCGGTGCGCAGGACGAATTCTCGGTCAGGATCCACGAGGTGCAGACCCACTGCGGATAGCAGCGCCTGCTTCATCCCCTCAAACGCACGGTCGGACTCAGCATTCCAGACCAGAGACTTCTTGGACCCCTTCTTGGTCTCCTCTCGGTTGCCCTTGAGCATAGTTGTCATGGGGGCTGCATACTCGGCATACATCTTGATATACCCCGAGTAGTAGTTGCAGAACCCCAAGTACGCCCGTAGCTCAGAGACAGTTTTGGGCTTTTCCCAGTGCTCAATCGCAGCCACCTTGCCAGGTATGGGCTTCCACTGCCCGTTCCCGACTACGTGGCCAGCGGAGACCACCTCGCTTACCGCAAGGGTGGCCTTGTCACTGCTGCCCGTGAGTTTGTGCCGAACCAGAAGGTCCAGCACTCGGGTGACATCCCTCTCATGTGCCTCCAGGAGCTCTTCATAGCTCACACTGGGGTCCCCGGACGCGATGATCACGTCGTCCACGAAGGGGTCCGCACAGTCACGCACTGGCTCAAGCAGGTTCTCCAGCATCCGCTGAAGAGCCGCATTGCCGTTGGTAACGCCCATGGGCATCACCTTCCACTGGAGGGGTCCAAGTGGGGTGCTCGTGGCTGTGCAGGCAGGGGACTCCTCGGCGAGAGGCATCTGATGATAACCATGTTTCAGGTCAATCACCGTGAAGATCCTCCGCCGGTGTTGCTTTTACAGCATGTCCTCAATGAGGGGCAGCGTATAGCTGTCATGCTGCGTTTGAACGTTTAGGCCGCGGTGGTCGACCACGAGCCGCCACTCACTGGCTACCTTCTTGGGAACGACGAAGCACGGGGAGGCCCACTCGGAGTGGCACGGCTCAAGCCAGCCTCTCTCGATGAATTCACGGAGGATCTTCTCCATGGCCTCCTTTCTCTCGCCCCTCAGGGCGAACTCCCGGTGTCGATACACACGGGGTCCGGCTTCAGTCGTATCTTGGCCTCGCCATACGGTCCACGGACCGGTGGGGGAAACACAGGCTTACCGCTGAAGAAGGTTTGACCATACTTCTGCTTCAGCCTGGCCCTCAATGCCTGGATCTTGGGGCAATCATCGGACTCCGCCTTGGCTTTTCCGGGAACCTGGACGACTGAGCTTACTTGAGGGGTAGTGACCCCACTTGGTTGCGATCAGGTGGTCTTCCCAGCTCGCCCAAAGGGCCATCTCTGGTCTTGCCTCGGAACAGGTCGCCGTAGATGGGTGGGTTGCCGCCAATCGGCTCCTCCTGGCTGGACATGTGGTCCAGCACCCTCTTTACGAAGGTATTCCCATCATAGGAACCGGAGACGATGGAATCCACTTCCCACCAGGCTTTGTCCTGGCCCTTGCCCTCACGCTGGCTTCCCAAGTCGTGAAAGGGCTGATCCATATACCCCTGAACCAGATCCAACTCCTCTTCAGTGAGGGGGTCCTCCGATTCTCCGATGTCAACGGGGGAGACCGCAAAGCATTGCTGCCATGGCTCTGCTATGATGCGGTGGACACACACGAAGTCCGTGGTGTCGGCCTGTTCAGGGCCCCCATCCACATAGTGGAATTCCGTTGGCCATCTCTGGGGTGGCATGGGCTGTCCCTTAGCGTCCTGATAGACACTCTCTCCAGCCGGTAGGACGACCTTGTTTAAGGTCATGTTGGTCAATGAGACCACCCAATCTCTAGTGCTTTCCTCCTCGGTGCATCCCATAGGAACAACCAGCACTGCCTTGGAGCGGTCCTTGCGAATCTTCGCTACCGCCCTTGGAATGTCCCATCGGGGGCAATGGATCCACATCAAACCCTGATGCGGACCCCAGTGCTTCTTCCACGCGGAGTCCTGGGCGCTCCAGTACTTCTCACAAACCCGAAGATGGGCGGAGGTTACTGAAGAGAACGCATCCAGGGCCAGATCCGAAGCTCCCAGGTCCGCAATCACTCGGCTCGCCACTTCCAGCATTACGCCGTACTACTGGTTTGCTGGCCCAGTTGGCTCAGTGCCAAGCGCGGCTACTTTGAGCTGATTGCGTTCCGGGTGGATCCATTGGCACTCCACATGTTGCTCAGGTGACGAAAGCCACGAGAGCTGGTCATCCTGGTACAGGGTCATGGAGGCCTGGGCCGGGAGAACGCCGGAGTCCGTCTCCATCACGAAGTCGTACCCAACGATCATGTCCCAGTCCATCTCGGCCTGGTAGAAGCGACCTTGCAGGAGGATTTCCTTGCCGAGGTCTAGGCGGCTCAGCTCACGATGGTTCACGAACTGCAGCCCAATGGCCGCTTCCTTCGTGCCTCCCACCATGTACTGGCCGTTCGCCACCTTCAGCCTGACAGGCTTCCGACTGTCGGTCAAGCACTCTGGCGGAAGTAGGCCAGCCTTGACCAAGCTGACCTGAGCTCCCGTGTCGACCAACACGTCGAAGACCTTCTCCACTTCCCCGCATAAGGCACGGACCTTAAGGTGCAACTGCCACTCACGCCCAACACGGCGCACGGCGTGCAAGCTCAGGATCTCCGGCCGTTCCAGAAGCTCAACATGGTCGCCATGAAGTATAGCTCTTGGAGCACCTCCGGCAGGCGGTACCTGAACCGTTTGAAGACATATCTCTCCGCATCTGCGGGATCCATGTCTTCAGTGACGGTCATCCCCCAATCGTCCATCTTCTCCAAGAAGCGGTCGAGGTTGAGGGGGTTGCCATCGTACGTGGGGGGCTTGATGTCCTTCAGGTCTTCCCACACGGCGGCATCCGCGGCCTTAGAGACCATGAACGCCGGCCGCGAGGTCGACCGAGGTTCCCATCGGCGTCCCCCACGGACTCCCACGGCCGCCACTTCCATCTCCTCCACGGTATCCCTGTGGCTACGCCGTGGTTCTTCCATGTACGCTGAACCTAGATGTTCACGCCGTATTCCTTCCATGTATGCCTTGTCATCACGGCGCCGGCGGCCGCGTTCAGCGGCCTCCCGTCGTACACCACGTGGCGGGGTAATGCCGAACTCCTCCAGGTCTTCCTCACCTCCGCCGACATCCCACTCCACGTCCCCTTCGGGGACCTCATCCCTGAGTCCACCATAACGCCCGCCAGCCATTGGGATTGGCTCCTGGGCTGGTGCGGGGCGTCGGGGGCGTACCGGTGTCTGCGGTGGAGCACGGCGGTTGTGGTACTCCGCACTGAGCCACTCATCACGCCACTCCTCACTGCCACTGCCGGGCGGCACGCGCTCGTTACGGCGGCCCGCGCTGTGGTGAGAGGGGGCCCTGAGACAGGGGGCACTGGCGCTTGGGCGACTCCTGGGGGCTCTCCCGGGGGCGTGGGCTCTGCCTGGACCTGGTCCAGGTCCCCAGCCGTCGTCCGACGAGCCAGACTTCAGGGGTGGGTGGTCCCTGCCGACGCTCCCGCGGCCTTCCAGCTCGTCCCACCTCTGCTGCAGGCCGTTGATGACCTTGTTCAGCAGCCTGGTCTCGCCCCTGGCGATGTCCAGCTCCCTCTGGGCGGCGGTGGCGACCTTGGCGATCGTGACCATCTCCGTCTTGGCGATGTCCAGCTCCTTCTGTGCGCCCGCGGCGACCCTGGCGATGCGGATCATCTCGCCCTTGCCCGTGTCTACCTCGCGCTCGAGGGACTGCACCCTCCTGCGGAGGTGGACAATCCACCGCCAGGTGGCATCCGGGTCACCGTTCCCTGATGGGTGGTCGGGGTCCCCAGGGGGTCCTCCCGGAGGGCCTCTGCCGGGTCCGCCCGGCCCAGGGTGTCCTCCCCCTCCCGGAGGTCCGCCTTCGGGGGGTCCACCTGGTGGGCGTCCTCCAGGGGGTCCTGATGGTCCTCCGCCAGGGGGTCCCGGTGGGTCTCCGCCGGGTCGCCTCGGTGGGTCCGAGGATGGGGGCTTCTCCGTGTAACCAAAGTCCATGTCTTCCTCCTCGTCCAGTTCGCCCCACCTAGGCGTCTCGGTCTCGCACTCCTTGGATCCCGAGCTCCGGTAGGGAGGAGGGAGATCCTCACTCTCACCCTCCGGCTCCATGGGGACGTCTCCGCCTCCCCTGCCAGCCACTCCTCGGCGATGTCGGTGCCCTCGTCCATCCCCGTCGCTGGCGGGGAAGAAGGGGTCGTAGTCGTGGGGGTGTCCGCCCGCTGGCCTCCGTGACCTTTCGGGGGTCTTCCCCTTACCCTTCCTCCGTCGGTAGGCGGTGGGGCCACTGTCTCCACTGCTGCCTGTGTCCACCTCCTCCAGATCCTGCGTCATCTTGGAGGAGGCGTCCCCTTCGAAGAGCTTTCGAAGGGTCTCCACCCGGGATCCTCCCGGGGGAGTCTCGCGCTGGAGCTTGGCATTTGCCTCCTCCATTGCGGCGGCCGTGGCTGCGGCAGCTCGCCTTTCGGCCTCCTCTCAGGCACGATCAGCCTCGGCTTCCCGAGCCCGCTGCAGCGGACCCTTCCCCGCCTCCAAGGCTGCCAGCTCCGCCTCCGTCTTGGCCCTCTCCTCAGCGACCTTCCGTCGCGCGGCCTCGATGGCATCCTTCCTGGCGGCGTCCGCTTGGGCCTTGGCCGTTGCCTCGGCGTGGGCCCTTTCCCCCGCCTCCTTCTTTGCCCTCTCTTGGGCAAGCGCATCTTCCAGCGCTTTCACCTCGGCCTCCTTGCGGGCAATGGCCTCCTGAGCCAGGCGGGCTTCCTCGGCGGCTGCCGCCACCTCACTCCTGACCCGGGCAGTCGCTGCCTCCTGGGCGGCTGCAGCCATGAGACCGGCCGCGATGGCCGCCATTGTCGAGGCGTGGAAGACCATGCCTCTGCCCCAATCTGCAGCCGCCTCCTGGGCAATGCCAACGGCGCCCTCCACGGCAGCGTTCTGCTGCGTGGCCCGTTGCCCGGCAACCCGAAGGTTGCAGGGCACCCCGCAGGCGCGCTCGCAGGCGCGGGCCACGTTCCTTTGGTCGGGAGCGACGCTGCTGCTGGAGGTGGCCTGGTCGGCCGGCATCCTCCCGCGGTGGGCCGACTCCACGTCGCTGCTGGGGCCTGACTTCCTCAAGTGCAGCGGACGGGGCTTGGCCTTGGCCGGCTTGGCGACTTCCAGGAAGTCGCCAAGGGTGGTGTGGCCGGGGTGGTGACCGCCACTGGCCCGTTGGGGGCTTCGGGCTGGGGCTCCGCCCCTGGCGGCTCCGGGGGCTTCGGCGGCCAGGGATTCCTGGTACTCCCGCCATTTCTTGTCCCGCTTCTTGTCCCCGGCGGACCGCTTCTCCTTCCCGGGAGACGCGCTGCTGCTGCTACCCTGCAGCATGCGCTCGTTCCCCGGCTCCGGGAATTTCTTCTCGATCATGTCCCACATGGAGACGTTGATCGTGGCGCCTGACGGGTACTCGTTGGGGTTCTCGTCGTCCTCAATCCCGTCGGGGCGCAGCCCTTCGCCGGGTCTGTCCAGCCGGGTCCAGACCCTCCAGCGCTTCGTGCGGAAGCGGTAGGCATACCCTTCCACCCGCAGCCAGTCTTCCACTGCCTGCAGGCGGTCGGCGCCCATATCCTCGCGGAGCTCGAAGCTCCCGGGCATGCCGCGTTCGCACTGGGGATTGCTGTGGCGGTAGTGCTGCCCCCACACCAACCCACGCAGTAGGCGCACCGCATGGGGGTGGGGCAGCGGCCAGGTCTTGCCCGCCTCCTGCCAGTTCACCATCAGTGTCGATGGACCCGTCTTGGGGATGGCTGTTGAGGCGGTTGATGTAGCTGGGAGTGCGGCCGGTGCTGGTCGGCCGAAGGAACTCGTTGATGTCGGAGTTCCGGTCGCTGCTCCTCCTTCACGGACTCAGCGCTGTTGCCGGGCGGCGCTGCGAAGCCCGTGGTACTCGGGGTTCAGGTGGCCCCGAGTGGCACGCGAGGGATGGGTAAACCCGCGGCGGTGAAACGCTCTTGACGCGTTCCCGTGGGGGGCCTGGCCACTGGGCGCTGCGGTGGACACGCACAAGCAAGCAGGCAGGCAAAGCACTGCGCTCACAGGGGCATCATCACGCTCGTGTCATGTGACAAAGCGTTTCAGGATCCTTGCCACTCTGAAACAAGGGAACAGAAGTTTGTACAGCAACAAATCAGGATATGTACACATGGGGTTAAGACTGGACTGAGGTAAGGGCATCACAAGACAATAGACACTCAATCGGAACTCATATCCAAATCCCAGGTCCGTCCCTCTCAGTGGCTGGCAGGGGCGGGGGCTCAAACACACCCCATGCCCTACTCAGTCTGGACCCTGAAACCCTGCCAATAGGGGAAGGTATCCCGCCCAGCCACAGGCGAGTTCCTGGGAGTGAAGGCGCTCCAAGGCCAACCAACAGTAGCTCCCTATGCTCCCCTAACGGCAGGTCCCAACGCCCCTCTGAGCTGGAGATGGGGCCCCGCCATTCTCCCCTAGGAGTTGGTAGCTGAAAATGGGCTGTTTCAGCCCAAACTGATATTAGCTCCGAAAATTCGACAATTGACCCCTCGTCCGGACCCGCCAGAGGTAGGGACGAGGCAACTGACCCTATGCCCTTCGGGTACAACCTCCTTGGAGCTCTCACCCAACCTGGTTCCCTCTGAGGTCCCGGCATCAGGGCACCACGGGTTCGTCAAGTGGGGTCATGATGCCACAATCATCAAAATTGGCGTCATTCCCATGCGTGGCTTGCCCGGCCAGAACAAGGCCAATGGCTCACAGGAGAGGAGGCAGGACCTGGGACCTGTTTCTGAGTGCACAACCTGAAATTAGGTCTGGCCTCTCTGTGGGCATAGAGATATGGGGTCGCCAATTGACCACACGGGGGGCTGAAATTGGGGTCCCAAGAAGGGGGTCATTTTGGCTGCTCAAAATGAGCCAAAATTGGGGGTGTCCTCAATAGTATATCTCCCCGCCGGCTTGGAGATCCGATCCGCCATTCCATACGCAATCCACCTGGAGTCCGACAGAGACTCCCACGCTCTTGGCTCTCAGAGATCTCCATGCCACTCGGCGTGGTGATAATCCAAATTGGGTCCACAATTGCCAAAATGGCAAAATCGTCCACACTCACTTTGGGCTAGCACGTTGACGAAGGTTGCTCCGCTTTGCCCACGTGGTGTGCGAACCATGGTGACCAATATCCATAACACCCATGTCATATATGGTCCATTGGTCCATGCGTCCGGCCTGCACCAGGGGGATGAACATGGTGCACGGCGGGCAGAAAATGTGGAAAATTGCTCAAAATGGCCGAAAATGCGCACACTCATCGGTGGGGCAAATGAGGCACATGCCCGACTTGGACAAGAGTGTGCCATAGGATTGGTATCAAGTCATATGCGTCCAACATATCTTTTGGGCGTCGCCCAAACCCCTCCGGTTTTGGGATTGGCAGGGTCGCCAAGTGAGCCCATGATTTGGGATTGTCCCAAATCGCAAACATGGCGGCCACGGTATGCCAAGCCCAAGGGGCGTTGTTCGCCAGGTTCAAGATATGTTGGGCACCGAAGTCTGTACCCTCATAACATACTTGGGTCATGATGTCAATTGAGCGCAACGTTGAGATACATGGTCGCCACTTGACATCATGACCGGCAAAAAACAGCAAAATTGGCGAAAAAACACGCAAAAGTGCCCTGAAAACTGCACAAATATATTATAATATCTTCGGCCTGGATTGAGTAATCGACCAATCCTTCTAAACACAATGACTCGACACCAGTGACCTTCAAGTCCACATATGTGCTCCACTTGGGGCGCTTTGGAAGGCCGCGCGCGCTGCCTCCCAAGTGGGCACATGCAAACATGGAATACTGCAAAAAACACACCTTGCTCGCAACGCATCGCTTCGGGAGCGCTCCACAAGCGTCCCTTCACGAAGGTTAGGCTTGCGAGTGTTGGTTGGGAGTACAATGAAGGGCTTCATGCGATATGGGGTCCATTGGCGGGTTAGTCTTGGAATGGTGCACCCGTCAAAAGGGCACGTGATATGACACCGAATATGGCATACAACCCTACCCTCGCCTTCTACACCCAACCTAGTGGCCTAGAATCAAAGTGTGCCTATATTCTAGAGTAACGTTGGTCCCTCAATACACATGCAAGTGCTTTGGTCGAAAATCGACCTTCCTTTGGAAAGCCGAATTTTAGCATGCACGCAAAATATATTGCCAATATATATATGGAGATCATATATGTACTATCCGGGGAAGACAAGTGATATGCCCCGGATATGCCCATTTCTTGGAAAACACTCAAAATAAATAACCCTTTGGGCCTATGGAGTTGGGATCCTTTGGCCTCATCCTATGGCTATGGGGGGCAAAACCTCATACACAGTGCCTATGAGGCACGTTAATTCGTCCTTGGGCGCTTGAACGCTCGCAACCCTTGTTATTTCACTTGGGGGTTCAAAGCGCCTTCGGCCGCCCAGATTTTCTGGAAAAAATCTGGGACGCGGTGCGTTTTATCAAGGAAGAAATTGCGGATCACTCGAAGAGTGTTTCAGTCTTCACTTCCGAAGACATCGCTTTGCAAAATCATCTAATGCAGTGCACGGAACGGGCGACGTCAGGCGGCGATTTCACGACAATTAGAAATCGCGGTAGAAATCGGGTATTTCATCTATTTCTAACCGCAAATCGACCAAGACAGTAAAATTAATGTAATTCCACATCGATTTAATGGTTAGAAATCGGATTCCAGATTTCGCGGGTTAGAGAACAGGGATATCCCGCTGACAGCCGGTGTCAACGGCTTCCGCACGGGTGTGACGGCTCACAGGCCCCCGGGCCATGGGCCATAATGGGTGTGACGGCTCACAGGCCTCCGGGCCATGGGCCATAGGTTCTGGGTACCGCTTCACTAGTTATTGAACCAACTTTCAAAAAACTCTTTTTGCAAAACACTGCAAATGACATTCAGAACCCAATTCAATAGGAGCCTTCAATTACAATCCGAAATCGGAAGACACGACAGCAGTGGTTGGTGTGTTTGATGCTGGCAACTCAGAGTGTCGCAGTACTCGAATGAGACACCGCAGGCAGTCAAATCAGAGCTGATGCAGAGATGACGCTGTAAACAAATTGCAACCGTTGCAAACAGCACACGTTCAAATACACCTTCAAAAGAAATGCAATGCGACACCTGGCACCAAAATTGCAAATGTTCACGACTTACACCATAACACACCTCTGAGAATTGTAGTCTGTGGGTAATATGTAGTCTGTGATTTTTTCCATGTTTTTCCACTACACACAGAACCAACAGAACATCGAACATCACAGACACACACCATGTGATGCTGACACTGAAAGAGGCAAGGCAGGCTTTTCCACACCATTGCGCATGGGGTTGCGTGGGGGGTGTTTTCCCTACACTATGGATTTCTCCGCATGGTTTTCCAAACTTCCTCAAGAAACACCACGGCAAGACGGAGGACGACAAGACAGAGCACAGGGGTTTTAATGGTCGTCACCAGATCCTGCAATGAACAACAAAGCGTGAGCAGGCCATAGTGCAGCACATTGCAATGAGCCTTCGGGGCTGGGACAGAGGGGCGGTTGAAAACAAGGAAGTCAAATTCGAAATCATTGCAAAGCCCCTTCTCAGATGTACGTTGCTTGGTTTTCAAAATGGTTGCTGGCCATTGGAGGTCATGGTGCACATTCTGGTGGACATGGTACACTGACTGCTGGGGGCAGTCCCATTCCTCGGCCGCAAATCCGCAAAGCTCCGTCCGCACAAAACAGGTCCTAAGAAACAGGTCCCTGCGGGGGTCGACACTGAAGACCCACGCGTGACGGAGCAGCACATGTAAATTGTCATGCATCGTCATTGAAGGGGCTCACAGTCAGCAAATTGTAATTGGTTGCAGGAGCAAACATGCCAGAACCTCTTCTCAGTTGTGATCAACGCGTTCATCATTGAAGGGGTCTCTGGTCTAAGGCGCAAAGGCCTAGACCACAAACAATCAAAAACACCTCAAGGGTGTCGTACACAAACAAATTGTCTGCTCAAACAACCAAAATAAGAATCAAATTGAAGTTGTCACATATGGGATGCAGCGTTCTAGGGCGTGGTGCGGAACCCCCCCAATTTTGGGTGTTGTTAATATGGTTGGAACCCGGAATTTCACATATTACATGGGTGCACTATGATGCAACAATGTGCCTTCCATGTTTCGTTTGCTCGATATTGCCCGTTTTGCACTTTTTGCGATTTGATCTTTGTGTGCTCTAACTAGTTATCGCGGGGTTAGAACGGGGTTAGAGCACTAGTTATCGCGTGGGTTATCGCGCGATGACCTAGGTATAGCGTGGGTTATCGCGTGGGTTATCGCGCGATAACCTAGTTATCGCGTGGGTTATCGCGTGGGTTATCGCGCTTCATTTTATGTTTCTCCTTTTCGCTGTAGCTCTCAAAGCCTTCGTATTCTTTGATAATGGCCCTTGCTGCTGCCCACGCTTGGTGCAAGCACCATCAAAAGCTCCTTGGGGTCCGTCGCCTTGGCGGTCCTGAGGGGTTTAAGATGGGTGATGCCAATGTGAGGCGCCCTGTGGCGACCCG
The DNA here is from genome assembly GCA_964036045.1 of Eutreptiella sp. 'Long Island Sound 2002'. Lineage (NCBI taxonomy): Eukaryota > Euglenozoa > Euglenophyceae > Eutreptiales > Eutreptiaceae > Eutreptiella > Eutreptiella sp. 'Long Island Sound 2002'. The sequence goes on along the minus strand of OZ038379.1, from coordinate 145,044,895 downwards.
CTTTGAACATGGTGTGGACTTTGGACTCCTTGTCCATAAGTCCCCCTTCATGGCGGACAAGCGAGACCCCCTGGTTCTCAGCAACTACATCTTCGAGTTGCTAGAGGTAAATCCAGGGGTTGCTGAACTTTTGATCCAGCTTAATACCGAGGATGTGGACGCCGTGGTGGGAGCCCGTCACCGCTCATGCCGAGAATGGTGCGGGGACGAAGACGACCCTCTATGTGGGTCAGGAGGAGGAGGAGGAGGAAGTGGAGGAGGAGGAGGAGGATGCGGGGGGGGTGGCGGCTGGGGGGAGGAAGGAGAAGCCCCACAACCCCCTCATGATTAGTGTCCAGAAGGTAAGGATCCGACCGGGTAAGGGGAAGGGGAAGTCGGATGGTTGGTTCCCCCAACCCCTCACCCACAACACCCGCCGGGTCTGCACTGACGACCCCGAAAACAAGCTCCCCATGCACTCCCTTTGCCCCACAAGGGACCCCCCCCCAAAAACCACCCCTACAATGAGGGTTATGTGGGGAAAGAAAGGGGATGGGGGGTTTTTGAGGGTGCTGAATCCATTTTTTAGGTGGTTTGCCCCAAAATTGAGGGTAGGTGGGTTTTCCAGAAATTGCGTTCTAACTAGGGGTTCCGCACCACGCCCTAGAACGCTGCATCCCATACATTGTCAACCACAGGTGTGCAATTGGTTTCCAAACGGGGGGGTTTGTTTTTTCCGTGGCACCTTTTTTCCTTGGGGGGGGGGGGTCCGAAGCACCCGACAGTGGGGGGGGGGGGTGGGGGGGTCACGGGGGGGGTTTCCTGCGAAGAGTTTGGTGTGGACAAGGGCGGGGGGGGGGGAGTTGATGTAGTGCATAAACAAGGGGTCGGGGGAGGGGGGTTCATGGTCTGGTAATGATGGTCCATAAAAGTCTGATGTGTGATGTCTGATAGCCGACTAGGTCGCTATACAGATAGCTGAGGTACGTGCTATGTATGCCATTGCGCGCGCTTTCGACATTGTTGCGCGCGCTCCATTTGCTGTAGCACGCGCGATTTGAGTGTTTGCGCGCGCTACGGCCCCACCATTCGTCCTGTTTTCACGTAGGTGGGCAGCTTCGAGCAGCTCCTGTGCCTGGGATCCCTCAGAGGGCCGTTGATGATCAGCGTGCCCGCCTACATTGCCGGGCAGTCCAAGCATGCGGCCGACTGGCTTGACGGACGGAAGGAGCAAGGCCCCTCCCCGGTGCTTGCCCGGGCTGAGCGGCAGCTGGAGGAGCTGGAGATGGCCTGGGCCGACGCCTTTGCCATGCCGGAGACGGAATCCGTGACAGTCCCAAGGCCGAAGAAGAAGCGTACCGAGGAGCCAGCAGCCACCAGCCACCCACCACCAGCCATCTCCGCCTCCCACACCGCTAAACCCCCCCACCCGCCTGGAAAGGTCCTTGCCCAGAAAACCGCCCACCAGCAGTCGCTGGAACAAGCGGCACAGAGAGTCCAACGGCAGGCGGAACAGGCCAAGAAGGAAGAGGACGAAAAGAGGAAGAAGAAGGAGAAGGAAGAGGAGGAAAAGAGGAAGAAGAAGGAGAAGGAAGAGGAAGAGAGGAGGAAGAAGAAGGAGAAGGAAGAGGAGGAGAGAAGACGGAAGAAAGCACAGGAGGAGAAAGCGGAAAAGATAATGCTGCAGCGCGCGCTATCGATTTCATTGCACGTGCTATGCATTTCGTCGCGCGTGCTATGCCCCGTATTGCGCGTGCTATGCCTGTGCTATGCCTCTACGCTACTCTTTCCAGGCAGCCGGGCAGCAGGCACCCCAGCCTCAGCTCGCATCAAAGCCAGCACCGAAGCAGCCGCTCCCAGTCCCAGACCAGCCACAAGAACAAGGAGGTCCGTGCAGTTCCACCCCACCCAGTACGGCTCCCAAGGCCAAGCAGCAAAACAGAGCCGACGCGGACAAGGAGGCAAGAGATGAGCTCATGCAGCGCCGAGAGTGGTCCTACAAAGACGGCTACAAGCCTCGGTGGATCATCTACTGCACCACTGCGATCGCGCCGATGATTGTGGAGGGTGCCGAAATCAAGCCAGCATGGGCCAGGAGGGCCCCTCAGGACCAGGTGGCCGTCATCATCCCCAACGATCAGTGGAGCCCCAGCCAACAAGGGGAGGAGGAGGTTTGAGGTTTGAGGTTTGATTTTGCGGGTACTAGACGCCTTTCGGCCCCGGGGGGCCACCTGGTCGGGCCAGGTGATATCCTCCCCACCGGGTCCTAGTGGGGGGCCCTCCAAGACGCACCTCCTGCCTGGTGGCGGAGTCCCCCGGGTTCACAGAGCTCGGAGCCCCGTCCTTCCCCGGCGTCCCCGTTTCGCCACTCCCCGGTCAGTGCATCAATTCGCAGCCGTGGCCGCGGGCGCTTACCCACTGCGTCGCCCCCCTAATGCGTGGTCGCCCGGGGCACCGGCGCGGCCGGGCCCGTGCTACTGGCTTGTCGCCAGTGGGACCCCCTTGGGCTGGCGCGGTGGCTGCCTAGCCTAGGGGTTGGGGCGTGGCGCTGTGCGCCACTACTGCCTTGGCGGGTGCAGTGTCCCGTCTGTGTGTGCGCGGCGCTCGCGGCCGGTTCGGGGGGGGTTCGGGCCGGTTCCTGGTGTTGTGTTTCCCCTCCTTCCCCCTTCCCGCCCCGCGTATCCCGCGTTGCGTGTGGCGGGCCGTCCCGTCCGGGTGTCCCTTACCCTCGCTCGCTGGTACGCCATTCCAGGTGGTCTGTGCGTTCCGCGCGCTCGGTCCGGTTGCCCTTCTGGTGGTCCCCGCGTGTCCTTTTCGTGTGTGTGCGCTCGCGCTCTCGCGGTGTCCGCTCCCCGCTGGGTGGTGTGGCGCGCGCATCTCGCGTGGTCCCGGCACTGGGCGCTGGTAGGGCCGTTCCATGTGGTCCGTGCCCCTCCGCGTGTCCTGCCCCGGTCCCGTGCTCCGTCTGGCGTGCTTGGGGGGGGGCGGTCCGGTCCCGGTCCCCCCCTACTTGGCTTGGGGTTGCGGGGGCGGCGGCTGGGCGTCCCCGGGGGGGTGCCCTCGTCCGCGGGAGTCTCTTACGCCACTGAGGGGTGTCGTCGGCTATGTATCCTGCCCTGAGGGTGGGGCTGTGCGCCGTCCACGCGCAGTCCACGCGCACGGGGTCGGGACTGGGGAGGGCGCTGGGTGGGGTGCGTTGGATCGCCGACTGACGTGCACTGGGGTAAGTGGCGGGCAGTAGCACCACCGGGTCGCCGACTGACTGCAGGGCGGGGGGTCGCTCTGTCTCTTTCCGTCCCTCTGCCTTCCCTGGGCAGGCAACAAAGCGGGCGTCACTGGCGTTGCGCTGTCCATGGGGGGCGTGGCCCCCCATACCACTCCGGTTCGTGTTCACCCAGCCTCTCCGGGTACGATCTGTGCGGCGTCCCTGTGCGCAGGCGTGGGCCCGTTTGCTCTTCGCGGCCCCCTTGTGGGCCGGCGGCCGGAGCGGGGGGGCGGGTCACACTCCGGCCCCCCTCTCGGGTGGGGGGGCCCATTCCCCTTGCCTCGGGGGGGGTGTCGCGCTGCGGCCTCCCCGCTCTCGTTCCGGGCGGCGGCCTGTGGTACCCCTTTCTGGCCCTCCCCTCCGGCGCGCGCGTGCGGTCGGGGCTGACGTGCCGCCCCGGGGCGGGGGGGGGGGTGAGGGGCGGCCCGTGGACCGCTCCCCTGGGGGCCCCGGCTGACCTGCAAACCCCCCCTCTTTCCCCTCGGAGTGGGCTGTGGTCACGGGAGGGTCATGTGGGGCGCGGCCTCCTTCGTGCTCCGTTGTGCGCGTTGCTCCGGCACGCCGGTGTGGGTTCGTGGGGGCAGGTCCAGCCGCCGCTGCCCTTACCGTGTCGCCGTTCCTCCTGTGGGTGGGGGCGCCCCCCCGGCCCTGGGGGGGCGGAGGGCCGCGCCTGTGGCTCCCCAGCTGGGGTGGGTGCGGGGGGGGGGGTGGGGGGGCCACCCCGTCTGCTCTCGGGCCTGTGTGGGAGGGGGGGGGGGGGGGGGGGAGTGAGGGGGGGTCCTCCGGTTCCCTGGCGATGCCCCCTGTCGGCCAAAAAAGGGGGGGGGGGGGGCGGCTTGGCGGTCCCAGCCCCGGGGGCCAGCCATCGGCTAGGGGGGCCGCGCCCTTCCCCCGCCCCCCTCTACCGAGTGCCGGATCCTCCCGCAGTCCCTCCCTGGGGCCCCTCATCTCCCGGCCGTTGCCGCGCGGCGCTGGCCGGCCGAGGGCGGCCGTGAGGGTCAGCGGTCAGTGGTTAGCGGGTTGCGGGGCCGCCTTCCCTGGGTAGGCAACAAAGCGGGCGTCCCTTGGCGTCGTGCTGTCCATGGGGGGCGTGGCCACCCATACCATTCCGGTTCGCGCCCACCCGGCTTCTCTGGGCACGATCTGCGCGGCGTCCCGGTGCGCAGGCGCGGGCCCACTTGCTCTTCGCGGCCCCCATTGGAGCCGGCGGCTGGGGCGTCGGGGCGGGTCACACTCCGGCTCCCCTCTCGGGCGGGGGGGTCCGTCCCTTCAGCCTCGGGGGGTGGGGGCCGGGGCCCCTGCGGCCGGCGGGCCGGCGGGGGGGCGGGGGGGGGGGGGGGGGGGGTGTCGCGCCGCGGCCTCCCTGCTCTCGTTCCAGGCGGCGGCCTGTGGCACTCCTTCCCGGCTCTCTCCGCGTCGCCGGTGCTCTCCCTTCCGGCGCGCGCTTGCGGTCGGGGCTGAAGTGCCGCCCCGTGGTGGGGGGGGTGAGGGGCGGCCCGTGGACCGCCCCCCTGGGGGCCTCATCTGACTTGACACCCTCCCTCCGTCACCTCGGAGCGGGCTGTGGTTACGGGAGGGCCATGTGGGGCGCGGCCTCCTTCCTGCTCCGTCGTGCACGTTGGGGGGGGGCGGGGGCGGCATGGCGGCCCTGGTCCCGGGGGCCAGCCCCTACCGAGAGTTGGATGCCCGCGCAGGCCCTCGCCGGGGCCCTCACCTCCCCGGCCGTTGCCGCGCGGCGCCGGCCGGCCGGGGGTGGCTGATGGTTAGCGGTCAGTGGTTAGCAGGTTGCGGGGCAGCCGGTTCCTCCCCGCGCTTGGCGCCCCCGCGCTCTCTCCCGCGGGTGGCGGCGCATCCCCGCACGTCGTGCCGCACCGTGGGGGGGGCGTGGGTCAGGGGGCCCATCCCCCCCTCCCGTGCCCGCCGTCTGGGCCTTCACTTGCGCCGCCGCTTGTGTGGGGGCTGGGGCTGCGGCGGCGGCGGGTTGTGCCGGCGGTAGCGCCAGTGGGCGAGGGCGCTACGCAGAGCCCGGGGGAGCCAGTTGTTGGCGTCCGCATCCGTGATGCGGAGCACCGCTCCCCCCTCCAGGAAGGCCGGCCACGTCGGCTCCCTGTCGGGCCACGCCGCCCGGATCACTGACCTGAGGACCCTCTCGTGGTCCTCTGGTGCCGCCCACCCCCCCGGGGGTGCCTCCCGGTGTCCTCCGTCCCTCCGGAGGAGCACGGCATCGAAGGGCCGGTTCCGCGACCTCCTGGAGGTCCCCTGGTTGGCCCAGCACAACCACCCGTACACTTCCCCCACCAGGGGGAGGGTCTCCCCCCCCAGCGGGTCCGGGACTGCGCCCCAGTCCACGTTCCACGGCCGGCTCTCCTCCGCCCCCTGTGCCGGCCCCCCTCGCTGCTCCTGCACCTGCGGCGCCGATGCCACGCCCCGTCCCCCCTCCGCCAAGGCCACCCGCGCCGGCTCCGCCCTCGGCGCGGGGGGGGCTTGCTGGTGCTGGTGTCGTGGGGGTTGGGGGGGGATGAGCTCGCCGGCGTCAGGGTCGATGTTGTAGAGGTGGTGGTGGTGGTGGTGGTGGTGGTGGTAGGTGTGGTGTGCCGGCATCTGTTGGATGCCGGGGGGGATGCACCTCACCGGCTGCACTTCCGGCTGCGGGGGTGCCCCGCCCTCTGCCCCCCTCCCCTCGCCCCGCCCTCCCCCCTGGGCTCCCGTGCCCCGTCCTTCCTGTCCCTTGGGGCCCTTGCCCTTGCCCTTGCCCTTGCCCTTGGGCCCCTTTCCGGTCCCGTGCCCATGTCGCGGGTCCCGCCTCTCGTCCCCCACACCCCGGCCCGCTCGCTCTCCCATCCCCCCTTGTCCAGCCCCCTGCGCCTGGGTACCCTGCCCGCGCCCCTGAACACCCTTCCCGTGCCCTGGCCCCTCCGAAGAGGACGAAAAGAGGAAGAAGAAGGAGAAGGAAGAGGAGGAAAAGAGGAAGAAGAAGGAGAAGGAAGAGGAAGAGAGGAGGAAGAAGAAGGAGAAGGAAGAGGAGGAGAGAAGACGGAAGAAAGCACAGGAGGAGAAAGCGGAAAAGATAATGCTGCAGCGCGCGCTATCGATTTCATTGCACGTGCTATGCATTTCGTCGCGCGTGCTATGCCCCGTATTGCGCGTGCTATGCCTGTGCTATGCCTCTACGCTACTCTTTCCAGGCAGCCGGGCAGCAGGCACCCCAGCCTCAGCTCGCATCAAAGCCAGCACCGAAGCAGCCGCTCCCAGTCCCAGACCAGCCACAAGAACAAGGAGGTCCGTGCAGTTCCACCCCACCCAGTACGGCTCCCAAGGCCAAGCAGCAAAACAGAGCCGACGCGGACAAGGAGGCAAGAGATGAGCTCATGCAGCGCCGAGAGTGGTCCTACAAAGACGGCTACAAGCCTCGGTGGATCATCTACTGCACCACTGCGATCGCGCCGATGATTGTGGAGGGTGCCGAAATCAAGCCAGCATGGGCCAGGAGGGCCCCTCAGGACCAGGTGGCCGTCATCATCCCCAACGATCAGTGGAGCCCCAGCCAACAAGGGGAGGAGGAGGAGCAAGAGGACGACTGCATGGTCGGAGTTCATGCCCAGCTGCCAGGTGTTCTCCGCCAACAGCAAAGCGTATGAGGAGTTGGACAAGTGGCAGTTGTGGTGGGAGACGTACGAGGCCCATGAGATTGAGGAACTCTGCCCCGACCCAAAGACCATGAGGATGTCCCCGTCCAAGCCACCAACCCCAAAGAAGAAGAAGCACCAAGGAGACCCACCAGCCCAGCCACCAGCCCCCCCACAAGAAGACGAGGGACCTGCCGAAGCTGCAGCACAGGCAGAAGCACCAGTAGGAGCTGCACAAGAAGAAGAGGCACCAGCCCCAGCAGCAGCTGCACAAGCTGCACAAGAAGACGACGCACCAGCCCCACCACAAGAAGAAGAGGCACCAGCGGCCGCGCCACAAGAAGGAGAAGGAACAGCCCCGAAAGAAGAAAAGGCACCAGAAGGAGGAACCCCAGAAGGCAACCCAAGCCCACAAGAAGAAGGGGATGCAGCCCCAGCTGCCACTGGGGCAGAAGAGCACAGACCCGAATGGGAGAAGGAGTGGGAGGCCGAAGTGGTGGTCCAAAGCATTAAGGAGATCACTGAATGACAGCGCGCGCTATACCTTGTATAGCGCGCGCCGTAAGGTCCATAGCGCGCGCTGTAAATATTTTGCGCGCGCTACACTGTCTGTGCCCATGAGGACCTGTACTGTTGCACACTTTTCAGACCTTTCAGACAGTGTTTTTGCATGTGTCTTGGGTTGGGTGAGCAACAGGGAATGTTTTTGAAAAGCAAGGGGGTTTTGAGAAACACAGGACACTGGAAAAGGCATGGTTTTGAAACATTTTTCGGTTTTGAAAAATTTGAAAAACGGGCCAATACACCGCGGTAGAGCGCCCGCAATAGGCGCGCTACAAAGGTCATATTTTTCGAAATTTGCGCGCACTATAGAAAAAATGCACCATTGCGCGCACGCAGGGTAGAATCGTGCACCCGCCGAATGGGCACTCAAAATGACCTCAAATATGGACTATGTAACTGCTAAGATGTGGCCTTTTTTGTCCACCTGGACACGTACGCGTTGAAATCTCAACTCGTACGCACTGATTTTCCACACCGTACGCACTGGGTACCAAACTGTAACGCGCACGCGCTGCGTACGATTTTGCGCCAAGCGCGTATGCAGTGCATACGGTTTGGTAAATCAGTGCGTATGAGTTGGGCTTTCAACAGGTACGTGTCGGGATTTTAACACGTACGTATCCATGTGAACAGATCTTAGCAGCTACATATAACCCTACCCAAGCCTTCTCTATCAAACCTAGTTGATATTCTTATGTGTCTTTGGTCCTTGAAGTCGCATGCAGGTGCTTGAGTCAGGAATTGACTTCATTTTGCAAGGCCAATTTTTGGTGTGTATGCTGCAAATATGGCCATGTGTCTTGCATATGACCTATATGCATGCTTCGGGCATGTCATGCGAAAGTGACATTGAGATATTGCGACATTGAGTTGGGATCCTATGGGCTCGTCATGGGGTTGGAGGGGGCAAACCATCATCAACGGTGCCTATCAGGCACTGCAGGTCGCCCTTGGAAGCTTGCACGCCGTAATTGCTTTTTTTAAGACATGGGGGGCAAAAGGGCCCTCTTGAGATTTTTCATCCAGGGAGTCCGTAAGTCTAGTTGAACTTTGAAGGCGCTTTGCGCTCGAGCCGTTCTGCGCACTGCGCTGCATATCACGGTGTGCGCAAGGAATAATTACACATTTAACCTAAGTTTGAGAACCAAAAACACAAAGAACAGAAGGTCTGTTTCCAACAGGCCTTCTGCAAGTTCTGGCGCTGCGTGCAGGTGATACGCGGCTGTCACACGCACTCTGCGCGGAAGCGACAAGCGCCTGTGTGCGCGTGACAGTCATTTGTGGGCCCGCAGACAGTCCGTGAGATTGTTTTGCCGCTTTTTGGCACTGTGCGCGAGCCAGGCGCTGTGCAAGCGCAGGGCAGTAATCGCTGTGCACCGACAGGTGCTGCAGCGCAATTTTCATTGTTTATCCTCAAAACAGGCCCTTTTGAATGCAATATGCTAACAGGCCGATGGTTGCCGTTCCGCTGCTGTGCTTTTCGTTTGTTACAAGCGTTCGTGTGCCTCTTTCATGGTTATGCATCGTATGCTCATGTTTTCACTTTCATGTGCCTTTGTGTGTTCCCCTTGCAGCTTGGCAACGCAATGACAGTCGCCGCCCACACTGTGGGCCTCCGCGGCCATAACGATCCTCTCCTCCAACCACATCCTACCTCTACAATACATACATCCTTCACCTTGAAATAAGAATAAGTACAATTAATCCGTAAGAAGTAATGATGATAAAGGAACCATAATTTAATATATATGGGTACATTGTGGTTCGTTTGCTTTGCATGTCGCATCACTGTATAGCCAAATCTACTTCCATTATGCCTTTGTGTTTCTAGAGTAATCATCAATTGTATAGCTAAACCCACTCTTATTATGCCTCAACGATGTGGGATGTATCAATGTGTGTTGTCATGGGCTTGCGCATGCCTCCACGATGTGGTATGCATTAACATGTGTTGCCATGGGCTTGACAAAATTTTAAGCTCGAGTGCTCGCGGAGTTCACACATCTTTTCCTTCGACGTCCCACCATCCCTTTGACTTTTTGAACACGCATGACCAAATTTTTCCCCAATCGTGTCCGTATTGTACTTGTAGAATCTTGTAGAGTGCTTCTACATTTCTTTGCCGAGTTAACTTTCTTTGTGATGGACAACTAGTCAATCCTTCAACACAGACAAGCAGGCAAACACTGGATCGTCAGTGTATGAATGGCAGAGCCCGCACACAGGGGATGCCTCACAAAACCTGTCCAAAGGCAACGTAACAGGTGGACAGTTTTGGCTTTCAGTCAGCACTGGATTGCTACTTGTGTTTGGTTCAGACTCAACTGCATGATTGGTGGTCCTGAAGCGGTACCCAGAATCCCATGACCATGGTGGGGCATACAACCGGTCTCCGGTCCACTAACCCCATGTACGGAAGGGAAGACCGGTCTCCGGTCCACTAACCCCATGTACGGAAGGGAAGACGCCCGTTGATGCCCGGTGCGAGCCCGGCGGGAGCGTGTTCCGTGCCGTAAAGCCCCGCATCGGCAACCGATGCACCGCCAGCGGAGATTTATATATCAGAATATCAGGAATCAACAGGGTTTTATTTTCATATTGTTTCCGTCAATTTTTACGCTTCCGTTCTGATATTCACTGTTTTGACAGCTGGCGGTTAGCTCGCGACTTTAGCGTAACCGCCAGATTAACTGTTATATACAGATATTTTAGCGCTAATCGTGACGAAGACTCTAAAGTCTTCAGGAATTGCATTGATGCATCCGCAATTTTCACATCTTACACTCGCAACCTTAATCCGAATTTTTCAGGATGTCGAAATCGGATTTTCGACTTCGACATCCCCGCACTTGATTTGACCTCTTCCGAGTGGACCTACGTGCTTCCCTATGCACGAATCAACTTTCCTTTTGTCTTGCCCTCCATTTGTCTTAGAGATATGGGCAAAACAAAGTTGATTCGTGAGGCCACTTGTGAGAATTATATCTCGTGCTACTTGCGAGGAATGACAATAAGGAAACGTGCGATGTATTCACAATACTCCCGACGTAATTTAGGAAGCTTTATATGCCTTGCGTCTCCACACGTGCGCGCTAGCGTAATGGATCATGGTCAAGAGGGTAGTGTTTGCGTTATAACTCTTTGGCCATGATATTGCGTGCGTTAAGATAACTTTCGAGTGTAGCGCGCGAGTGTTGGTGTTGCATAGAAACTCTCCTTGAGTTCCTATGAGCAATTGACACAAAGTTATGCCCTTGGAGGGGCATGACATATCGTGGGTGGAGCTACCTTTTTGGGCAATATGGAGTATGTGCCTTGTGTTGTGTTGCGTGCCCATTTGGCGGGTCCATCACTCCAAGCCAAACCCGCCAATGGACCTCAGATTGTGCAAGCCCCTTCTCCATACTCCCCACGATCAATTGCAAGCCTAACCTTCGTGGAGGGAAGCTTCTGTGGCGATCCCAAAGCGATGCGTTGGGAGCAAGATGTGTGTTTTGCAATTTTCCATATTTTCATGTGCCCACTTGGGAAGTAGCGCTCGTGACCTTTCAAAGCGCCCCAAGTGGAGCACATATGTGGAATCGAAGGTCATTGGTGTCAAGTCATTGTGTTTAGAAGGATTAGTTGATTGCACGATCCAAGCCGAAGATATTATAATATAATTGTGCACCTTTCAAGGCACTTTTGTGTGTCTTTGTGCCAATTTTGCCGTTTCTGGCCCGTCATGATGTCAAGTGGCGACCGTGTATCTCAACGTTGCGCTCAATTGACATCATGACTCAAGTATGTTTTGAGGGTACATACTTCGGTGCCCAAAATATCTTGGACCCGGCGAATAACTCCTCATGGGCTTGGCATACCGTGGCTGCCATGTTGGCGATTTGGGACTATCCCAAATCATGGGCTCACTTGGCGACCCTGCCATTCCCAAAACCGGAGGAGTTGGGCGACACCCAAAAGATATGTTGGACAAATATGACTTGACACCAATCCTATGGCACACTCCGGTCCAAGTCGGGCATGTGCCTCATTTGCCCCAACCATGAGTGTGCGCATTTTCGGCCATTTTGAGCAATTTTCCACATTTTCTGCCCGCCGTGCACTATGTTGAGCCCACCCGTGCACGCCGGACGCATGGACCAATGGACCATATATGACATGGGTGTTATGTATATTGGTCCCCATGGTTCACACACCACGTGGGCGAAGCGGAGCAACCTTCGTTAAGGTGCTAGCCCAAAGTGAGTGTGGGCAATTTTGCCATTTTGGCATTTGTGGACCCAATTGGGATTGTCACCACGCCGAGTGGCATGGAGATCTTTGAGAGCCAAGTGCATGGGAGTCTCCATTGGACTCCTGGTGGATCGCGTATGGAATGGCGGATCCGATCTCCAAGCCAGCGTGGAGATATACTATTGGGAGCACCCCCGAATTTTGGCTCATTTCGAGCAGCCAAAATGACCCCCTTTTGGGACCCCAATTTCACCCCCCCGTGTGGTCAGTTGGCGGCCCCATATCTCTACGCCCACAGGGAGCCCGGACCTAATTCCAGGTTGTACACTCAGATAAAAGTCCCAGGACCTGCCTCCTACCCTGTGGGTCATTGGCCTTGCCCTGGCCGGGCGAGCCACGCATGAGAATGATGCCAATTTTGGTGATTTTGGGCATCATGACCCCACTTGACGAACCCGTGGTGCCCTGATGCCGGGACCTCAGAGGGAACCAGGTAGGGTGAGGGCTCCAAGGAGTTCATACTCAAAGGGCATAGGGTCAGTTGCCTCGTCCCTACCTCTGGCAGGTCCGGACGAGGGGTCAATTTTGGAGATTTTTGAGCTAACATCAGTTTGGGCTGAGTCAGCCCATTTTCAGCTACCAACTCCTAGGGGATAATGGCGGAGCCATATCTCTCGTTCAGAGGGGAGTTAGAACCTGTCGTTGAGGGAGCATGGGGAGCTACTGTCAGTTGGCCTTGGAGCCATTGGGCTCCAAGGAACTCGCCTGTGGCTGGGCGGGACACCCCCCCTTTTGGCAGGGTTTCAGGGTCCGGACTGAGCAGGGCATGGGTTGTGTTTGAGCCCCCGCCCCCACCAGCCACTGAGAGGGTGGGACCTTGGATTGGGACACGAGTTGGGACTGAGTGTCTATTGTCCTGTGATGCCCTTACCCCAGTCCAGTCTTAACCCCATGTGTACATATCCTGATGTGTTGCTGTACATACTTTCGTTCCCTTGTTGCAGAGTGGCAAGGATCCTGAAACGCTTTGTCACATGACACGAGCGTATTGATGCCCTTGTGAGCGTAGTGCTTTGCCTGCCTGCTCACCTGTGCGTGTCACCACAGCGTCCCGTGGCCGGCCCCCCACGGGAACGCGTCAAAAGCGTTTCACCGCCGCGGGGTTACCCATCCCTCGCGTGCCACTCGGGGCCACCAACCCCCAGCAGCGCGGCGCAGCAGCTCGCAGCTCGCAGCTCGCAGCGCAGCGCAGCAACTCGCAGCGCAGCGCAGCGGCTCGTAGCGCCGCCCAGCGACAGCGCCCAGTTCGTCACGGAGCCCGCAGCGCCGTCCAGAGCATTGCCCTGACCGCGCCGCCACCGTGAAGGAGGTGCACAGACCAGGACTCCTGCATCAGCGAGTCCCATCGGCCGATCAGCAAGGCCGCGTCAACCACCTCCACAACCACCGGCTGACCAGCACCAGCCGCACTCCCAGTCCACTGCTGCAGCACCCGCCTCAACAACCAGCACCAGTTCGTTGAGTGGAACGAGTGCACACCAAGGACCTCAAGACCAAGTACGCCCCCCGTTGCCATGGTAAACTGGCAAGAAGCGGGTAAGACGTGGCCGCGGCCCCACCCCCATGCAGCGCACCTACTGCGTGGGTTGGTTTGGGACCAGCACTACCGCCACAGCCACCCCCAGTGCGAACGCGGCATGCCCGGGAGCTTCGAGCTCCGCACGGACATGGCCCCCGACCGCCTGCAGGCCGTGGAGGACTGGCTGCGGGCGGAAGGGTTTGCCTTCCGCTTCCAGCAGAGGCGCTGGAGGACCTGGACCCGGCCGGACAGGCCCGGCGAAGGGCTGCGCCCTGACGGGATTGAGGAGGACGAGAACTCCAACGAGTACCCGTCGGGCGCCTCGATCAATGTCTCCATGTGGGACATGATCGAAAAGAACTTCCCGGAACCGGGGAGCGAGCGCAAGCTGCAGGGCAGCAGCAGCAGCGCGTCTCCGGGGAAGGAGAAGCGGTCCGCCGGGGACAGAAAGCGGGACCAGAGGTGGCGGGAGTACCAGGAGTCCCCGGCCGCCGAAGCCGCCCAAGGCGCCAAGGGCGGAACCCCAGCCCCCAGTCCCCAACGGGCCAATGGCGGTCACCACCCCGGCCACGCCACCCTTGGCGACTTCATCCAAGTCGCCAAGCAGACCAAGGCCAAGCCCCGTCCGCTGCTCCTGAGGAAGTCAGGCCCCAGCAGCGACGTGGAGTCGGCCCACCGCGGGAGGATGCCGACCGACCAGGCCAGCTCCAGCAGCCGCGTCGCTCCCGTCCAAAGGGACGTGGCGCGCGCCTGTGAGCGCGCCTGTGGGGTGCCCTGCAACCGTCGGGTTGCCCGGCAACAGGCCATGCAGGAGGACGCTGCCATGGAGGGCGCCTCCGGCATCGCCCATGAGGAGGCTGCAGAGTGGGCGCATGGGATGGCCATCCACGCCCAGACCGTGGCGGCCATTGCGGCCGGACTCACGGCCGTAGCCGCCCATGGGGCAGCGACTGCCCAGGTCAACGGTGAGCTGGCGGCGGCCGACGAGAGAGCCCGCCTGACGCAGGAGGCCATTGCCTGCAAGGAGGCCGAGGTGAAGGCGCTGGAAGAGGCGCTTGCCCAAGAGAGGGCAAAGAAGGAGGCGGAGGAAAGGGCCCACGCCGAAGCGACGGCCAAGGCCCAGGCGGACGCCGCCAAGAAGGACGCCATCGAGGCCGCGCGACGGAAGGTCGCTGAGGAGAGGGCCAAGACGGAGGCGGAGCTGGCGGCGTTGGAAGCGGACAAGGCTCGGCTGCAGCAGGCCCGCAAGGCCGAAGCGGCTCGTGCCCGGGGGGAAGCCGAAGCGCGAGCTGCCGCAGCCACAGCCGCCGCAATGGAGGAGGCAGAGGCCAAACTCCGCCGCGAGACTCCCCCGGGAGGATCACGAGTGGAGACCCTTCGAAAGCTTTTCGAAGGGGACGCCTCCTCCAAGATGACGCTGGACGAGGCCGACACCGGCAGCAGTGGGAGCAGTGGCCCCACTGCCCATCGACGGAGGAAGGGCAAGGGGAAGACTCCCGAGAGGCCGCGGAGGCCAGCGGGTGGACGGCCCCACGACAGTGACCCCTTCTTCACCGCCAGCGACGGGGATGAACGAGGCCGCCGACATCGCCAAGTGGTGGCTTGGACGGGCGGAGGAGACGGAGACGTCCCCATGGAACCGGAAGGTGAGGATGAGTATCTCCCTCCTCCCTACCGGAGCTCGGAGTCTTCCGAGACCGAGACGCCCAGGTGGGGCGACATGGACGAGGATGACGACATGGACTTCGGCATCACAAAGAAGCGCCCATCCTCGGACCCACCGAGGCGACCCAGCGGAGAGCCACCGGGACCCCCTGGCGGAGGACCATCAGGACCCCCTGGAGGACGTCCACCGAGTGGACCCCCTGGAGGCGGACCACCGGGCGGGGGATGACCCCCTGGACCAGGCGGACCCGGCGGAGGCCCTCCTGGAGGACCCCCTGGGGACCCCGACGACCCACCAGGGAACGGCGACCCGGATACCACCTGGCGGTGGATTGTCTACCTCCGCAGGAGGGTCCAGTTCCTCGAGCGCGAGGTAGACACGGGTAAGGGCAAGATGACTCGCATCAGCAGGGTTGCCGCGCGCGCGCAGAGAGAGCTGGACATCGCCAAGGGCGAGACCAAGTCGCTGAACAAGGTCATAAGCGGCCTGCAGCAGAGGCTGGACGCGCTGGAAGCCCGTGGGAGCATCGGCAGCGACCACCCACCCCTGGAGTCTGGCTCGTCGGACGACGGCTGGGGACCCGGACCAGGTCCAGGCAGACCCCACGCCCCCGGCGGAGCCCCCAGGAGTCACCCCAGTGCCAGTGCCCCCTCTCTCACCGCCCCCTCTCACCACAGCGCGGGCCGCCGCAACGAGCGCGTGCCGCCCAGCAGCGGCAGTGAGGATTGGCGTGATGAGTGGCTCAGTTCGGAGTACCGCAAGCGCCGTGCTCCAACCCGGGCACCGGTACGCCCCCGGCGCCCCGCACCAGCCCCAGAGCCCATCCCAATGGCTGGTGGACGTTATGGTGGACTCAGGGATGAGGTCCCCAGAGGAGACGTGGAGTGGGATGTCGGCAAAGGTGAGGACCTGGACCTGGACCTGGAGGAGTTCGACATCAGCCCGCCGCGTGGTGTACGACGGGAGGCCGCTGAACGCAGCCGCCGGCGCCGTGATGAGGAGGCATACATGGAAGGAGTACGGCGTGAACATCTGGGTTCAGCGTACATGGAGGAACCGCGGCGTAGCCACAGGGATTCCATGGAGGAGATGGACGTGGCGGCCGTGGGAGTCCGTGGGAGAGGCCGATGGGAACCTCGGTCAACCTGGCGGCCGGCGTTCATGGTCTCTAAGGCCGCGGATGCCGCCGTGTGGGAAGACTTGAAGGACATCAAGCCCCCCATGTACGACGGCAACCCCCTCAACCTCGACCGCTTCTTGGAGAAGCTGGACGATTGGGGGGTAACTGTTACTGAGGACATGCATCCCGCTGATGCGGAGAAGTATGTCTTCAGACGGTTCAGGTACCGCCAGCCGGAAGTGCTCGGAGAGCTATACTTTGTGGCGACCAAGGAGGGGAAAATCAAGACCCTCAAGGAAGCCAAGAAGTGGCTCAACGAGCAGGAGCGGGTGGACGCTCCGCAGGTGGCTGCCAAGCGGTGGAAGTCCATCAAGCTTCAGCATGATGGACGGGAGATTTGCCTACGGGACTGGCGAGACTTCCGAGGGCATTACACCCTCTTCCGCCGCAACGTGGAGGATGGGAACGAGGGTGACGAGCAGGCTCGCCTGCTCTCCATGCTGCCGGAAGCATGGATCAAGAGGGTCACCAAGGAGGAAGCCAAGCGGGCCAAGTCCAACCACACGGTCAAGATGATGCTCCCCAAAGAGTATCATACGAACGTGGTGGCTTGGACGAGGAAGAACGTGGCCCGGGATGTCAAACAGCACTCCCTGCGGAGCGCTCTCCTCATCACCGTCTCGGGCGATCGCGAGAAGACTGCGATGTGGCGCCTTGACGAGTGTGAGTTGAGCGGCCAGACCATCCGTCTGCAGGCCATCCCGGCGCGGATGAGCTGCGACGAGATCCCGGAGTGGGTTGGAGAGGAGGTGCTCAAGGAGTACCGGAACCTCCACCACACCCGCGGGTTGAGGCCCGGCGACCGCGACGTCAACTACGTTGGCGAAGGACCTGGCGGGGAAGCTGCCATGGACCCAGCGGGAGCCGACGGCGATGAGACTCTCGTCGACGATGACGACGACGAAGAGATCGCCGAGGTGGCCGTTTGCGCCTTCGTGGCCAACAACCTGAGCGCGGGGAACAACCGGGGAAGCTGGAAGCCCCTGCAGCCGGGTTGGAAGAAGAAGGAGAAGAGGGACCCTCGCCGCATTGGCGACCCTCCGCTGTCCTTTGGGGAGTTCATACGAGCTCACCCGCAGGGCTGTTTCGTGTGTTATGGGAGGAAGAAAGGCTTCAACCATGACCACCGAACATGCCCCACCCACAAGGCCGACACGGAGGCTTACAAGAAGGCGCACGGGTCGAAGAAACGTGCGCCCGCGGGTATCCGGGAAGCCAAGGTGGAGGTGGACAGGGACGAGCTGTCCAAGCTGGTGTCGCAGGGGACCAAGTTGGCCAAGGAGATCCAGGAGATCAAGAGGAACTGGGTCCCCAGGTCGGACAACAAGAACAAGGAGAACAACCAGAACGACCAGAACAAGGACAAGGACAAGAAGCCTACTCGTAAGGGAAGGAAGAAGGGCGTCAACGAGGTTGATGCGGAGGAGAACACCCCTTCTTCCACACCCGACGCCCCCTAGCGGAGCCCCTGCAGCCAAGGGCCCCAGCTAGGGCGGTCGCAGGATGGTGACGTGGGAAGCGCCGAACCATCCCAGTCGGGAGTCGATAAGCACAAAGGGACTGCCCCGGGCGGAAGGCCCGGTCAGGCGCCGAGTTGCGGAGGCGGGGTGAGGGCAAGTGAAGGCACGAACCCTTGCACCCGTCCGTCCTTCGCGACCAAGAATGTGTTTGATGTACTTCAAAATCTATCCGAGAGTATCGGAGGATCACCCGGACCGCAGCCGGATGCTGCAGATGGGCAGCCTGAGCCCATTGTCCACGACCTGCACCAGTCGCTTGTTGAGCTTTTGGAACGGCCGGAGATCCTGAGTTTGCACGCCGTGCGCCGTGTCGGTCGCGAGCGGCAGTTGCATCTTAAGGTCCGTGCCCTATGCGGGGAAGTGGAAAAGGTTTTCGACGTATTGGTCGACACGGGCGCTCAGGTCAGCTTGGTCAAGGCTGGCCTACTTCCGCCAGAGTGTCTGACCGACAGTCGGAAACCTGTCAGGCTGAAGGTGGCGAACGGCCAGTACACGGTGGGAGGCACGAAGGAAGCGGCCATCGGGCTGCAGTTCGTGAACCATCGTGAGCTGAGCCGCCCAGACCTCGGCAAGGAAATCCTCCTGCAAGGTCGCTTCTACGAGGCCGAGATGGACTGGGACATGATCGTTGGGTACGACTTCATGATGGAGACGGACTCCGGCGTCCTCCCGGCCCAGGCCTCCATGACCCTGTACCAGGACGACCAGGTCTCGTGGCTTTCGTCACCTGAGCACCATGTGGAATGCCAATGGATCCACCCCGAACGCAATCAGCTCGAAGTGGCCGCGCTGGACACTGAGCCCACTGGGCCAGCAAACCAGGAGTACGGCGTAATGCCGGAAGTGGCGAACCGAGTGGTCGCCGACCTGGGAGCATCACATCTGGCCCTGGATGCGTTCTCTTCAGGAGCCTCCGCCCATCTTCAGGTATGTGAGAAGTACTGGAGCGCACAGGACTCCGCGTGGAAGAAGCACTGGGGTCCGCATCAGGGCTTGATGTGGATCCATTGCCCTCGATGGGAGATTCCAAGAGCGATAGCGAAAATTCGCAAGGACCGCTCCAAGGCAGTTCTGGTTGTTCCTATGGGATGCACCGAGGAGGAAAGTACCCGACATTGGGTAGCCTCATTGACCAACATGACCTTAAACAAGGTCGTCCTACCGGCTGGAGAGAGTGTCTATCAGGACGCTAAGGGACAGCCCATGCCACCCCAGAGATGGCCAACAGAATTCCACTATGTGGATGGGGGCCTTGATCAGGCCGACGCCACGGATTTCGTGTGTGTCAACCGCATCGTAGCGGAGCCTTGGAGGCAATGCTTTGCGGTTCCCCCTGTTGACATCGGAGAATCGGAAGACCCCCTCACTGAAGAGGAGCTTGATCTGGTTCAGGGGTATATGGATCAGCCCTTTCACGGCTGGGGAAGCCAGCGTGAGGGCAAGGGCCAGGACAGAGCCTGGTGGGAAGTGGACTCCATCGACTCCGGTTCCTATGATGGGAATACCTTCGTACAGAGGGTGCTGGATCACATGTCCAGCCAGGACGAGCCGCCTGGCGGTAACCCACCCACCTATGGCGATCTATTCAAAGGCAAGACCAGAGATGGCCCTTTGGGCCACCTGGGAAGACCGCCTGAGCCGAAGACGAGCGGGGTCGCTACCCCTCAAGTAAGCTCCGTGGTCCAGGTGCCCGGAAAAGCCAAGGCGGAGTCCGATGATTGCCCCAAGATTCAGGCATTCAGGGCCAGGCTGAAGCAGAAGTATGGTGATACCTTCTTCAGCGGTAAGCCTGTGTTTCCCCCACCGGTGCGTGGACCGTATGGCGAGGCCAAGATACGAGTGAAGCAGGACCCCCGTGTGTACCGGCACCGGGAGTTTGCCCTGAGGGGCGAGAGGAAAGAGGCCATGGAGAAGATCCTCCGTGACTTCATCGAGAGAGGCTGGCTTGAGCCGTGCCACTCCGAGTGGGCCTCTCCGTGCTTCGTCGTCCCCAAGAAGGTGGCCGGTGAGTGGCGGCTCGTGGTCGACTACCGCGGCCTAAACGCCCAAACGCAGCACAACAGCTATACGCTGCCCCTCATTGAGGACATGCTGTAAAAGCAACACCGGCGGAGGATCTTCACGGTGATTGACCTGAAACATGGTTATCATCAGATGCCTCTCGCCGAGGAGTCCCGTGCCTGCACAGCCATGAGCACCCCACTTGGACCTCTCCAGTAGAAGGTGATGCCCATGGGCGTTACCAACGGCAATGCAGCTTTTCAGCGGATGCTGGAGAACCTGCTTGAGCCGGTGCGTGACTGTGCGGACCCCTTCGTGGACGACGTCATCATCGCGTCGGCGGACCCCAGTATGAGCTACGAGGAGCTCCTGGAGGCACATGAGAGGGACGTCACTCGAGAGCTGGACCTCCTGGTTCGGCACAAACTCACGGGCAGCAGTGACAAGGCCACCATTGCGGTAAGCGAGGTGGTCTTCGCTGGCCACGTAGTCGGGAACGGGCAGCGTAAGCCCATACCTGGCAAGGTGGCTGCAATTGAGCACTGGGAAAAGCCCAAAACGGTCTCTGAGCTACGGGCGTATCTGGGGTTCAGCAATTACTACTCGGGGTATATCAAAATGTATGCCGAGTATGCAGCCCCCATGACGACCATGCTCAAGGGCAACCGAGAGGAGACCAAGAAGGGGTCCAAGAAGGCTCTGGTCTGGGATGCTGATTCCGACCGTGCCTTTGAGGGGATGAAGCAGGCGCTGCTATCCGCAGTGGGTCTGCACCTCGTGGATCCCGACCGAGGGTTCGTCCTGCGCACCGACGCTTCCGACTACGCCGTGGGCGCTGTGTTGGCGCAAGTGCTTGACGACGGGAGGCACGTGCCCGTGGCCTTCTGGAGCCGGGTCCTGGCGGAAGGCCAGAGACGGACGTGGACGCCCCGTGAAAAGGAGGCGTATGCCATCGTCATGGCTCTCAGGAAATGGGCTGGGTACATAGCCCTCCATCCCGTCACCGTCTGCACCGACCATCGGAGTGTGCAGTCGTGGCACAAGGAGCACGTGGACACCCCCTCTGGTCCCACCTCCCGACGGGCAAGATGGCATGAGACCTTGGCCAAGTTCGACCTCACGGTTGTGTATTTTCCTGGGAAGGATAACACCGTGGCGGACTGTCTCAGTAGGTGGGCCTATCCCGCCAGCAAGGGCATGACGGACATCTCTGCCCATGGCGATGAGGCTGAGACCGCTGAAGCCAAGAAGATCATTGAAATGGAGCGCCTGATGGAGGAGGAGGGTATTAAATGCTTCGTCGTCATGGCTGCGGATGCCCCCCTCGGAAAGAGGGTGAGCAGAGCGGTCAGAGTACTCGCCCCTGAGGGAGCTGAGTTCGACAAGCACCTCTTCACGGAGTCTTGCCTCCAGGACGACTGGACCGACGATTACGCCAAGTCTGAGGCCTTTGCGGCCGAGTATAGGGCTGTGACCGACCCTGATGACGGGCAGAAGTGGCCAAAGGGGCTGACTGAGGAAGATGGCAAGCTCTACCGTAATGGTAAGCTGCTAGTACCGGAGTCCCGGGTGCTCGAGCTTTGCGAAGCTTGGCACCGCCACATGCTGCACCCAGGGGTCAAGAAGCATGCCCTTGACATGCAGCGCCGGTTCGAGATCGACCATATCGTTCTCTACACCGCCATCAAGAAGGTCAGGAAGGGTTGTTCGGTCTGCCAGGCCTGCAATCTCGATAACCGGAATGTCAAGGGGGAAGCCCAATGGACCCCGGTTCCTGACCAGCCCATGGAAAGCGTGGCCATGGACGTTTTCTCCATGCCCGAAGTGCACATTGGCAAGAAGACCTTTGACTGTGTGGTTCTTTGTGTGGATCGCCACAGTGGCTACGTAGTAGCCGTTCCTGCACGCAAAAAGGGGTTGCTTGCCAAGGAAGTGGCAGTCATGATGATTCGTCATTGGCTGACCGTCTTTGACATCCCCCGCACCATTTGCAGTGACCGAGGGCCCCAGTTTACTGGTGGCTGGTTCAAGGCTACGTGTTCCCTTATGGGAATACGTCATGCCAAGAGCGTCGCCTATCTCAGCCGGTCTAACGGCCGAGCTGAAGTGGCTGGACGGCAGCTGTTCGAGAAGCTGCGCAAGATTCACATCACCAATCCAGGGCAGAACTGGTTTGAGGAGATGTGGCCTGCTCTGAAGGCCCATCATGACACCCCCACGCCGGGTGGTTTGTCCCCTCACCAGATTCTGTTTGGCAGGGACCCCCTTGGTCGGGGACTTCCCTTGTCTGGTGATGGCATGGCCATGGATGCCAAGGAATTCTTCGCGCGGCAAGAGGCAACGGCGGATGACATCCGCCGGCAGCTCGAGAAGGAGCATGCTGGGCGTCAGAAGTCCGCCCCGAGCTCGACAGAGCAAAGGTTCAGGGTGGGAGACCCGGTGTGGGTGATCAGACCCCGCCCCATGGGCACCCACCGCACCAAGACCTGGTTCACACCGGCGAGGTGGTCCGCACGATTGCTGAGGACACCTACCGCATCAGGGTGGGTCACGGACAGTTCCGGGAGCGCCACGAGAGTCAACTCCGTGTGCGGGAACCCGACCTCCGTGGCCAACATGTGTCCCTGAGCTACGCCGCACATGAGGCTGATTCGGACGACGACTATGCTGAGCAGGACGACTACTCAGTAGAGAAGATCCTGGCTCAGGGTCCGAAAGCCTCGGGACCCGGAGGCCTGGAGTTGTAGGTTCGTTGGCGAGGCTATGGGCCGTCCCATGACACCTGGGAACCCGTCTCCTCGTTCGTGCCGCGGGTCAATACTCCCTTCATGGAGCACATCCGCAAGCACAAGACCAAGATCCATGTCTCGGACTTGGCAGCACTCACCCGGGCGATTGCAGCCAGGGGTGCCTGATCAGCGCCCTGAGCTCTCCCCTGATGTGTTTTCAGCGCTTGTGAGGTCGACGGATCGTCCCTTACTTGCTTGCTCTCTTCCATCTTTCGGTGACTTGCCATCAGAGTGTCCATATACCCCCCCCTGCTGAATCCAGAGGAGGATGGCCCCTCTCTTCAACTTCTTCTCGTCACTCCCCCCCCTGCTGAATCCTTGGGAAACCAGGTAGGGCGACTGACCTTCATATTTCTGAGCTCTTGGGGCCTTGCAGCCCATACGACGTTGCGCAACGGATGCCGCTGTCATCGGCATTGCGAATTTTTGGTGTGTGGTCTGCTTCCATGGCACTTGCGGAATCCAGACCAGTCGACGTGTGTCTCGAGACTATATATGGCCTGAACTCAGGCGTTTTCCTGTCCACCCTCCTGCATATGCCTTATCCTAACCGGGGCGTGGTTTGGCACTCTGTCCAGAGTGTGTTTACACGCCTGTTTACCTGATCATTGCTTGTTTTTCTGCCATTCCAGGATATGTGCATCTGTATGTCAGCCCATCACTGAAGTGTGGACTGTTTTTCCCCCCGACGGGATGCGAATCGACTACGAAGGCGCCCTGAGTCGCCGTTTACATGTTCTTACATAGGGTCCAGCTTGGACCAGTACCTAAGTACAGATTCTTCTGTTTGAGTGCCCGTGATACCGTGTGCCCTATTCGCTGTGTGTGGAGATCCTGATG
Source organism: Eutreptiella sp. 'Long Island Sound 2002' (assembly GCA_964036045.1). NCBI lineage: Eukaryota > Euglenozoa > Euglenophyceae > Eutreptiales > Eutreptiaceae > Eutreptiella > Eutreptiella sp. 'Long Island Sound 2002'. Next base: position 145,021,653 of record OZ038379.1, on the reverse strand, counting down.
GCGCCAGGCGGGAAGCCCAGTTGCCTGACTACACTCCCAGCGGTCCGCCACTGTCAGTCCCACTGTGAGCCTACCGACTCGCAGACGCACTTGCAGTCGGATGGCGGCCTCCGGTGCTCCTGACCTCGGTCAGTCTGCCTGGGAAACTGGTGGTTTGAGGAGTCAACGCTTCCGCCCACACTGCATGAGGACTCCCTCATGTATGGCCTTCGTGGTAATAGGGCGAGGGAAAAGAGGGCCTTGATGCCCGATCCCTTAAGGAGGAGCTGGTTCGGCTGTACCACTCTGGACTCGCGTCGTATGGATATGGACATGGTGCGCCCGAGGAAGGACCCGTGGGGACTCTTCCCCAGCCGGCGGGCCTTGGGAAGCTTGGGGTAGCCTGATGGATCTTTGTGGTCGCTCTCGACCTGTGGGACCACCTCGGTCGTCGTGTGACGCCTATGTTGGCCGTGTATGCCACTGCCACTGTGGTGGTGACCGTAGCAGCCGGCACCCGGTGCGCCTGGTATGGGTTAACGGGTCCTTTGGATGCCAAACAATCGCCGCCAGGACCCGGGACTTAATACTTGATACTGTACTTGAAGTTACGAGACCCTACAGCACTATACCTGTCTTACCGTGGGCAACCTGGCCCAGAACCAGCCTGAAGTAAGGATGTGACACCCCCCCCTTCAGGGGATGGTCCTGGGTACCCGCTGCCATGCTTGGGTGTTATCGAGCACCCCCCCCCCAGGGTTTGCTCTAAGGAGGGGGGTGAAGCGGTACCCAGAACCCCATGACCATGGTTGGGAATACAACCGGTCTCCGGTCCAGTAACCCCATGTACGGAAGGGAAGACCGGTCTCCGGTCCACTAACCCCATGTACGGAAGGGAAGACGCCCGTTGACGCCCGGTGCGAGCCCGGCGGGAGCGTGTTCCGTGCCGTAAAGCCCCGCATCGGCAACCGATGCACCGCCAGCGGAGATTTATATATCAGAATATCAGGAATCAACAGGGTTTTATTTTCATATTGTTTCCGTCAATTTTTACGCTTCCGTTCTGATATTCACTGTTTTGACAGCTGGCGGTTAGCTCGCGACTTTAGCGTAACCGCCAGCTTAACTGTTATATACAGATATTTTAGCGCAAATCGTGACAAAGACTCTAAAGTCTTCAGGAATTGCATTGATGCATCCGCAATTTTCACATCTTACACTCGCAACCGTAATCCGAATTTTTCAGGATGTCGAAATCGGATTTTTGACTTCGACATCCCCGCACTTGATTTGACCTCTTTCGAGTGGACCTACGTGCTTCCCTATTCACGAATCAACTTTCCTTTTGTCTTGCCCTCCATTTGTCTTAGAGATATGGGCAAAACAAAGTTGATTCGTGAGGCCACTTGTGAGGGTCATATCTCGTGCTACTTGCGAGGAATGACAATAAGGAAACGTGGGATGTATTCACAATTCTCCGGACGTAATTTAGGAAGCTTTATATGCCTTGCGTCTCCACACGTGCGCGCTAGCGTAATGGATCATGGTCAAGAGGGTAGTGTTTGCGTTATAACTCTTTGGCCATGATATTGCGTGCGTTAAGATAACTTTCAAGTGTAGCGCGCGAGTGTTGGTGTTGCATAGGAACTCTCCTTGAGTTCCTATGAGCGATTGACATAAAGTTATGCCCTCGGAGGGGCATGGTATATCGTGGGGGGAGCTACCTTTTTGGGCAATATGGAGTATGTGCCTTGTGTTGTGTTGCGTGCCCATTTGGCGGGTCCATCACTCCAAGCCAAACCCGCCAATGGACCTCATATTGTGCAAGCCCCTTCTCCATACTCCCCACGATCAATTGCAAGCCTAACCTTCGTGGAGGGAAGCTTCTGTGGCGATCCCAAAGCGATGCGTTGGGAGCAAGATGTGTGTTTTGCAATTTTCCATATTTTCATGTGCCCACTTGGGAAGTAGCGCTCGTGACCTTTCAAAGCGCCCCAAGTGGAGCACATATGTGGAATCGAAGGTCATTGGTGTCAAGTCATTGTGTTTAGAAGGATTAGTTGATTGCACGATCCAAGCCGAAGATATTATAATATAATTGTGCACCTTTCAAGGCACTTTTGTGTGTCTTTGTGCCAATTTTGCCGTTTTTGGCCCGTCATGATGTCAAGTGGCGACCGTGTATCTCAACGTTGCGCTCAATTGACATCATGACCCAAGTATGTTATGAGGGTACATACTTCAGTGCCCAACATATCTTGGACCCGGCGAATAACTCCTCTAGGGCCTGGCATACCGTGGCTGCCATGTTGGCGATTTGGGACTATCCCAAATCATGGGCTCACTTGGCGACCCTGCCATTCCCAAAACCGGAGGAGTTGGGCGACGCCCAAAAGATATGTTGGACACATATGACTTGACACCAATCCTATGGCACACTCCGGTCCAAGTCGGGCATGTGCCTCATTTGCCCCAACCATGAGTGTGCGCATTTTCGGCCATTTTGAGCAATTTTCCACATTTTCTGCCCGCCGTGCACTATGTTGAGCCCACCCGTGCACGCCGGACGCATGGACCAATGGACCATATATGACATGGGTGTTATGTATATTGGTCCCCATGGTTCACACACCACGTGGGCGAAGCGGAGCAACCTTCGTTAAGGTGCTAGCCCAAAGTGAGTGTGGGCAATTTTGCCATTTTGGCATTTGTGGACCCAATTGGGATTGTCACCACGCCGAGTGGCATGGAGATCTTTGAGAGCCAAGTGCATGGGAGTCTCCATTGGACTCCTGGGGGATCGCGTATGGAATGGCGGATCCGATCTCCAAGCCGGCGTGGAGATATACTATTGGGAGCACCCCCGAATTTTGGCTCATTTCGAGCAGCCAAAATGACCCCCTTTTGGGACCCCAATTTCACCCCCCCCCGTGTGGTCAGTTGGCGGCCCCATATCTCTACGCCCACAGGGAGCCTGGACCCAATTCCAAGTTGTACACTCAGATATAAGTCCTAGGACCTGCCTCCTACCCTGTGAGTCATTGGCCTTGCCCTGGCCGGGCGAGCCACGCATGAGAATGATGCCAATTTTGGTTATTTTGGGCATCATGACCCCACTTGACGAACCCGTGGTGGCCTGATGCCGGAACCTCAGAGGGAACCAGGTTGGGTGAGGGCTCCAGGGAGTTTATAGTCGAAGGGCATAGGGTCAGTTGCCTCGTCCCTACCTCTGGCAGGTCCGAACGAGGGGTCAATTTTGGAGATTTTTGAGCTAACATCAGTTTGGGCTGAGTCAGCCCATTTTCAGCTACCAACTCCTAAGGGATAATGGCGGAGCCATATCTCTCGCTCAGAGGGGAGTTGGAACCTGCCGTTACGGGAGCATGGGGAGCTACTGTCAGTTGGCCTTGGAGCCATTGGGCTCCAAGGAACTCGCCTGTGGCTGGGCGGAACACCCCCCCTATTGGCAGGGTTTCAGGGTCCGGACTGAGCAGGGCATGGGTTGTGTTTGAGCCCCCGCCCCCACCAGCCACTGAGAGGGTCAGACCTGGGATTGGGACACGAGTTGGGACTGAGTGTCTATTGTCCTGTGATGCCCTTACCCCAGTCCAGTCTTAACCCCATGTGTACATATCCTGATGTGTTGCTGTACATACTTTCGTTCCCTTGTTGCAGAGTGGCAAGGATCCTGAAACGCTTTGTCACATGACACAAGCGTATTGATGCCCTTGTGAGCGTAGTGCTTTGCCTGCCTGCTCACCTGTGCGTGTCACCGCAGCGTCCCGTCGCCAGCCCCCCACGGGAACGCGTCAGTCCTGTCCTGGGGCTCTGGCCTCGGCGGCTGAATACCCTACTTTACAACCAATTCCTGCTTTAACCTGACTGAGAGGAGAAACATGTTGCAGCACCGCAACCAGCGATCATCGGACATCCTGGAAACCCTGACTTAAAGGTGCTCAAAATTCAAACTAGACTTAAAAATAAGATTGCCGTTTGAAAATTCGCATTTTGTGCACCGAATGCTCTGGTCAGTCAAAAAGGCCACTTTTGAACACGCCATTCGGGCCTCTGCGGGTTTTTTCAGGCGCCAGCGGTCCCGCGCGCTGTGGAAGGAGATGCTGGCACTGCGCAGATCACTGAAAAGTCCTGAGGGCAAGCACAGGCACTGCGTGTACCATCAGAGCAACAATAGAAAAGTAAAGAAAAGAAACAGAAAACCAGAAAACACAGAAATCAGAAATCAGGAGGTCTGGGGGGCCGGTGCGAAGTGCGCAGCACGAGCCGGCCCGACAGACCTCCTGAAACCCCGACCCTCCCCAGCCCATTTTGTGATTAGCCTGGCTGGAATTAGTGTATTGAGACCCGCAGCATGGACGCGTGCCCTGAAAGAGGGCCACCACCAACTTTTCCAATAGCCTTTATATCCACATCCCCTCACAATGGACGCCGGGTTTATTTGCCGCGGTGGGCATTGTGGAAGGCGTATACCAATGCTTTGTCAGTTAATGCAGGCATCATGGATTGGACGACCGATGGGCAGTTGGGGGATGCTGCATCTACCCATCTGTCCCAAATGGCATCATCGGGTGACGGGTTGGGTTCCTCTGGCAGCTGGAAAGCAATACCTTTCATAAGCAGGGCCAATTCAGGATCTGTCACTACCCTGCACTCACACCAGTCATTTACAGGCCCGTGTGGTTCCCACTTCATTGGGATGTTATATAAACTGTCAAGGAACACCTCAACAAACTGTACTACAGCATCATACATGTTTGCGGGGATAGCCACTAACCCTATGTAGGCATTATCCATGAACCTGGACAACAGAACTGTTGGCACGGGGGAACTGTGTGGGATCCACCAGGTAAACAACCTTGCAGGTACTGAGTCTCAGCAAGCATCACTGATATGTTGCTAAGCTGAGCGAAGTGGGTATTCAACAATGGCCTGGCACGCTTGGGGGCAGCATTAACAATGTACCCAAAGCGGCCTTGCGGGTGTGAGCATTCCAAAAGTAACACCCTGTAATGTCACGGTACCGAGTTTTTTGTTTTCTTGATCAAACCAACCGCGCATTCCATACTCCTCGAAGAAATGGAGATTTTTTGGCACTACCGGAGGGTTTTGGAAGGTCAGGCTGGGGCCCGGGGTGAAACTGAAGGGAGGGAGCTGCCGTTTCTTGCATACCTGCTGGACTGTGCGCATGTGCTTTTGCATACCTTCTGGGTTCATCAGGGGTATCTCAACCGCAATTGCATAGAGGATCATAATTTGTGCTGAAAGGAAGCCCCCTATGGGGACTCCCTTTGCACCTTGCCTCATCAGGATGTTGTCTATGCAGAACCAAGTGTTGTGCAATAACTCCCATACCACGTATTCATACACTTGTTCAAAAGAAATCACGTGAAACAAATCGTCAACAGACTTCCCCAGTCTGTCCCTGTGTCTGTCGTTTCCACGTGCCACTGAGAACCACAGCTCTCCTCTTGTCGTGCCCTGCTCAGTAATGAGTGATTTTATGTACACCACTGCCTGGAGCGCTTTCTGTTTGGGAATTTCCCAGTAACAATTATCCGTATTCTTTCCCTGACCACTGTGCATTGCTGCCCTTTGCTCAAGGTGAGGAGTGAGAGAAACATGTCGCGGACGCCGACAAGTGAGGGCAGGGACATGTAAGGGTAGAGGCTGTTGACTTCCCGAATCATCAGAGTTAAACATCGCCCAACCTTTGTAGCTAACGGCTTTATGGGGTGGTTCGCAAAAGAAATGATGTTTCTCCAGAGGAAGAAGTTGATCATCTCCTGCAACTTCCATTTCGGTAATGCAAAGATGGTTGGCGGGGCAGAGCGGCGCTTGGGTGCAGTGAGTGTCAGGAGGTCAGGGATGCCACGTCACCACATTTCTTTGTCGCCGTGCTTTTCATTTAGTACACAATGTGCATTGACGATGCGCACATGTAATTGTTCGTTGTTTTTGTAGTTCATGATGCATGGCAATGAGTTGTGAAAGTTTGTGTACGGACTTAAGACACATAGGAAGCTAATGGAAATGGGAAAGGATCAATTGCTTTTGGGTTTCGGATAGGTAGAAGTGAGGAAATGGAAACGACAAAGGATCATTTTCTTTTTGGATTCGGATAGGTAGAAGTGCGGAAGGGAATGACTTGTGAGAAGCGGGCAAAGAGGTATGCACTTCAACTAAAACTAAAAAAGGCTACGCTGATTCGTCTCGACGTTACCTTCTTTGCATTTGAAGGGGCGAGTGTCAAACGATGAAATCCATTGTGGTGCACGCTTGACTCTGGTGCTGGTCTCCGGGGTGGGGTGTCAAAGGTTTCGACCTGGCGCCATCCTGACAAAAGCTCAAGGGGCATGCAATGCATAGCAACGTGCTTCTCATTGCCTCCCCTCGGTGCTACGCCTTGGGGGACACCGGCAGTCTTTAGACACCATGGCACGTCTTGAGCCAGCACACGGTTAAAGTTGAGTATCGTATGGCCGTAGGTTGCCTACGGGGCATGCTCAAAATGCATGATTTTGGCATCAGAAAGCTGATGTTTGCCTTAAGTGATGGTTTTTACACTCACTACTACCCAAGATTCCGTCGTAATTCGGAAGTCGGTAAATTGCCGTGGTTGCCACTGTATCGCTTTTGGGTGCAACATTGTCTTTCTCCTATAGTTGTTGTTATTTTATACCTCATGAATCATATTGCCTCAAGCACAAGCATCATCGTCGTTGCCAAGCTGGGCTCCCACACTCCTTCAAGGAGGTGGAAGAAAGGAGACCGTTGGACTACACCGACATGGAAAGCCCCATCGGCCATGATCAAGCACAACAAGAGCCACAGTGCATGAAACTACCCAAAACTCGAGAAGTTGCTGCCAAACTGTGTGCCGGATGTTACCCTCCAAACCGGAGGCCATGCTCGTGCTGTCTTGGATGGGCTATTGGCATCTAACACCGTTGCTTGCTGTGTGGTGAACAATGTGCATGTTCACAGTGCACCCGGCTTGCGGAGGAAAGGGTAGGTGACAATGATGGAAGCGGATCTCGGTGCTACTAGCGAACCGCGTATGACTCAGATTGGTGCTCCGATGAGTCTTCCATTGACTTGTTCCCCGATGACGAGCGAGAATGGAATGAACACGAATGGTAAGTCAAAAACTTCAAGAGGAATGTCGCTGCGGGACGAAGCTGAAGACAAATGAAGAACTTCGCCAACGGATGCTTCAGATGGCATGGTGTTTTTCAACACCAACATTGGGTGTAACGGACGCAGCTCCTTTGACCACATGGCACCATTCGGGTACCAACATTTTGTTGTTGTCTTTGATGATTGATCTCTACCCATGCGTTTCTATGGCCTTGTCGACGATTTTTCGCATGTTTTCAACTTCATTATTAAAGGGAAATGTGTCGTAGACTCAATCTTGCTGTGTATTGCTTCACCTATGTGCACGAAAAGAGGCGGCCAACCTGACACGCATTGTTTGCTTCGCACATGTGGCATATTGCATGCTTCAATGTTAGGATTTGTTTTACTCTTGCAATGCCGGACATTGAAAGTGAAATGCAATTTCACAATGCGGACACTGCCCGTGCATATTGTAGTGCTCAAAAGTGCAAGTGCGGCAACCATTATGACATACGGTATTGTGCATCAAAGAGTGATTATGGATGCTTACAACGCATATGTCTAGAGAAGGAGGAAAAGTGTTACGAGTGTTGGGCAATTATCCACGGTAGTTGCATTTGCCCCGATGATGGCTTGCCACGATGCGAGTGTGGAGATGTGCTACAAGAGAACGTTACAAGCAATACAAAAAATGCTCTTCGCTCTTTCTGGGCTTGTGCAACTTGCAATTTTTTTCTGTGGGTTGACGCGAGCATTACAATGGCACCGGTGAGGAAGCCCAAAAAGACGAATAAGGAAAAAGGAATAAGGAAAGCATCCGAGCAAGCCTCGAGTAGCCCTGTAGCAACAAAAAATGGCAAGGAGCCGAAGAAGGTGATGCTAACACCGAAGAACAAATTGTGTGATTCTATAAGTGCCACCTTTGGCGAACGTAAACATATAGCATGATTGGCGCATGTTTAACCCTAGTGCATGCACGAAACAATACTAAACACAACTAATCATGCTTGCCTCAGGCTCACTGGCCTGTTCAGTTGCCACCGTAGTGGCCAGTATAACATCGTCGTGACTGACAGCGTTCGCCTCCCCGCAGGGGACCCGACCAATACCCACACGTTCACGCACTCACTCACCCGCGTATTCTGTCACGTCCCGCCGACGAAAGCAAAGTTACATTCAACATACAGTGCCCCGTCCCTGCCAATCATAGCTGGTCATACGCGGATGTGTCTCAATCGCGGCAGGGGGTGGGTGGGTGGGGCCAAAGCAGGCCACCCTCGCACCTTCACTCCAACCACTGCGGCCCACCACTGTCGCTCTTAAGCTGGACACTCCACTGCCGCTCACTCCACAAAACAGCTATGAAGTGTGGCAGGCACTCGCCCCGATTAGTCGCAGGGGGTGGGGGGGGGGGGGGAACAAACTGACAAATGCCTAATGAAGAGGTAATTAAGTTAAACCAGTGTTTTGAGCAAGCTCAAAACACGAGTTTAACCCTAGTGCATGCACGAAACAATACTAAACACAACTAATCATGCTTGCCTCAGGCTCACTGGAAGGCTTTACCAGGCTGGCTTCTGACACCCGCAGCGCGACTCAGGTGGGCGTCAGACATAAGCTAGGCCTTGCACCCAGCAGAGTTCAGGATATTTGTGCAGCACTCTCCACCTCTCCCACGCCTCCAACTTAGCTTTATGTACCCGCCCCCGACATGCATGTCCACTCGACTCATTGGATCGGCAGGATGAAGCTCTGATGGCACCCAAATTAGACGGACTATCGCTCCTGTGTTATGCAGCACCCACGTCAGTGCACGCAACACACGCAACTGGGTACGCAGATGGGATGCAGCCTTCAAACCCCTCACCTGTGCAATGCCCGGCATACTGTCAGCGAAGACAGTGAAAACCTTCCAACCGTACCGCACCGCCAATCTCACCGCCCACGCGATGCCCATGAGTTCTGCCACCTGCTGGTTACAGGGTCCGTCCGGGCATACCCATGTTCGCACAGACTGGTTAGCAGGCAACACGCCACCCACCCTGTAGCAAACACCGTCTTTGGCGGCATCCACCAATATCACACCTCCAAACAAATCGCCCCTAGATGCCGGCCTTTCAGAGAGGCACCAACCTCCCAGCTGTCGTACCCTTCGCATGCGCGACTCCGACAGCGGCCTCCACTTGTGGCCTATGCGTGCAATTGCTGTCGCCAGTCCCTCCAACACTTTAACAGGGGTGGCTGGCGCCCTTTCCGGCCCCAATCTCGACCAGGCATACGCCCCTGCGAGTACCCCTGAAAACCCGCGTCGTGGCCGCAAATGCCACTGTAGGGTACCCAGCAGCTTGTCTAGCCGCCGCTTTGAGTACCCTCCCGTGGCCAGTCGCAACCACGCAACCAGGAACTGGAGGAACACAAAAGGCTGCACTTGGATGGAACGTTCTTTCAAATCAACCACCTTCCCCAAGGCCTGGGGCTTCTGGACGGGGTCCAGTGTGCTCTTAGCACTAACCAAGAATCCCGCCCGTACGATACAATCTTTCAAGCGACTCGTGGTCGACCCAAGCAGGGGTTTGTCGCTGGATAACAAAATAAAGTCATCCAAGTAATGCACCAAAAAGACCCCATCCGGCACTGCATCTCCCACCACCCGCCCCAATATCTCCTGACACAGATAGGGCGAAAAGGCCCATCCAAACGGGAGGCGGTCCAGCGACACGAGCCCCCCCCTTCTGGTGGGTAAAGAAGCGGAAAATTCGTCTCGCTTTTCTGGGCAACAGGAACGACCAGAAGGCATTAGAAAGGTCGATATGAGTACCGTACAGTTCCACTCCAGCCGGCTGCTCCGCCATCCATGCACCTACCTATTCCCTCCCAAGACGCTAGCGAAAACTTAGGTGGCTTGAGATGCAATCCCCGGTGAATACCTACGCAACTTAAAATCAAGGAGCATTTAATATCATTTTTCGGTCTTACAAAGGGAAAACAGGTTGGCGAAAGAGAGGGTGACTCATCATGTAAAACACCAGTCCTCCGAATGGCGTCCGTCATTCCACTCACCGTTGCTCGCACCCTCCCATTACCCCTCTCAGCCCCCCGCAGATCGAAAGTTCTCATGAATTCCAAAAACTCCGGGGGCACCGCAGCATCCCATTCCTCGTCAGACATCGCATAGCACCCTACATTACCTATCCCAGCATCCAAAATCTTCGGAGTGACCTTCGCTTCCCTAGGTTTGGGAGAAGTGGAGAGGTGATTAACAGAATCCCAAACCCCTGGCGAAAGGCACTGCACTGCCATCAGGCAAATCCCCAGGGGCTCATCCACCCGAAAGTCTTCACAAACAGAAACAATGCGATTCAACAGTATCCACAGACGACGCACCAGAACCCCTACCGCACACTGTAGCCTACACTTAAGCCACCAGAAGTGTTGGGTCAGCACAGCCATGATGGTTAGGAGGATTCCACCTTTAAGATGCAGGCTAGCCTCCGTGCCCACCCAACCCCCCAGAATCCCAGGCACTCTCAAGGGTGAGCCCAGGGGCTGGTCACCGTGGCTGGCGAGCCCCCCCCCTTGTGCTGCCGGTTCCACTGGGTAGAGTCCTGGATCGGTTCCGTCCCGGCCCGGACTCTCCATCGCTGTGGCGCGGTCGCCGTGCAGCTCCCGCCACCCTTGTGGCAACCGGGCATCTCGTTGAAGGCGTCGCCACCGCCATCGCCGCGCCACCCTGCCGCCCTGCTGGTACTGAAAGGGCTCTGCCACCCACCGTACGCTTGACTCCTCGGTGCCCTCGGGTAGGTCGAGCGGCTGACCGCCAGGGCCCCGACTTCGGTGGCGCCTTCGGTCGTCCCACCGGCGGCGCCGTGAATCTGAACTTTGTCCGCTCTCCTCCATGGCGTGGCGCTTGCTCCCCGGGACCTGCTGCATTGCTGGTGTCCGATCCCCCACTAGGCAGTGAACCGGCAAGACCCGCAAGCCCCCGCCCAGCGACATCTGGCCTCCCCATCGTCGGTCCTGCTCTTGAACTCCTTCTTGCCTCTGGCGCTGGAACAATCTCTGCAGTCCTTCGTACACCCGAACGCACACTCGGCCCATCATCGGCCGATACTGTTGATCCTGTGTCCTCCGATGAACTGCCCAAGTCTGCCGCATCAGATCTCGGCTCCCCTGCAAATCTCTTACCCCTGAACATACTGGGCGCTGCTCGGCGTCGCTCGCTCCGGCCCCAAACCGCCCGTTTTTTGTCCTGATGCCGCTCATCGAACATGATGTCTCCCCATACTTGCTGCGGATCCGCGAAAGCTGCCGCTGATACGGAACCCCAAACCTGTGGTAGACAAAGCGGGGCAACAACCTCTTCATCTCGGTACCCAAGCGCATACGCCATTGCCGTCGCCGTTGCTGCCCATCGGCCCCACCATTTAAAACGAGGCAGGGCCGGTCCTCTCTTCCAGCACGCTGCAGCTCCTCCACGTCGGAAACAGTGCCATCGATGCCGGGACCATGCTGTCCCACGCACCAAGTCCGCCATTGTTTTCTCGAGCTGAGGAGCCCCTGCAGGAAAGAGCAAGTCGTCCCTGGCGCACCCTCGTCCCTCAGCCCAGTCGTGAAGCCACTCAACAAACGGCCTGACCCAAGGAGGCACCGGTCTCCTCTGCCACCCTTCATGTCCTGTCTTACTATTCCAAAAAAGCGAATAACTGCTGTCACGTACATCCCCGACACGTAGGCTAGCAGCCTCCGCCACTCTAAGAAAACAAACATAAGACACCAGGGTCATGGCCACGACCGCCCTTTCGCCATCCGAAGTCGTTCTACCCACCAAATGACGCAGTAGTACAGGACTTGCATACTCTTGGACTCCCGCTTGGGCCCCCGCTTTAGCAAGCCTCCAATGCAGCGGTTTGACGACTCCTGCAACCATTTGGAGGTCCTCACAAGCCCGTACTGCCGAGATGATGCCTCTCGCCCAACTTGAGCTGCCACCATTTTGAACGTGTTGAGCGAGTTTCCGAGATAGGATGGAAGGCAAGTTGCCCTCTTCTCCCAAGGATTCCTCAAGGTCTGCCAATCTTCGCAAACTGGACGCGTATCCAGCTGTCGTAGACGGCTTCCAACCCCGAATTGCAACACCCACAGGTGTTGTGGGTTCTTCCTCACGTCGGTGCGACTCAAACTCAAGGGCCAACAACCGGTACGTCGGCCTCTGCTCCCCCGGTGGTTCGATTCCCGCGACGGCATCTCGATACCGCCACGGGTTCTCCCGTCACGACCACAATGGGCAACGGAAACACCAATGCCGCAAATTCTCCAGCTTTCCCGCCGCCGTGCATCTACGGCAATCCTCGCTGGGTTGTGCGTCCACCGGGATCCAGTCTCCGGCCTGGGACAACCAGTAGGCCACCCCGTCTCGCTTCTTGAATTGAATACTCTTGTATCTCCACGAATCCCCGCCATTCGCCATGGCCTCATCAAAATTTTCCGACTTTACTTTGGGCCCCGATGCTTGTCCCGGCGAATACCTCTTCACGTAAGTCGCATGTGCAACAATGAGGACCTTCCACATCCTGTACGCCAACGCATCTCCGAGACTTAATTGTTCTCCTTGCTGACCTCCCACGTCTGCTGGCCTACTCGGCGTCGGAACCGCCGTTACATATTGCTTTAATACGGCACATGCATCCTTCATCCGAACCATGACTCTTTCCTTCTTCAAAAACTCCTCTATCCCGGCTAGGTTGAGGTCCGGGATTTCCGTGTCCTTGCGCTTTTCAATCTCCGTGGCGGCTAATTGCGTCCTCAAGCGCTCCACCTCCGCATCCTGTCGACGGAGCATGGCCTTCAACTCGGCCAATTCCTTGGCCGTACCCGATTCCGCGTGTGAGTCGTCGGACACAAAAATTGCGTCCTCTTGCATCCCGCTGCTCCCGTGAAGCCCAGACATGGCAAAAGGGAACAAACTGACAAATGCCTAATGAAGAGGTAATTAAGTTAAACCAGTGTTTTGAACAAGCTCAAAACACGAGAAGTGACGTTGATGTCGGCCAAGCGTTTGCAACACCCGCAATGGCTGCCGCAGTGAAAGCCGAAGTTTTGGTCAAATTGAAGATGGAGCTGAAAGATCAATTGGACAACTGCAAGCCTACCGATCGCCACAAGATTGCGCGTCGCTTCTACTATAAGTCTTCCGGTGAGCACAAAATTGATGATGGTATATCAGATGTCGACTGCGATTCCTTCCTCGATTTGTTGGCCGAGAAGCCCGAAAATGCCAATTCATATGTTTTCGTAGATCTTCCATCACCCAAATGCACCATCAACGATGTAAAGTCATACGCGGACAATGAGACAGAGGGAGCGAGTGTGGTCTTGGTTAACCCTTTGGATATCATCACATTTCTCATCACGGTTCCTACCGCAGCGGTGATTGCTCCTCAAAAGCCTGTGGTTTTCAAATGTCGTCAGAATTTAAAGGATTTGGTACCCTTTTTGCGGGGAGTAAGTCGAATTGTGCAGGTTGATGCATTTCGGTGACTCCAAGATCCATGCGGATGTGGTGCGGGGCTGCAAGAAGGCGAACTCCGAATCTTAAGCCTACAGCGCTTCGTGTCTTTGCTCGCAAACCGGACATGATGCTTGATGCTTCACATGCCTCTTTGGCCATATTGCATCTCCGACTATGTGTACTTAGATGCCTGTATTCGTGAAGTGGCACTGCGCATGCTATGAGCTGCTCCGTTGACAACTCCTTTAACCTTTGTTGTATTGTCATTTGGAGTTGACGTATGTGCACCTGCCGTGGCTGAGGCATTGATGTACAGTGTGACGATTGTGTGCATCTTTTTATGCATGTTGGCCTTACACATTGTGCCATTCACTCTCTTTTGGTTAGTCACGATGTCGTCAACCTTGCCAAAGGCCGAGTGGGGTGAAGTATATTCTTTTGTTCGACGTTGCACCAAGCATTGGCATGCCTTTATGCATTAAAACCCTGTAGGGAGGGAAATTTTTATAGAAAAAAACCGTGTACGTGCACCGGTTTTCTGGACCCAAAAAACCGTGTACGTACACGGGTTTTTTCTGAGAAAACCGTGTACGTACACGGTTTTCGACATGAGGGAATTTTTTTTGGGCAGAACTTGGGAGGTATATTCCTTAAGTATTGTGCACATCCGTGGAGAGAGAGAGGGAGAGAGAGAGAGAGAGGTTGAGGCAGTGGCACAGTTGCTACAGAAGCGCAAGGTGCGAGTGGCAAGGCATCTGAGAGTGCGTGTTAAAGCACACCAGATGCAACTGAGAGCACGGCATGCAAAAGAGTGGGATGCGCGGCATGCAGAGCATGGCATGTCACAATCCTCAGTGGCACAATCAGTCGAGCAAGACAGGTTGAGGTCTGTTGCATTGGCCGCATCGGGGAAGGACGCATTGTGCGTGTTGATGCAGGCCACTCCCATGCAACTGGACAGTGGCCCAAAGAAACTACAAATGTTTGTAGCCGCTCATTGGCAGTATCAGTTCACGACAAGTGGGGGTGTTGAGTGTGTGTGTTGTGCGTGGGCAAACGTGTGTGGCATTCCTAGGGTGGCGCGTCCCCCTAAGAAAAGTGAAGCCCTGGTATTGGGAACATATGCTGTAGGGATGCGCATGAAGACCTCCGGCCCAAAAACGTGGCAGAAGGAGGTGTTGGAAAGCCACTTGGGGTTATCACGTGGCACAACATCAAACCGAAAGAATCTGCATAGGCCAGGGCACCACCACCGGTTGGCTAAGGACAGTTTCAAGCTGCATTGTGCAGAGCGGTATCGCGCATTGTGCCCCACTGCTGGTGCCACAGCTGTGGTGGTGGGAGCGACCGTTGTGTTCTTCAGGGGGGAAGCCATGGACATTGGTGTGGCAGTGTCGGATGCTGAGGCAGCCATTCTGTCACGGTTGGTTGAGGTGTATATATATGCGTGCTCATTTGGATCAGGTACCCTTGAATTACCCAAGTGAAACCGTGGTTCAACCGAGTTCAACCGCGCACTTTCATTACGGCTTCCCCACGGTTGAACCCCTATCGAGGTACAGCAACAAATTGCTAAGTAGCAACCTGAAAACCGCTATTTTTCAGCCCTGCAAGAGATGCCACATCCCCTAAAAAGAATGTTTTCGAAAACCTTCTTACCTCATTGCTGCAAAACACTGGAGACATATTTCTCTTGGATCGTATTTAACGGCGGTGGTGTTGTAGGTGCCAGTGGCGGCGGCTGTATTGGTGAAACCGCACGGCTTCACCATCAACTTTTCGTTAGGCGTGGTGACATACACCCCTGCGCCTTGTTTGGATTCCCCTTAGGACTTTGGACCCTTTTTAGTGAACAACAATTACATGCAAGCCTACACTTGATTGTCAGAAGCTTGTTTCCTCATAGATTGCACTAAAATGTAACCGGCTTTCGAGGTGGTTCAACCGCTGGACAGGCGCGCGGTTGAACCGGCTTCACCGGTTCAACCGCTGTTGCACGAAGCGCTACAGAAAAAACACATCTTCACCTTGGGAAGCCAAACGTGACCAGTTCGTTCTGCATCGCCACAGGCAGACGTCCCCATGCAATGCCTGTGTACGGTACGAGCACAATGCGCTGTCCAGACCACGCCAGAGGCACGTGGGGCCTAAGAGCGTTAAACATGACCCCATATCGAGGATCCACAATGTGTCCCCATAACAAATCACGCCCCCAATGTATCCATGCAGGACGAGAAGGCCCATTTGCACAAAGTAGGGCACTGGTAAACAGTTCCCCCCCCACAAAATCACCCAGGGCTATTTCCCCCGTAAGGGGACTGTCATCCTTTGGATGCGTATGTACAAGCATGGGATGATCGCCCACCCCATGGACCACTGCGAGCGCAGTGTAGGTTAGTTGGGGGAGTACACTTCGGATGTGTGCGTTCACGCGCCGGACCAGTTCCGGATCTCTCCTCGTTTGCACTGCAACTTGCACACGGTGATGCCCCTGCACCATTACGGCCCCCCACAACTGCCTACGGTACCGTGCTCCATGTCCTTCCCGCCACTGCCACCCCCTCATTCCCTTGAGGCACGTAAAAAGTCAGTCGTTTGGAAGTGGCTCTTCCTTCACGTGAGGCACTGGTGCACCAACCTCTGGGGCTGCCTCTTCGTTATCTTCCTGCTTACATGCAGGCATTTCCTCGTCCTTCGGCGCTTCACCACTTGTCTCTTACTTAACATGGACCAAGCTTTATCCATCGTTGCATACGACGGAAAGCAATGTGTCCATGGGACGGTGCTTGCACGGGTTTTCTTCTCTTTGGCATCGGCCCACGAAATAAGCTTCTTGTACCTAGGGACGGTTGAACCGAGAAATTGGGATAAAGTGCGCGGTTGAACCGGCGGTTGAATGAATTGCCGTCATGGCACCAAAAAGCGTGCAATGGTACAAACCACAAAGTATTCACATTTGTGACGCGGGCAACACGTTGCAACTCATATGTTCATGCTTTGGGCAACATTAAGCGATTATTTTGCCGTGCAAACGTTGTCATGAAGCGCAATCACAATTGTTCATTTGTGATAAGGGTTCAACCGCACCGTTGAACCCCGTTGAACCCCGTTGAACCACTTGTAGGCATGTGCGCATTGTGCCACATACCTTCGCTTCGGCATCCCAAGGTCCAAAATGAGGCGCACAGCGTCCGATCCTGTGAAAGCTTTTTTTGTAGCCCTTTTTGTCTGTTTGGAAGCCCTCTGTGTGTTACCAATTCGGTCAGCAAGTTGTTTCCATAGGCGTTTTGTCGTGCCGTTTGTGCAAAAAAAGGTGAACAAGTCGTCCACCAGCTGTTGGTCCCCCCACCCGCTGTAGTGGTCGTTCACCACTTGCAGCCAGTGGTGGGACATTTTTTAATTTTTTTTAAAAAAGCTTTGTCACGCGTCAGTTTCAGGCGGTTATGCAAATATTTTGTTCAGAAACGCGCGCGCCGCTGGCGCAGCCGCCACCGCCAGCGCTGGCGGTGGTTCAACCGCGGTTCAACCGCGGTTCAGCGGTTCAACCGCGCCCCTTCCGAGTTCAACCGGGTTAAACCGGGTAAAACCACTGTGTGAAGTACCTGATCCAAATGAGCACGTAGGGTAGGGTTACGCATGTGCACTTCCATCCGTGCTATAAGTGAGCGCATCCTTCTGCACTGTTCTCTGACATCCGCCCCTGGGCACCATGCATCACGGCGGTGGATAGTTGAGAAGGCTATTGCCGCAATGCATCATGCCATGCAGGATGAGGTAACGCATGCCCTATTCCTGGCAACGTTCATTGCAGTGTTGCTTGACGGCTCGGATAGGCAGAGGCATCGCATCAATGAGTACGCCATTCTGCTTATTTTCCCGGGGACTGGCCCTGGGCGCATGAGTGAGGTGTTCCTTGGTGTGGTGGATGTGGCCTGTGGTGATGCGCATGAGGTTGCAACGCAGCTAGAATGCGTCCTGATGTCCTGAATTACTGACCGTGATTGGTGGGCAAAGAGGGTAGTGACCTTTGCAGTGGACGGGGCTTCTAACCTTGGTGTGCGGGGTGCCGGTGCGCGGCAGGTTGTTGATGTCTCACACATTGAGAGCAATGTGTTCGCCTTGATTGGGAAGTGGTTAGTGTTGATGACACCCTTGGGTGACCTGTGCCATGTGTTGCAGCGCAAGTTGAGTCTTGCATTGGAGGCTGCTGGCCCAATCCATGTTGATTACTTGGCCGCCGTCAATCGGCAACGAGGCTTGTACAATGGGGCACGGCAGTGGAAGGAGTTGCAAAAGTGTGTGCAAAGGCATGTGCAAGATAAACGTAGTGGCTTGCAGCTCATCCCCACAAGTCATCGCATCAGGTGGTCACAGGCGCATGCACGGCGCAACACTGCTTTTTTGGCCAATGTCCCTTGGGTGGCACGACACTTGGAATCCAAGGTGCAGCATTCTACCAAGAAGGAGGATGTGTGGGAGGACTGCCATGATGCCAGTTTGCTTGCATGGGGGGTGGTCTACGGGGACATCCTGCATGGCATGCGGTGTTTTAATAGTGTGGCACAACTACGTGCGCCCACTGGTGCACACTTAGCCACTGCAACAGGTATGCTAGAAGCCCGGTTGCAGAGGGTGGCTCGCGAGGAGGGTCCAGGGTGGTTGCAATTCAAGGAGCAGAGTGTAACTGGTGCGTGGCGTGGTGTGCAGTTGGTCCAGTTTAGTTCAGGTGGGCAGAAGTGTGCAACAACTCCTCCATTTCGAGGCGTTCAGGCGCGTGCAGTGACCGATGTGTTGCTTGCAGGCATCAAGGAGGGGCAGGCAACCATTGACCCCAGGGGGGTGTTGGAGTGCGCAGTCTTGTTGGACCATGGCCGTTTCGTTGCCCTCCCGGTCAATGAGCGTGCTGCATATGGGGTGGAGCAGTTGCGTCGGTTCATGACTTCACACCAAGAAGAGTTGGGTGCAGCCAATGTGAATTGTGACCGTGCCCTGGTAGAGTGGGAAGGCCTTAAGGAGCACATGGTGCAGCACTTTGCAACTCTGCAAATGTCCAAGATGTGGGACGCACTGGCACCTGAAAGAGCACATGCACAGTGGGGGAATGTGTGGCGCGTTCTCGCATTATTGCGAACATATTGCCCCGCTGAAGCTGCAGTAGAGCGTGCCATCTCTTTGGGTGGGAGGTTCTGCAGTAGTATGCATGACACTGTGGAGACACATGTTTTGAGCATGTGCATGGCATTGCATTCCAACTTGCCCCCTTTAAAGCAATGGGCAAAGGGACAAGGCGTTGCAGTGGCACGCCACCTGGCTGCCCATGCACGCTTCGGTCTGCGCCCAAGACGGAGGGTTTCAAAGAAAGTAGGGGACAGAGAATCTGTGGAGGCTGCAATGCTTCAATGTCTGCAACGTAATGAAGCACTGGCTGATGATGGTGACAGCCTGCCCTTCTTCCGAGGGACGGGTACACCACTGAGCTCAACGGCACCCTCACGAAAGGGTACAGAACGGCACCAGGCAAATGTGGTCAGCATTGTTGCACCTGATGGGACCCCTGACTCGCATGCTGGCAACCATGACTTCATCACTTTTCGCAAAGGTATGGAGTGTGCCACATGCAAGAAGGAGGTTCACATCTGGTGCAATACATGTCTGGTGTGCCATGCATGCTTTTGGGCAAGTCCACGTCCTTGTGGGAACGTGGTGGTGACTGTTGTAGATGATGTCTGTGATGAGGGGGAGAACAATAGTGCAGACGAATTGGCCACACCACGGAAGCCAAATAAGAGGCGTGGTGTGGCCAGGATGCAGGCGAAATTGGTGATGGCCACGCAGAATGGCAGGCTACGTGATTGGTCAAAGGGGGCGCTGTTGAACGTCTGGATGTGCTTGGTGTGAAGGTGGCAGGTAACAGCGATCGGCAGGAACTGCGGAACCTTGCTAGGCAGCATGCGTTGCCATTATTAGAAGAATGGGATGCCTTTGTGCCGGACACGGACCGTGTCACCCGTTCTGCGGCACCACCAAGCAGCTCCCAGCCCAATTGCTCGCAGCCAGTGGATGACATGGATGGACTCATCGATGAATGAGAGGATGCCCACGTATTTGCATGTGCCCTTTTGTTGTTGTGTGCTGTCTTCGAAGATCTTTCCCATTTTCCCTGTTTGCACATTTGATTTGATGTTCTGCGGCATTACCATGACCATTTTATTTGTTGATCTGAATTTAACTGATGCTGATTGCAATGGTCATGATGCAATCCCTTGAGATGTTTCCCATTTGGCTTTTTTGTGTGGTGGTTGTTCAATTTTTCCACTTTTCCTGGTCCCACATTTTCTTCTTTCCCCTTTCCCCTTTCCCCTTTCCCCTCTCCCCTTTCCCAAAGTACACAAACAAATTGTCTGCTCAAACAACCAAAATCAGAATCAAATTGAAGTTGTCACATACACTACTGTCAACAACAGGTGTGCAATTGCTTTCCAAACAAGGGGGTTTGTGTTTTCTGTGGCGCCTTTTCTCCTTGGGGGGGGAGAGGGAGGCTCGAAAGCACCCGATAGTGGGGGGGGGGATGGGTGGGGGGGGTTTCCTGTGAAGAGTTCGGTGTGGACAATGGCGGGGGGGGGGGGGGGCATTGGACCCCTAGACCCACCTCCAGTACACAAGAATATCAGACATCTTCGTGGACAGACCGCACACACAACATCCCTTATCAGACATCAGACATCAGACCTTATACACATAGCTGGCGTACCTTTGCCTGTGCCTGTTGTTGTTGTTGTTGCTGCTGTTGCTAGGCCATCTGCACCCGCTACTGCTGCTGGAGCAGCTGCAGTGTTGCCTGCTGCACGGCTGCCTGCTGTTGGAGCTGCTGCTGCTGCACTTGCTGCTGCTGCGGCTGCTCCTCGTCCTTGGCCACGTGGTTTTGACTTTGGCGCCGGTTGCAAGTGCCCTTGCGGCACTGGCTCCTTTCTTGGCTGACCCCCGCAGCATACTGGCACCTGCACCTCACACCGAGGCAGACTCGTTCTTGAAGGCCATTGCCCCCGCGTCGGTCGCGTTGATGAAGCTCGGTGGGTCCTTGTTGAAGTAGAAGTGGTGGACGGTCTTTGCGGTGGCACCCGGAGGCGTGTGGGTCCGAACGTGAACCCACCCGTAACTTGCCCAGCATGAGAACAGGAGCTCGTACTCCTCCACCTTGCAGTGTCCACAGGCAGCTTGTCCTTCTTGGGTTGGCACGGAGGGGTTCCACAGGTTCGCCAGACTGCAACGCTCTCGTCATGCCAGCAGGGTTTCACGGCTCCTTCTGGGATCTTGGCCATCGCCGTGGCCCTTTGGCGCCAGAACTTGTAGAAGGCCACCTCGAAGAGGTAGGCCGGTGTCACATCCTTGAGCCATGCCCAGTCGGGCCCTTGAGCGCAGATGGTGTTGTTTTGGTTGGGCCAGCTTCGGTTCTTGAAGTCGCTGCCGAAGGCGAAGCCCTTACGTGGCCCGGGTGGGGGACACGGAAACTGTGCTTGCACTTGGGGTTGCTGCTGTCTTGGTTGGACCTGCTGATGCTGCTGCTGCTGCTATTGTGGGCTGCCGACTTGCTAGGACGCAGCCTGCACTTGCTGCTGCTGCATTTGCTGCTGCTGCTGCACTGGCAGTGGGCCGAAGAGGACTTGCTGCACTTGGCCCACTGGAAGACTGCCGCGCACTGGGGAGCCCAAGGTGGGCGACCCACCGGGGAACAGCATGGGAGACAGCTGCTGTGAGGCAGCTCGTAACGGGGACTGCGGCGCGGGCCACAGAGGCTTAGTTGGGGAGAACTGGGTCAGCGGCTGGGACAGCGTCTGCGGAAAACAAGACAAAGCACGCGGAAAACAAGACAAAGCACGCGCAAAGAGGACTTGTGTAGTGCGCACAACGAGACAGCTAGCACGCACAACAAGAGCGTAGCACGCGCAACGGAAACAGTAGTGCGCACGGCAAGAAACCTGTGGCTGCATGCTCCACCGCGTCGTGGACGGCTACTGCAGTCCCGGTTGTACAGCTGCATGTGGCGGTGGTTGCGGTGTCGCACCAGCTGCTGTGGCCCCTGCACCCGTTGTTGGCGGTGCTGCAGGAGGCGGATACCCCCAGCCCACGGGCTGCATGGGCAAGAGGGTTACATTAAAGTACCCCTGTTCCAGCAGTAATACAAAAAGGAAAATGTAGTAACAAAAAAATCGAAAACGACAAAAAAAAGGACGGAAAAGCAACAAATTACTGTGTCTCTCATAATTTGACTGTCTGTCGTAATTTGACCCAAATTGGAAATGCGTAGTCATATAGGTACAGGTCAAAGAGGTATATCGCGATTTCAAGGGTTTCCGCGCTTGAAAACAGCATAGCGCGCGCGAAAATGATGATTGCGCGCACTAGATAACATGTTGCGCGCGCTAAAACACAAATAGCGCGCGCTACCACAGTTCCTCATCCGCAAAATATGCCCGAACGTTGTCAGCCAATTTTTGTGCATTGCACAGGTTGCTTCTGGAGGTCCCATTCCACCTTGGTACTTCAAAGTACAGGAACAGACGCTCATTAACCTGCCTGAGCATCTTAATGCGGCGCGTCACCAGGCTTCGTGCCCCCCCACCTGTATCACAAAAGGAGGACCAAATGTCCTTCAGCACCCTGTTGCTCCCTTCCAACAGATTCCCCGAAAACATTCCTAGGCCATAGGGCCGTATGGCCTCAATGCTGCAGGGGCCACTGCGAAAAGACTGTGACCCCATCTGTGTGCACGGCAACCTCTAAATGCTGCCTACTTGCAAGCTTGTTCCATTGTGTGGTGAAATTAGCATAGGACGGGAGAGAAAAAAGGTGTGTGGGGACCTTACTTCTGGTCCAAGTAATCAAATCTTTGTACTTGAGGAAAATAGCGCGCGCAACGTGAGAGCGCGCGCGCAAAAGTCAACAAAGCGCGTGCTATGGGCGGAAGTGCGCGCGATGTCA
This sequence comes from Eutreptiella sp. 'Long Island Sound 2002', assembly GCA_964036045.1. Classification (NCBI taxonomy): domain Eukaryota; phylum Euglenozoa; class Euglenophyceae; order Eutreptiales; family Eutreptiaceae; genus Eutreptiella; species Eutreptiella sp. 'Long Island Sound 2002'. Next base: position 144,999,050 of record OZ038379.1, on the reverse strand, counting down.
CATGCAAAGCGCGCGCAATAATACCTTCTTCTCGGAACCTTCAGAAGCAGGACCAAGTCCACCACCGACTGGGGTGTGACGGCGTTGGCAGCCTCGGTCCTGCGACGCTTCTTCTCTGCTTCAGACACGGGGACCCTTTTTTCCAACCTGGCCCACAAAGACCGTTGGACGGCAGACCCTGAGCAAAAAAACTCAACTAGGTCCGCCAAAAGGTCCTCGTTCTTCCACAAGGACCACCCATAGTGAGGGCCCAAAATGTTTGCAATCTTTCCTGACATTGGCAACGTCACTTGCGGTGCCGGAAGCATCTGAAACTTTAGAAAAATAGGCGTTTTTGCCCTGCTTATGAGGACATGGGGTTACAAACCCAAGACCCCGAACTATAGCGCGCGCTATGACGCGCGCTATAGTTTTGTAGTGCGCACTGAGCCATCGCGCGGCAATACCCTGTAGCGCGCACGCAGGGTAAGGGAAGCCGGCCGATGGACCTCATATTCAGTGGAGCCCTTGTCCCTAACCCAAATCACTAATTCATAAACTAACCGCCGCTCAAGTACACATGGAGACCGCACCCGAAGCGATGCCGTGCAAACAATGTGCGCCGGTTGCGACTTTCTATTTTTTCACGTGCCCACTTGGGGAGCGATGCGTGCAACCTTCCCAAGCGCCCCAAGTGGTGCCGAAGGATGGAATCCAAGGTCATTGGTGTCAAGACATAATATACAAAAGGATTAGCCGGCTACTCAATCCGAACCGGGGACATTCAATTATCGTTATGGAGTTTTCAAGTCATGTCAAGTCAAGTCATTGTTCATGTTTTTTCACCGGTTTTGCGATTTTTGAGCCTTCCTTTTGTCGAGTGGCGGCCCCATCCCTCCACGATACGCGCAATTGACATCACAACCCAAGTATGTTCTGGAGGTACATATTCAGAGCCCAACATATAGAGCCCAACATATCTTACTCCCTAGCTTGTAAAACCTGCGAATCGTTATTTTTGCGACCTTTGAAAATAATTTTTGAATTAATTTTGTGCGAATCTGCGAGCCTGCTGCAGCATAATTAATTTTTATGGCCCAGTTCTGCAACGATTTGTCACCGCGCGCTGCGGCTTTCCGCTGAGATTTGCACTACGGTTGTAGGGGCCAATCCTAGTGGGCGAACCAAAGGCTAAGTTCATAACGTGACGTCACCGTCTCGTTAAGAGGTGGTTTTTTTTCCTATTAGAGAGCAACACTAGGGCACGAAAAGCCTTCCTCGTTTTTTGTCAGTGCTAACTCGTCGATGTGTCGGAGAAATTCCAATTTTTCGAAGACCCACGAATTTCGCAGCTCTGCGCAGCTGCCCGTTCGCGAAGGAGGCGGGTGGGTACGTGTGCATTGGACATAGGTGTTTCACCATTACGCCCCCCCCTATTTTACGGGTGCCGAATCCAAAAAGAAGCACGGTTGGGCTTCATATGCCGCCTAGAGACTCGTGTTTTGAGCTTGCTCAAAACGCTAGTTTAACTTAATTCATCTACATTAGGCATTTGTCCGTTTGTTTTCATTTGCCATGTCCGGTCTTCATGGGAGCAATGGTTTGCAAGAGGATCCCGTTGTGGTGTCGGACGATTCGGCGATGGATTCCGAGACGGCAAAGGAGTTAGTCTAAGCCGAGGTGAAATTGATGTTGCGCAAGCAAGATGCCGAGATGGAGAGATTGCGAACACAATTGGAGGCAACAGAAATTGAGAAGCGCAAAGAGGAAGTGGTCCCGGATTTGAGTTTGGAGGAAATTGAGAGATTCTTGAAAAAGGAGCGAGTGACGGTTTGGATGAAAGACATGTCTGAGGTTTTAAAAAAATACGTTGCTACTGTGGCGACTCCGAATAGACCTACCGACGTGGGTGGCAAACAGGGACAACCATTGAGTTTGGGCGATGTGTTGGCTTACAGGGTTTGGAGAGTTTTGAACGTTGGACATTCTGCTTATGTCAAAAGTTATTCTCATGGTGAGAAATCAGGCCCGAACGGGTCTTCGGAGACTTTTGAGCAAGCTATGGCGGCCGGCGGAGATTCGTGGCGGTACAAGAGCATTCAATTCAAGCGCAAGGATGGCATGGCCTATGAGGGTGCCATCCCCGCGTCCCCCCCCCCCGCGTCCCGCTGTACCGGTTTTGAGGCATTTTTAAATTGCCAAAACGTCTAGATATGTAGAAGAGAGCAGTAGAATGTGCACTTCTTCTAACAGGTTTTGGTGGTTCTTGCTGTCATTTCTGCATGCAGCTCAGAATGCTCTTGAAATGGTTGCTGTTTCTTTATATCCGCTATCGGTCTCACAATTTCTTTGCAAAGAAATGCTATTGCCGACCCTCCTGGCGATAGCATTTCTTTGCAAAGAAACGCTAGGGGGTAGCATTTCTTCGCAAAGAAATGTTAGGCGATAGTGTTTCTTCGCAAAGAAATGTTAGTGTGCATCTTGTTTCCTCTGTGTTTACTAGAGTAGCAGAACCGTTCAAGACAGATTCCAAGGTTTCCGAGGCACAATTGCCCACGCCACCCCCTGTAGAGCAATTCATTGGTGTACTTCAAGAATGCCAAGATAAGAAAGAAGACACCAAGGAACCTATCAATAGCAACATGTTTGAGGATGACTCGGATCATGAGGATCAAATCGGAAAACCCAAGAACACCAAGAGAACGGAGTTGGTAGCCCTCAATGTAGCCATGGAGTTCCAAGAAGTCTCTGCTACGAACAATCAAGTTTACCGAGGCCTAGATGATTGGCTAGTTGGGTTTGTGAAGTTCACCGTCGATGTACGTGCAATGAACTCGGATGAAAGCAAACAAAAGAAATACTTGGAAAATCGGAAGAAGTTATGTGGTGAGCACTACAAGGTGAGGAGTTTGTCCCCTAGCACAATCAAAACATATGTCAATGCACTTGCCGCAATATACAACACTCGAAGGCAAGAAAACCAATGGGTGCCCTCCTCAAAGATGCGTTTCCCCGAATTCAACTCCTACTATGCCCACGTGGACAAGTTGTACAAGGTAATTGAAGCCATACATGCGGCGCAAACTCCTGAAGAAGAAATACTACAAGACACCGAATTGGAAAAACTATGGAACGACACCAACTTTGAGAGTCCATTTGAAGTACAAAGGTACAACATCATGATTTTAGCCTATCGTACAGGCTTCCGGGCCGACACCATGCAGCACTTAATTGTTAAAACATTCCAACGGGGAAACGATCAACATGGCCAATATCTAGAACCGCAGATTGGGACAATGAAAAATCGACCCGCTGGGTATCAAGCAGATCGAGAATCATTTGACCAACAAATACGACCCTGCACTGAGGATGCGCGATTTTGTCCCCTTGCAGCATATGATCGGCAATCTGCAATGAACCGTGAACCAATGCCGGACGTTGACAACTTCCTTTTTTGAAGCCTAACAAATATTACCGGCAAGGTGTTGCTCAACAAGCCAACGGCAACCGCCACATATCGTGGTGTTGCTAATTGGGTTTCTAAAGTGATTGGGCGGAGGTTGACTTTCAAATCTATTGCACGACGGGTGGTGTTCACGAAACTTGCAAATGCAGATGAGATTACATTGCATGATGCCGCAAAGCATGTCGGTGTGCAGCCTAGGACACTAAATGTATATCACCAAAAAGGCAAACAGGTGAAATCCAAAGCAGCAATGCTCTTGAGCAAACACAATGTGGCAGAAGAGGAGGAGCAAAGCAAGGCAGAACCGTGCCCCAAACCAGAGCTAAAAGCCGAACCTTGCCCAAAACCACCACAAAACCCTTCACCAATGAAAGTGAAACTTGAGTCTCCCCAAGAGATGGACAATCGTCAAGTAAGTATTTATACTATCTCCGATGATGATTTGCTGAGCTCACATTCTTGCGATGTGTTGAATTCTTCTATGGAGCTGCGCCAGCCAGCGGGGGGGGGGGGGGTTTCGGCCGGCCGGCCAGCCAGCCACCCAGCCGGCCACCCAGCCAGCCACCATTGCTTTGTACATGCATGTTTGCCTCACCGCTCTATCATGAGAAGCAAATTGGTTCTCATTGTGGATTGCACGTAGTGAACATGCTATTGGCCGGCGGCAATACACTAGAGACTCGTTTATGGACCTGGTGAATGAGCTGCGTACTGAGGCTATTGTAACTACGAAGCCAACCCCAGATACTGTACATTCGCCAACTCCTGGTCAACTCCATGTCGAGAGCATTCAACTTGCTTGTACTTGTGCACTGTGTTGTTGCTACGCCTTTTGCATGAAACGTGAGGAACTATCTATATTTCACAGCTTATGGTTGCGTTGCTTTGTTGATATGTTGCAATATGTGGGTTTTTTGGGTCGAAGCCAACTTTTTGGAAGCCAAGTCAAAGTTGGCGCGCCAACTTGGGAGCTGCGCCTAGCCGCGGCTGGGTGGCTGGGAGGCTTTGGAACCCCCCCCCCCCCCCTGGCTGGCTGGCTGGCTGGCGCGCCCCTGGAAAACACTCAAAATACGTAGTGTACCATTGAACCGCCTCTTCTCACGCATGGTGTGTATGGGGATGGGTTTGCAAGGGTGGGGGGGGTCGGCCACCTTTCAAGAACACCCTTAGCTCATACTCCAAGTTGCCTTGCCTTCGGAACCTCCCGTAAAGACCAAGAACACGAAACATAGAATCTCCGTATCAAACGAATGTGGAACTACAAATGTTGTTGTTATCGATATCAACCCCCGAGTACACAATTGTCCTTAATCCCAAATATATACCATCGTATTGAAATAAATATATATATATATATCCCAAAGCACCTTTCCAAACAACCCACCCTTACGTCTCCAACTCCTCATTCCTCGACATGTAACCCAAAACAAAGTCATAAACCTTTTGGGTTAGAACATACCACCCCCCCCCCCCCCTAATTGACCCCCCCCCCTAATTGACCCCCTTGGGATTTCCCAACTCCCCTGTGTCACATAGGGTTTTGCTAGTTGTTAGTGGAGGATGTGGGGCCTAAAGGACGTAGAGATTTAGATAACTACGACCTCTCATTTGTTTGAAATGTGACCGCTTGTTGCGTCGCTCCGCTGAGCAATGTAGTAATTGCAAAGTGTGGCTCCATCCCGGTTGCATGTCTCGCACTTCCACTGGCAAATGTCCTTTCTGCTAGGACCTGCATCCAATCCTTATGTTGCTTGTGGACTTCACCTTACTATTTGTACCGCAATTGATTCAAACCAGTGTTTTGCACTATTGTACGTGGCTCGCCCATTGGGGCCCCATGTAGGGTCAGCGGTCGGGGTGAGGATTTGACCCCCCCCCCTAATTGACCCCCCCCCATAATTGACCCCCCTGGGGGTTTGGGCCTTCCGGGGGGGGGTCAATTAGGGGGGGGGGGGTGGTAGTATCCTTGATAGTTGTCATGTGCCACAGGCATGTCATCATGCACCACATTTGCAAATGGAATTGTCTTGTTCCCCCCATCCCATTCACAAATTACGGAACCCGGAATCGTTTGGAACGGCTCGGGGCGGGGTCGCAAGTTCCGTACTTGGAATTTTAGGTGACCAGCAATAGCCCGCATGGTCTCCGCAAGGTAAACTGTCTCATGGTCCACATATGTAAGAATTGTTCCAATCAAAAATTTATCCGCCGCAGGCACCTTGGACCCCAACGCATGATGCGCCTTGTTTAAAGGGAAGGACATTTTACCACACACTCCATGGATCGGTGACATCATCTTGAGATCTTGAGAGCAAGGGCGGTGAGGCAAACATGCATGTACAAAGCAATGGTGGCTGGCTGGGTGGCCGGTTGGGTGGCTGGCTGGCCGGCCGGCCGAAACCCCCCCCCCGCTGGCTGGCGCAGCTCCTTGGCACTTGGCGCGCCAACTCAAGAGTTGGCGCGCCAATTTGGCGCGCCAATTTGGCGCGCCAACTCTTGAGTTGGCGCGCGCCAAGTCCGGTTTTGGCGCGCCCCAACTGCCCCATTCTTCCCGTTCGTTTGCACCCCGTGTTCCATTTACACCCTTCATGCATTCCCTTTGCCATCTAGGCATCTCATCACTTTATTATGCCTGCAAAGCAACCCAGGAAGGGCAAGGGGAAGAAGGTGACAGTCGTCCCTGACACCACGTCTGCCCCCGCCAACCCCGAGGTGCAGGCGGTGCTCGACGCCCACATCGCCAACGTCGGCTCCGAGCACTTCCCCGCGGGCCATTTTCCCATCCCCTACACCCTCATTCCCCCGGACGCCGAATCCTTCCCCCAGCTCCCCCCCCCTCCGCGAACCCCTGGAGGCCGCCCTCTTCGGCAAGTGGGACCAGCCGGGCAATCCCTACTTGGTGTGGCGAATTGATGCCACCCGCGTCAACTTCGCCCTGACGAGGGCGGTTCTTAGCAGGTTCTGCTGTGCCGTGATGGGGCGGTACCCCACGACGCTCGCGGTCGAGTTGAAGCTTTCTCAAGTCACCCTTGAGGGCCTCAACAAGACCTTGAAGCTGTGCACTGCTGCAGCGTCAAAAGAGTTCGTCAACGTTCTCGCGCTGCAGGAGAAGCCGCCTAAGGGTCTCGACCCCGAGGAGCAGTGTGGGATGCAGCATTCTAGGGCGTGGTGCGGAACCCCCCCAATTTTGGGTGTTGTTAATATGGTTGGAACCCGGAATTTCACATGTTACATGGCTGCACTATGATGCAACAATGTGCCTTCCATGTTTCGTTTGCTCGATATTGCCCGTTTTGCACTTTTTGCGATTTGATCTTTGTGTGCTCTAACTAGTTAGAACGGGGTTAGAACGGGGTTAGAGCACTAGTTATCGCGTGGGTTATCGCGCGATAACCTAGTTATCGCGGGGGTTATCGCGGGGGTTATCGCGCGATAACTAGTGATCGCGCGAGTTATCGCGTAGGTTATCGCGCTTCATTTTATGTTTCCCCTTTTGTCTTTAGCTCTCAAAGCTTTCATATTCTTCGTAATGGCCCTTGCTGCTGCCCACGCTTGGTGCGAGCACCATCAAAAGCTCCTTGGGGTCCGTCGCCTTGGCGGTCCTGAGGGGTTTACGATGGGTGATGCCAATGTGAGGCGCCCCGTGGCGACCCGCTTTGAACATGGTGTGGACTTTGGACTCCTTGTCCATAAGTCCCCCTTCATGGCGGACAAGCGAGACCCCCTGGTTCTCAGCAACTACATCTTCGAGTTGCTAGAGGTAAATCCAGGGGTTGCTGGATTTTGGATCCAGCTTCATACCGAGGATGTGGACGCGGTGGTGGAGCCCGTCACCGCTCATACCGAGAAGGGTGCGGGGACGAAGACGACCCTCTATGTGGGTCAGGAGGAGGAGGAGGAGGCAGTGGAGGAGGAGGAGGAGGATGCGTGGGGGGTGGGGGCTGGGGGGAGGAAGGAGAAGCCCCACAACCCCCTCATGATTAGTGTCCAGAAGGTAAGGGTGAGACCTGGTAAGGGGAAGGGGAAGTCGGATGGTTGGTTCTGCCAACCCCTCACCCACAACACCCGCCGGGTCTGCACTGACGACCCCGAAAACAAGCTCCCCATGCACTCCCTTTGCCCCACAAGGGAGTGGGAGCGTGAGTGGTATGGGGTCACCACTCCCAACATTATTTCGGGGCAGGGGGTGATTCTTTTTCCATTTGGGGCAACACCCCCCCTTATTGGGGAGGCGGAGGAAGTGGTTGCCGCCGAGCCCTTGGGGGCCTTTAATAGGGACCCCAATGACCTTGTGCTCACGGTGGGGGGAAAGCTGGTGGTCAACCACCTCCTGGAACACGATTTTTGGAGTGACATTCAGCTGCAAAGTCTTTTGGATGATTTGGATAGGGTGCCTCTCTCAGAGAAGGCACCCATTTTCAATGAGAACCCCCCCATTGTCGGTAGGCCCCAAGATTCTGGGACCCGCCGCACATTGTATGGCAACTATGGGGGTGCCAACCACCACAAGCACAACCCTGACCCCACAAGCACAACATGGACCCCACAAGCTCCATGATCTGCCAGTCCTCAAAAGGGTGGCAGATCGTGTGCTTGAGACCGCGAAGAAGACTGTGGTGGGGGGGGTCGGATGGAGCTGCACCATCCTTGACATGGCCGAAATTTCGAGCTATGACCACGGCCCCCAGCACCTCCATCGCGACGCCCCCCCCTACACCATTCCTGAAGGCACATTGATTTTCAATTGCCTTATTATGCTAACCCATAATCATGAGGAGGAGGATGGGTCACATTTTCTTTTTGTGCCCTCCAGCAGTTCGGGGTTCCCTGACCCTTGGGTGGAGAGGGCTGTGCCATTCAAGAGGGGCACTGCTTTTTTTTTTAATGCCCTTGATGTCCACAGGGGGTCGGGGATTCCCAAGGCCTCCCCCATGGGGGTAAGGGACCCCCGCCTCATGGCATTTTTTGCCATTGAGCTTACCCAGCGGGGGAATCTTCGATTCCCCAACCTGCACGTGACACAGTCCATTAAAAGGTACCAGCTGGGGGCACCTGGTGGCCGGGTGGCCACGACAGTCCAGTGTGATGGGGCGGTTAGGTGTAGGGGGAAGGTGGTAGCCAATTGCTACGGATGCAATCGGCTCATTTTGTGCACCGCCCACAAAGATGGCCTTTGTGTGCCATGCCAGGAGGGGGAGGAGGTGGAGGGGGGGGGGGAGGAGGAGTTGGTGGTGGACCCCAATTGTACCCTTCGTGAACGGCCGTTAAGTGGCCGTTTGAATAATTGCGTGAATTTCACGTGAATTTACCCAAAATTTGAGGTTTTTGGGGGAAAATGCCATATTCTTGGTTCATTTCAAGGGCTTTGAGGGGCCAAAATTCCTCCCCTAGCTTTGTTACGCATCATCCAATGAAAGTCCCGCCCCAAAAGCATCCATCATGACCGCACCGTGCCCAAAACGAGAGGTGCCGGAACCCGGCAAGCCTGTAGCCGATTCACAGCCGTGAATCCACGTGAATTCACGTGAAATTCGTACGAATTTCGTACGAATTTCGTACGAATTTCACGTGAATTCACGTGAATTCACGTGAATTTACACAAATGTTACCCGTGTGCACCCCCTGATTTGTCCTCACACCCCTAGTAAGCCCCCCAGCATGCACCCCGGTCACAGGCAACAATGGTCTGGGTTCGTAAGGTCATCTCATGTCCGTCTCTTGCGGCACCGGAACCGCCGCTGTAGAGTCTGAAGGTGCTGCATGTCGGTTAGAAGCCGCCTTCTTGTGCGGCTTGCATACGTTTGTACACTTATGGGCCCTTGCCCATGTTGAGCCCTTTTGGTCGCATCCCACCCATGCAACCAAAGGCTATCGTCAATGGTGTGGTTGTCCACAACCACTTGCACCCCTAGTCTCCCCCGGAGGAGGCTTAGGCCCCCGCTGTTGCGCAACATGCGCTTCAGCCTCCGGTGACTTCCCTCCATGGCAAAGCAGGAGAACTTTGACAAGATTCTCCACTTCTTTGCAAAATAATACATGTGGTCGATCCAAAGATGCGTCCACAGAAGTTTGCCCCACTGGAGCTCATTGTGGGCAGCGCCCATGGCTATGCTATGGTTCCGGAGCCGCCCCAAGTCGGCCCCGGAGAACCATGCGGAACGCCACGCGTATACACACATGCTTGCAAAATTCTCCCACCACGTTTTGCACACCGACTCCCAACTTTTTCCCCCTACTTGATGCTGCCTGACACTAGGCTGCTCTAGGCAAGCATCTATTATCTTCTCCCAACCCTTATTGCGCATGAAATGGATGGCAGCAGCACACTCCATCCTCACCTTCCCCTTGCTGTTTGCCTTGTCATTATTTAATGAGGCACGGGTGCAAGTTCGTGCAGCAAGCCGTGCCTCATCTAAAACCGGTTGCAGCATGGTGCGTGCCACAGTGGCCGGTGCCTTCCCTGTCAATTGTACAACTAGGTCCCGTGTCCCGTTGACTGCACACAACAGGACACGAAGGACCCCATGGAGGCCATAATCAGGCACTCGCCTATCACTCATAATGGTCCTATATATAGCACTTATGGCAACGGCTGGTTCCCAGTTGCCGTCTATCGCACTTGCTGTGCCAAAGGTAGCAAGGCACAGAGCACGGTTACGCATGCAGACCCAACACACAGTGGCACCAGGGGATTCTGCCTTCCAGTTTTGGCAGCCCGCCATGAGCACTCGTGCCTTACCATCTGCACACAGAAAAAAAAGGGACTGCCTATCGTTCCCTGCCGTATCCTTAAAACTTACGGTTGCGGCCTTGCGCAACTCATCATCAAAATCAATTTCCTGGGAGGCCGCGTAGAGGGTGTCCCACTTTTCACTGCCCCCTAGTAGCCACCAACTAGATAGTTGGTTGGGGCTGGCGGTGCCACCAAGCGTGCAATGGACGTACGAGGCCTCATGCCTCGATGTACCGTCCACCGCAATAGGCAACCAATGCAGCCGTCGGTCCCCGGGCTGCATGATGGCCGAGGGTGGTGGTGGTCGACACTTGAATAGGTGGGCGATGCGGTCAGGTAGGTAGCAGGCCGCACCATTGATGGCCGTGTCGTCACCCGTATAGGCAGTAAACGCCCGGGACTCCGGCAACGCTAGCTGCCGGAGCATGCCGTACACCTGGTCCCATACCACACCGTACGTCATGCTCCCCACCAGGTACCGGGACTCTGTCCTAGAGAGGTGCAATGACCGGATCCTCCACACGGCCATAATCAACCTCTCCTCCTGGGTGGGCTCGGGCTGGACGGTGGCTACAATTCTTGTTTCGGGGGTAAGCACTATTTGCCCCGTGTCGGGCAGGTACTTGACGGTGTAGGGTGCTGCAAGCTCCTTGGTAACAACCTCCTGAAGCTCTTTTATGCGCCGCCGTCGTGTACGATCCGCTACCAGATGGAATGGCTCCTTGGGACGTGGCATGATGTGAGATACAGGACCTGTTGAATGGGCAGGCAGTCATCGCAAAGTTTCTACCATCCCCCTGCCGCAGACCACTCTCTCTACTGTGATTCGCATGCAATTAAAAGAAATTCGGATAGATTCGCACAAATTCGTACGAAATTCGTACGAAATTCGTACGAATTTCGTACGAATTTCGTACGAATTTCACATGAATAGAAATGTGTGAATATTCTGAAAATGTGAAATTCGTACGAAATTCGTACGAAATTCGTACGAATTTCGTACGAATTTCGTGCGAATTTCACATGACTGTCACAGAATTTCTGCTAAAGCCTCATCCTTGTGCCCTCGTTGACCCTCACAAAGCAAGCTCAGGATGGTGCTCATGCTGTCATTATCATTGTCATTGTCTCATGCTGTCGTTCCGGCTGTCACTCAGCCAGCAGTGTAATATACAAACAGTTCCGCAGAAAGGAATCGCAAATTAACAGGTTAAGTTAGGTCAGGGGGCACATCAGGTCAGGGGGTAATGTACAAACAGTGCTGCAGAAAATTTCGCACAGTGGGGGGGGAGTACCCCACATATCGGTCAAACTGCCCATGCTTGGGGGGGGGGGGGGGCAGGATAACATTCGTCGTGGTTAGAAAGTCGTGGTTAGAAAGGACAGGTGCTCCGGAGGGTACCTACGCACCCCCCCCCCCGGGAGCAGAGCTCCGGCTAGCGGAGCCCTGGGAGCTCTGCTCCGCCACCGCCTCCACAAAGGAGGGGTCCATGGCCGCCGACGTGAGGCGGTGGGGGGGGTACTGCCGGCGCACTTCCTCCAGTGCGGCAGTCACCTTGGGGGCGTCCGGGGCCACGCTGTCCACATCGACCTGCTTGCCACTGGCCATGATGGCCATCCGCAGGCCGGTGGACACTGCGGACACCTGGCCGGCGCATGCCTCGGCCTGGGCATGCCAGGCCTGTGCGCCGGCCAGGAGGTACCGGACACCGGCAGCACTGGCCCCCCCCCTGTCACCCGGGGGGGCGGGGGCCTCGGCACCCTCAGCCCTCTCCACTGCCTCTGCTGGCTGTGCCGCTGGCTTTGCCTTGCGCAACGTCGCCACGTCACGCTCCAGGGTCTTCACCTTGGTGGCCAGCCGGTCACGCTCCCTGGTGACGTCCGCCAACCGCGACTCGCAGTCCCGCCTGTCCTCGTGGACCCTGGACAGACGGGCCCCGAGGTCGCGGTTGGCGGCCTCCGCGCTGATGGCGCATGCCTCCCACGCCCCCGCCCGCTGCTGGTCCACCCACTCCTACCACCCCCCTCTGCCCCCGCCCCCCCGACGGCTCCGCCTGCTCCGCCCGCCCTGCCCGCTCCCCCGGGGTGGCCGTACGCGGGGCTTTGGGGGGGGGGGGTGGGGCCCGTGTCCCCTTCGGGGCGCCCTTTCCGCTTGCGCGTGGGGGGGGGTTCGTCCTCCTCGACGTCAATGACGTCAGCCACCACCCCCATCTTCCGCTGCCTCCCCACATGGACGCGCATGGCAACCCATGCCACGTCCACCCACTCCGGCCTCCGCTGCTCCCAACCCGTGAGCACATTCAGCCCACAAATCCCTGCCGTCGTCACCATCCCCCCCTCCCCGATCCCCGACACCCCCGTCTGCACCCGCCAGTGCCCACTCACAAGCCGGTAGGCAAACATGCCCACCAGCTCCTGCCCCGCAGGCAGGTTGGACCCCCCCCGGAGCACAATGGGGCAGGGGAAGGAGATGCGGAGGGTGCCCTGCACCCCCCGCGACTCCAACTCCATGTCCCACACGGCACTGAGGTGCCGCTGCCGCCCATCCGGCCCGGGCGGCACCTGCTGGGTCCAGGCCGGATCCGGCTGCCTGGCGGCCAGGGTGACCCGGTCCAGGGGGGGGTCGGTGTGGGCCTCGCCCAGCGCGTCGCGGGACGGCTGGGGCACCACCACCTCGCGCGCCATATGCCCCCTGGCGGTGCTGGCCTCGCTGCCTCCCGAACGCCGAGAGCGCTGCGACCCCACACTGCGCACACTGCCGGCCTCGCTTGGTGCCCGTCCACCGCCGGTGCCTGCGGGCTGGGCGCCACCGGGGCCTTCGGCGGGCTCGGCGGGCTCCTCAGGCAATCGGGGCCGGGGCTTGTACTGGCGCCTGGTGTGGTGCCGAATATCCGGCGACCAAGCGGTGAACGGGACCTGCATGCAGATGTGGGGAGGTGTGCAAGGCAAAAATTGAGAAAGGGGGAGTGGACACGGGGCAATGGAAGAGCAAAAGGAGCAAATTGGACGAAATTCACAGAAATTCGTACGAAATTCGTACGAAATTCGTACGAATTTCGTACGAATTTCGTACGAATTCCGTACGAATTTCACATCTCGAGAAAATTCACACAAATTTATTCACGTGAAATTCGTACGAATTTCGTACGAATTTCGTACGAATTTCACGTGAATTTCGTCCAATTGTTGCAAATACAAAAAGCAAACACACAAGCAGGCACACCTTGCAGTCGCATGGGCAGGTGATGCTCCATGCCCCGGTCCTCGCGCACTTGGGCGACCGCCACGCTGGGACCGTGTTCACCAGGTGCCACAGCGTGGTCGGCCGACCCGGGGGGGCAATGCCGGACAAGGCGAAGTGGATCTCCGACTCCGCGTCGACATCGCCCCCCTTCACGACCTCCAGCTGGTGCACGCTGCCCAGGAAGAACAGCATGCACTGGGGGCCGACCTCGATGACGGCGAGGTCGGCGGCCGGGGCCGACCGGGAGATGAAGGTGGGGTGGAAGGGCCAGGTGGGGGGGCCTGCCGGGAGCGTCTGCGGGGGGTCGGCGAACAGGGCCTGGGCAGCCTCCCCCTCCCACAACCCCACCCTCGCAACCGCCCCTTTCCCCACCCACAACACCTGGTCCACGCTCGGGAGGTCCCAGCTGGACAAATCCCCAGCAACGTCCAGGGCCTCCTTGGGGGGGATGGCGTCCAAGTGTGTGGTGTTGGCCTGGTGGTGTTTGTGTCGGGGGTCGGGGGTCCACAAGTTAAAAAGAGCCCCCTGCAGCCCATCCTTGGAGTCAGGGTGGGCAGGCAATCCATGATGGCGGCTGGTGGCCACCATCAGCAGCATGTCCCCCCGATGCAGCTGAGCGGTGTCCCAGCGCGCCTCCGCCGCCTCCCCCAGGGCCGTCCCCGCCTGCACCGCCACCTGGTAGTCCTCTGACAAGCAGAGGAAGCTACTCAGGTGGCAGTCCCCCACCGCCTTGTCGCTGGGGGGGAGGACTTCGGGGTGGGTGGTCACGTCGGTGTGGGGGAGCTGCGGCCCACTCCCCACACTGGCCACAATGACGCTGCCCGGCGTCATTGGGTGGAGGTCCTCAACCCCAGGGACACTTTCGGTGAGGTGGGGGTGGAACTTCTTGAAGAGAGGCCCCCCCACCCCCGACCCCAAGGCGCTCTTGCTTTGCCACCGGCGGGGGAGCTCGGGATCCTTGGCCTGCTCCTCACTCCGCGCGGCGTTGAAAAGGAGCTCAAAATTTTTTGCGACGACTTTTTCGTCGCCGCTGCCCCACGCCTTCATCACCTTGTTCCACCCCACCTCACAATCCCGTTCCTCCACAAGCCCCCGAAGCACAATGTAGCCGTTCCCATCAACAAAGTTGAGGGGCGGCTGAGAGGGGCCAACCCTGTCGGGGGCGGGGTCAGGGCTGCCCGTCACCCCATGAGGGGGGTCGGGAAGGGGTTCGGTGCGGAGGGGGGGTTCACTCGAAATGAAGGGGGGGGCGCATGAGGCACCACGGTACCATTGCAAAGAAGTTGTGCTGTAGAAGGTGGGGTGGGTGACGTCGGGGACGTGCACCTGGAGGGGGATGGTGGGATGGAAAGGGGCGATGCCCAAATCATCCCACCACCGGGGGTTGGCAGGATGCCAAGAAAAGGGGAAAAAAGAGTGGCCTGCTGGTGCACCTGCAGCAAGATCCTGCAGGCACACCATATCGCAGTGGGGGGGGGTGTGGACGAGGTTAGCGGTGGGGTACACCTGGACGTGGGCGTCTTTAGGCTTCCCCACAGGGTTATTCCTCATCGAGTTGAGGAGCTGGTCAACACTGGAGGGGAGAGGGGTCAGATGGAGAAATTTGAGGGTGGGGAGTTGGTGGCGCAGTTCCCTCCACAGGGTTGTGGCCCATCCCCTCCCCCCGAGGTAGCTGTTGCGGGTGGGGCTGCGCATGTCGATGTGGATGACATCGGGGGAGGGGTCGAGGGAGGCTGCCCAGCCCACGATGGCATCCACCCCCAGTGCCTCCGACTCGTACGTTGCCTCCTCCAATTGATGGTGGGCAACGGGGAGGGCTTGGTAGTGGGCGAGGGTGTCGGCTGCGGGGTCGGGGCGCGAGGCCAGGCTGGCGAGCTGCGACATAGTCTGCTGCGACATTGTCAAAGAGTTTGAGAGCTGTGGGAAAGCGAAACAGTGAAAATGAGGGTAAATTCGTACGAAATTCGTACGAAATTCGTACGAAATTCGTACGAATTTCGTATGAATGTCGTACGAATTTCACATACTGTGAATCTGTGAATCTAGCGTGAATTTCTGCGTGAATTTAGGTGCGTGAATCTCACATTCACGTGAATCTCACCAAATCTGTTAAACCATGCGGGGACTTTAAACCTCTAAATTGCACCTATTTGTAGCATCTTACTTTGGGCGAAGGTAGCACGATAAAAGCACACGATAGCACCAAGTTACGAGCAAAACACAGCAAAATTGGGTGAAATTCACGGTACCGTGAATCTCGGATTCAAACGGCCGGTTCACGAAGGGTACAATGGGGTCAGCATTGAGCAATCTGCTCAGTGCTTGCTCCCGGTGGGAACAACCACAGGGCATTTTTTGTTGTCGGGGTGGGGGATTGGGAGGGAGGTGATTGCCCCCCTCACTAATGAGGAGGCGGGGGCGGTCGCAGGCCACCCCGATCAGTGCCCCTTGGCCAAGGTGTGCCATGGGGAGGCACTGCCCTAGCCCACCTTGCAAGGGCATGTTGGGATTAAGGTGCCGGCGGGCACCATTTTGGGTGGTGAGGAGGGGGTTGTATGGGGGAGTGGCAAGGGTGGCCCCTGAGGTGGAGGGGGTGGCCCAGGTGGTGGAGTGGCGGCAGGTGGGGGAGTATGCGGCCGTCACGGACTTCGTGTGGCTGCGGAGGCTGGGCTTGGTGCTGGACGACGTGAAGAAGGAGGGCCAAGGCATGTGTCAATGTCACCAAGTGTGAAAACCCCCTGCTCTAACTAGTTATCGCGCTAGGTTATCGCGTTCTAACTAGGTGCTCTAACTAGTTATCGCGCTAGGTTATCGCGTTCTAACTAGTTATCGCGGGGTTATCGCGGGGGGTTATCGCGGGGGTTATCGCGCGATAACCTAGTTATCGCGGGGGTTATCGCGCGGGTTATCGCGTTTTTTTTTGTTTCTTTTGTTTTTTTCAGGCTACCATCTTGCAGCTGCCCCATATCTTCGTCAAGGACGACGCCCAGGCAGCCGAGGCAGCAGGCGGAGCAGCAGAAGCTCCAGGGGCACTGGCCGCCAAGCCGGTGGCGGCCCGGTTGGAGCTGGAGGGGGAGAAGAGGCTGCCGGAGGGGGCGTCGTGGCGGTGGGGGGAGCCTGGGGATGAGGCCTGCAGAATGGGGGGGACGGGATCGTACCGGCAGGTCACCATCACCGAGAAGGAGGGGGGGGTGGAGAGGAAGACCAACCTCACCCTCCCCTCCTATGTGTGGGTTGGGGGGGAAACGGCCAAGTGGCCGAATGCCGCAGAGGGGGAAACGGTTGCGGCTTTTTTGTGTTTGTTTGGGATGAGCGACCCCCCCCCAAAGGAAATCTTATTTCCTTTTGAGGGTGTGTTTTTTGTGGGAGGGGGAGTATACGGGGAGGGAAGTGTGGCAGAAGCTGCACAGGGGGGGGGGGGCATCCACCAGGTTGGTGGGTATGACCCCCCCCCCCTTCTGTGGTGGACGCCACTGCCGATTTGGTTCGGCAGTATGCACCCAAGGGGGGAAGGCCAGGAAAAGGCCAGACGAAGCGGGGAGCAGACGTGGTGGTGGTTGAGCCGGATGCCCCCCCCCCCCTTAGGGTTAAGGGCCAAACCCCCGCCCCCAAGCCCTCCCCCAAGCCATCGAAGGTGGCAAAGGTGGCGGCGGCCCAGCCCCCCCATGAGGCCCTGGACGTGGAGGCCTTGGGGGCCAGTGTGGCCACCCACGTGACGGACGCTTGCCAGGTTTTGGTGGAGCAGGCGGCCGCCACGGGGGTCGAGGCCGTACTGGCGCACTCAGCTGGTGTCCATGGGTTTTAGGGTGCCCAATGCTTCCTCTAACCCCTCCAGCTAGTGTAATTTGTGATTCGATTATTGTTCACTATTTCTATTTTTTCTGCTTTGGTGGGATGCCCACCATGGTTTGTCATTGTGTACTCTGAGGAGGGGCAACTAGCCCGGAATATGTCTATTTGACTGATTTGAATTTGTGATTGTGGCGCCATGTACCCCGTGCCTGCACATTGTTGACATCTCCAAGGTTTCCTGGGTGCAAAATCAACGTTTGTGAAGGTTTTAGGGTGCCCAACGCTTGCTCTAACCCCTCCAGTTAGTGCGCGCTAACCCGTGCTCTAACTAGTTATCGCGGGGGGTTATCGCGCTCTAACTATTTATCGCGGGGGGTTATCGCGGGGGTTATCGCGCGATAACCTAGTTATCGCGGGGGTTATCGCGTGGGTTATCGCGCGTGTGTTTTCTGGGCCCTTGCTTCAAAACCCTCCCTCATTTCGTGCCCAGGTCCTCTTATTCTTCATGGATAGTGCTGTCAATGAGGCCCTGCGGGCTCTCAACACAGCTAACCTCCGGCGGTACACCGATCTGCAGTGCCCCAAGGCCCGGCGGCGGCGTTTGAAGGCGGTTCAGCGGCTGGTGCGAGTTCTATTGGGTGATCCCAACATTGTGTGTGGCACCAACACCAAAGGCGAAGTTTGTTTAAGTGGTGGGGCGTGCACTGCCCTGTCTGGCCCACTTGGCGGCCATCTTGCATTAACAGCTCACGAGCATGAGGCCCTGAGCATGCTACGCATGGCATGCAGCATGCATCTCTCCCAACGGGCCCTTTTGCGAATGCCCCGCCGTTGCACACAACGGGACCTAAGGACCGTTCGGCAACGGATCATGCCCTACTTTCCCCAAACAACCATTGTAAAGTCTACCACAGGCCGCAATAGGGCAGCTGCCCATGTGCCTTTGCAATCAATTGTGCAAAATGCAATATCTAGTCCCGAGTTATCGGGAAACCCCCCCCTAGTGGCGTTGCCATTGTTGTTATTTCAGTTGATGCGACTTCCTTGTGGAAGGCATCCTCTACCCGTGCGGATGTATGGGTTAATGTATGGGGGGGGGCAAAATATGCTTCGAAGGTGAAGCTATGGGCCTCATGGTTTTGCATGGATGGCGGGGATGAACAGGCTTTTTTGAGAAGCCTGGACATCTCCGCCAACCTCAACCAAGAGGTGAGGGATGTGGAAGAGGACGTTGTCCTCTTTCAAAACCAATTTTTGACTTGCAATGTCATTTTGACAGGGGATGGGAAGGGGATGCAAGCAATGGGGGGGGCTGGGTCTAAGTGTTGGTTGTGCAAAGACCCCAATGGGATTGTTGAGCAAAGGGGGGTGGAGTCCACCTCAAGATGGGGGGCATTCTTGAGAAGTGTGACCCCTGATAGGCGGCCGGGGGACTACCAACATGCAGCATGCCGCATCCTAAACGGCATTGCAAAGCGCATTGAGACCACCCTTCAGGCCCTCCCCCCTGGTACCCCTGGTAAGGCCCAAGCTCTTGCAGCTTTGCAGGCCTTCAAACAAGCCCTCAAGGATGAGACCTCAGGCATCCCTCTCAGGGAACGCCTCCCTTCGGCCTCGAGGGCCACAGAAAACGATTTCGATCTAACAAGCACCAAAGTTTTCCTAACCCCCCCCCCCCCTTCCAAAGGCAATTTGTGGATTGCCTCAAAGAGCATGTCCCCACAGTGAGGACCCCTGGGGGACCTACGTTATGGGTTGTAGTGCATGTCATGGTGAAATGCATTGAGGGTTTGTATGAGCTTTGGCGGGTGAGGGAGTTGTACACTCTAACCCAAGTGGAACGCCACCGTGCGTTGACCACAAAATTTTCAAAAGCGTGGGGAGACTCAGGTTGGTCCCCCACCAGGTGGATCCATTGGTGCTTGGCACATTCCACCTTTTTTGCCGAGAAATGGAGGAACATTTTTCAATTTTCCTCCATCCCAACGGAGTATCGGCATGGGCCTTACAAAAGGAGGCTCAAAAATTGTTTTAAGGGTTGGTCCTTGGTGAGGCTTAGTGTGTCCCTCCGCCACATGCACCATTGCATGTCCATGAACGCCCTGGAGCAAGGGCTTTTTGGACTGGAGGCAGCCAAGGCCTCAGACATTGATGACTTTGTATGAAAAACGACCACACATGCTTTGTGCCAAGTGTTTTGTGTTGTTTGTCCTAGGGAGGGAGGGAGGAGGGGTGCGCGATAACTACACGCGATAACTACGCGATAACTGAGTTATCGCGCGATAACTAGCGCGATAACTAGTTAGAGCAAGGTGCTCTAACTGCGTTCTAACTCTGTTCTAACTGTGCTCTAACTCTTTGACCCCCCCCCAAAAAAACCACCGCTACAATGAGGGTTATGTGGGGAAAGAAAGGGGATGGGGGTTTTTTGAGGGTGCTGAATCCATTTTTTTAGGTGGTTTGCCCAAAAATTGAGGGTAGGTGGGTGTTCCAAAAATTGCGTTCTAACTAGGGGTTCCGCACCACGCCCTAGAACGCTGCATCCCATGGCTCTGGGTGGATCCAGTCAAAAAAAGTGGCTGGACGCACCGCACGGCCACTGACGCCGTCGTGCGGTACCAGACGGTGAAGATGCAGGCGTGGGATGCAGTAGCTCCCACGGAGTTCTCCACCAACCGTCGCCTGCGCACCCACATCCCCGACATCACCCACCCCACACTCTACAGCACCAACGCCCCCTTCACTATGCTTGGCATGGGTTGCCCCCACCCCTCCTTCCACAACTCCTACCCCGTCGCCACCCACGCGGCGGGCTACCGCCAGTATGACCGCATAATCATCCCTGAGGATCTGTGGGCCAGACTGGAGGAGCTCGCCACGGTGGAACTCAACCCGTCGATGCTCAAGGAGGTGGACCTCCAGGCCCCCGGGGAAGGTGGGGGGCGCTATCAAACGACGGTCTCCAACGTCCCCCACTGGCTCCCGGACGACCTCTGGCAGGCAGTTCTGGCCCTGCTGGGGTTCTCCCTCCCACCGCTGGAGGGACTTGAGGCGTTGTGCCCCAAGATCATCGAGCGGTGGGAGGCAGAACCCTGGAAGGGCTTCCATATCCCCCACCGCGTTTTTGCACTGTCAGTGAAACAGTCACTGCAGTGCATGGTCGTGTTCATCCCCCTCACCACCTCCCCCTCGTCCAAGTCCTTCCAGGTGTGCCCGGGCACGCAGGTGGGCTATCACGCTGCGAATCGGTGGGATATTGTTATCCAACCGCTTCGCAGCGTGACGCTCCTCCGCGGGACGGTGATCCACCGCGGTGCGGGCGGGCCCGGCCGGGCACTGTTCATCCCGTTTGCACCTGGCGGCTACCGGTCGCGTATGCTGACCGTGGAGCCGGACGGTGTAACGGAGCTGATGAACAGTGTTCCGGTGATGCCCTCCGAGCTTTTGGCCGAGGGGGCTGCAGTCGGGTCTCCTCTGGGCACAGAGGCCAGTTTGAACTTCAGCCCCCTCAACCAGGGGTCTGAGGACGCCGAGGCAGTCCCCGCGACCGACCCCGTGCCTGCCCCCCAAGAGGATGACATGCCGGAGGCGCCGGCGGATGCGGAGGACAGGCCGGCCGCGCCGGCTGATGCGGATGCCGCCCCCCCCCCCCCCACAGAGTGCGGCAGAGGAGGCCGACCCCGTGCCTGATCCCCAAGAGGAGGACATGCCGGAGGCGCCGGCGGATGCGGAGGAGAGGCCGGCCACGCCGGCTGCTGCGGATGCCGCCCCCCCCCCACAGAGTGCGGCAGAGGAGGACGTCCTCACTCCCGACGTGGCAGCATGAACAGGATCTCCAGGAAATGAGGGCAGAGTGGTCAACAAATGAAGATTAGCCGTTTTCTGGTCGTTGTACATATGCATCAATTTTTCTGGTCGTTGTACATATGCATCAATTATCTGGGCTGATGACCATGCTAACAGGTTTATACCCATTTTGCTGATTGCAGTGCACAGGCACAGCGGCATACCTGCGAACCACATGCACCACACACAAAGAGCTGAATGCAACACCACAACATGCCACACGCACACACAGCAAATGCATGTATGCGCACCTAGGGAAGTGTTCGGCACACACGTACCTATGTACCCTTCGTGAACCGGCCGTTTGAATCCGAGATTCAGGGCACCCTGAATTTCACCCAATTTTGCTGTGTTTTGCTCGTAAGTTGGGGCTATCGTGTGCTTTTGTCGTGCTACCTTCGCCCAAAATAAGATCCAACAAACAGGTGCAATTTAGAGGTTTAAAGTCCCCGCATGGTTTAACACATTTGGTGAGATTCGCGTGAATGTGAAATTCACGCACCCAGATTCACGCAGAAATTCACGGTAGATTCACAGATTCACGAGCATGTGAAATTCGCACGAATTTCGTACGAAATTCGTACGAATTTCGCACGAATTTACCCTCCTTTCCACTCTTTCGCTTTGTTACAGCTCTCAAAGCCTTCGCATTCTTCTCTTTGAATCATGTCCCAGCAGACTATGTCCCAGCTCGCCAGCCTGGCCTTCGCGCACCGACCCCGCAGCCGACACCCTCGCCCACTACCAAGCGCTCACCGACGCCCACCGTCAATCGGAGGAGGCGACGTACGGGTCGGGGGCACTGGGGGTGGATGACGTCGTGGGCTGGGCAGCCTCCCTCGACCCCTCCCCGGATGTCATCCACATCGACATGCGCAGCCCCACCCGCAACTCCTACCTCGGGGGGAGGGTCCACAACCTTGTGGAGGGAACTGCGCCGCCAACTCCCCTCCCTTAAATTTCTGCATCTAACCCCTCTCCCCTCCAGTGTTGACCAGCTCCTCAATTCGATGAGGACTGACCCTGTGGGGAAGCCTAAGGACGCCCACGTCCAGGTGTACCCCACCACTAACCTCGTCCACACCCCCCCCCACTGCGATATGGTGTGCTTGCAGGATCTTGCTGCAGGTGCACCGGCAGACCACTCTTTTTCCCCCTTTTCTGGGCACCTTGCCAACCCCCGGTGGTGGGATGATTTGGGCATCGCCCCTTTCCATCCCACCATCCCCCCCCAGGTGCACGTCCCCGACGTCACCCACCCCACCTTCTATAGCACAACTTCTTTGCAATGGTACCGTGGTGCCTCATGTGCCCCCCCCTTCATTTCAAGTGAGCCCCCCGTCCGCACCAAACCCCTTCCCGACCTCCCTCATGGGGTGATGGGCAGCCCTGACCCCGTCCCCGACAGGGTTGGCCCCTCCCAGCCGCCCCTGAACTTTGTTGATGGGAACGGCTACATTGTGCTTCGGGGGCTTGTGGAACCACGGGATTGTGAGGTGGGGTGGAACAAGGTGATGAAGGCGTGGGGCAGCGGCGACGAAAAACTCGTCGCAAAAAATTTTGAGCTCCTTTTCAACGCCGCGCGGAGTGAGGAGCAGGCCAAGGATCCTGGCCTCCCCCGGCATTGGCAAAGCAAGAGCACCTTGGGGTCGGGGGTGGGGGGGCCTCTCTTCAAGAAGTTCCACCCCCACCTCACCGAAAGTGTCCCTGGGGTCTGGGACCTCCACCCAATGACGCCGGGCAGCGTCATTGTGGCGAGTGTGGGGAGTGGGCCGCAGCTCCCCCACACCGACGTCGCCACCCACCCCGAGGTCCCCCCCCCCCCACGATAGGGAGGTCTCGGGGTGCCACCTGAGTAGCTTCCTCTGCTTGTCAGAGGACTACCAAGCGGTGCAGGCGGGGACGGCCCTGGGGGAGGCGCGGCAGGCGCGCTGGGACACCGTTGAGCTGCAGAGGGGGGACATGCTGCTGATGGTGGCCACCACCCGCCATCATGGATTGCCTGCCCTCCCCGACGCCAAGGATGGGCTGCAGGGGGCTCTTTTTAACTTGTGGACCCCCGACCCCCGACCCCCGACACAAACACCACCAGGCCAACACCACACACTTGGACGCCACCCCCCCCAAGGAGGCCCTGGGCGTTGCTGGGGATTTGTCCAGCTGGGACTGCCCCAGCGTG
The DNA here is from genome assembly GCA_964036045.1 of Eutreptiella sp. 'Long Island Sound 2002'. Lineage (NCBI taxonomy): Eukaryota > Euglenozoa > Euglenophyceae > Eutreptiales > Eutreptiaceae > Eutreptiella > Eutreptiella sp. 'Long Island Sound 2002'. Next base: position 144,975,811 of record OZ038379.1, on the reverse strand, counting down.
GACCAGGTGCTGTGGGTGGGGAAGGGGGCGGTTGGGAGGGTGGGGTTGTGGGAGGGGGAGGCTGCCCAGGCCCTCTTCGCCGACCCCCCCCCAGACGGTCCCGGCAGGCCCCCCCACCTGCCCCTTCCACCCCACCTTCATCTCCCGGTCGGCCCCGGCCTCCGACCTCGCCGTCATTGAGGTCGGCGAGCAGTGCATGCTGTTCTTTGTGGGCAGCGTGCACCAGCTGGAGGTCTGCAAGGGGGACAATGTCGATGCGGAGTCGGAGATCCACTTCGCCATGACCGGCATTGCCCCCCCGGTGCGGCCGACCACGCTGTGGCACCTGGTGAACACGGTCCCAGCGTGGTGGCCGCCCAAGTGCGCGAAGACCGGGGCATGGAGCATCACCTGCCCATGCGAGTGCAAGGTGTGCTTGCTTGTGTGTTTGCTTTGTTTATTGGCAAATTGGACGAAATTCACGTGAAATTCGTACGAAATTCGTATGTATGCGCATGTGGGGAAGTGCTCGGCACACACGTACCTATGCACCGTGTCACGGAGCGCATAGATGTAGTGCTTAGTTGTAGCGCCAGAGAGCACACAGGAGCACGAAATCGAACAGCCGGTGAGAACGAAATATGGACATCGTGCCGCTGCGGCTATATGTCTATGTCTTTGTCACACAGGTTATGGCCATTTGAGAAGTGTTTTCTTGTGAGTGCACACGCGTGCCTGCTACAGACTCAAGGAAAGAGATAGTACTCAAACTCGTGAATATACGCACGACAGCGTACATTATTTTGCGAGACAATCTAGAACTACACTCACACTAGTCGATCACGTACAAGACGGGATAGGAGACAAACATCATCAACATGGCAATTGCACGTCAATCCTACGGTCCAACGTGTTTTACGTGCGGCGGACAGTGGCATTTAGCGCGAAACTCCCCTGCACGTCGCCAGAGCCAAGCATCATCAACGTACGAAAGCGGAGGACCAGTCGGGACGACAAACGATGGCAGAGTGCGATACTACTGCCCCTACCACAAGCGAGAGGTCCTACACAGACCAGAAGATTGTTGGGAGCGACCAGAACATCGAGAAGCCGGCAAAGGAGGCAGAGAATTAAACAACGGTACACGCCGTACGCAAGGACCTCTGCCATAGAGATCAGGGACGTCATCGCAGATGCACTGCCACAGTACGCCCAGAAATTGCAAGATCTGAATATGGAGCGTGGGGTGTTCGTAAAATTCGACAGAGCGGCCACACAATCGGATATCAAGACGCTACGCGAGCTGCTGCCAGGACTGGGGCTGATGTACACGAGAGGTAACAGCGTGCTCGTCGAAATTCGCATTGACACAGAGCACGAGACGGTGTAGAAAAAGCTGTCCAAGGCGACAGACCAGGGGAAACCCATCTCGCTGCAATCATGGGAACGACCTGGGGACACCAGTCTGCGTACAGGACCTGTTGAATTCAGTCCCCAGGCTGTTGACTTCTCCGGACCCCAGACACCAGCGGCTGCGAAAGACACAACGGCGCAAACAGACACGGAAGCGACAGCACCGAAGGCGGCAAATCCCACCGGGGATCACCAAATGGAAGACGCACCGCAACCATACACGGAGACCGTAGACGCGCGCTTCAAATTGGTGGACGAAGAGATCTCTGGTATAAAAACACAAATCGGGAACATCAACTCCTCCATGGGACGCATCGAACAAATGCTGAAGGAGAAGGACGATAAAGTCGTGCCAGACCTACGCCCAAGACCAGGTAAAGTGGACCAGCCAGAAGTCGCTGTCGGAGGCACGGCGTTTGTCGTATTCAAGGCACCGGGCATGCAAAACTGGCGTGCAGCCAAAATCACGGTCACCAAAATCGAGGGGGACAAATACTAGGGTATGCCATGGTCCGATGACGGCATACCGGAGACGGAGGTGAAGATAATGGGCAACATGAACTCGATCATGAACGAAGAAACAACCCGAAACGTGGCGTTGGACTAATGCCGGGGGGAATCGAGGCATGGGTATGTCCCTGTAACACACTCACCATGTGTAAGTATGGCCCCACACTCGACAACACACTACAGGCACAGGCAATACACAAAGCAGCGTCCACCATGTACATACCAGAGTGTCAGTGGACATGCGTATGGTGGAACACGCTACTGACCACAGGCACAGCAGCCACACAGCCTACAGCACAATCATACGCACAGGAGGTGAAAGAACTTCACCACCACGCTGGCGGGCTAAAACATGAAATGCTGCGCGAACTTGCAGGTATCACAGCCATCAGGGCTGGCATAGAACATAGGCTCAGAGAAATAGAGTTACAAAAAGCACAACTGTCACGCAGCAAATGTAACATGCTCCATAACAGGAGCACACATTTTATTTTTGAATCTGACGACCCACACAACCCACTGCGACACCTGGGACATTTTATATATAACTGGAGGGTACTGTGGCCAGCATGGAACGCATGGGCACAAGCACATGATGTCACAATGTGGATGCATGTGCAACCTGTACAAATACCCACGTTCCTGAGGTGGCTGACCACATGGATGCAGACAGTGACAGGCGCGCGCGTAGTCAGGCGTACACCTGACACACCACTGCAGTTCTCACCCACAGTCTTCGAGACTGCTGCCCTGAACCCGACAGTGCACGCGCATCGGCGAGCGGCACGCTCACAGACACGGCGCGCACCAGTGCCGCAAGCACACCTGAAGTACCCCCAGAGCAAACGACGCATATTCTATGATGCATGCAGACGCGCACTGGGTGGGACCATAGCACTAGATGAAGCAGTGCACACGACCCCACACCCCTATCGCAGGCAGTCGCATGTACATGCAGAACAAGAGATGGGAGCTCGGCCCACGCTCCACGAATACGCGGGACAACACTCTACAGTAGTGGCGGTCTGGATTCCAACCAGCTGGACATAGCATTCCCGGTATGCAGTGACTGTGCACGACATGCAACACACGATGGCGCGACACACACATGCGCGAATTATTATTTTGGCGCCACAGGACTGGTGGGATGACCCTGACAAATTAAGACCGCTGTATCACCCACAGGAGCTGCACACGATAACATGTGCACAGGTTGCACACACATACAACAGTCTACCGATGGCGTCGGGACGACCCCGCAACCACCCAAAGCGCCAATTTACAGTGGTCTGTCGGCAGCATACTGCGATGCCCCACCTGGACTGGGGACTCATCACAAATCACGTAGGACATGCAGTGTTTCGCTGGGGTATGCGGATGGTCTACCCCGAGCAACAACCGGCTGATACCTGCACGCCTACAGCATCGTCCAAAAATATTTTCTGGCGGGTATGGAATGAGGAATGTGCGCGCAGACGCGTGTTGCACGGTCAGCGAGGATCATGGCCAGAGGTGGTAAAATCCATGAGCAGATCGAGTAAACGCCGTGTTGGATCGCTGCCCAGTGCGGTGGGTGAGGGAAATTGCATACATGACCTAGTGCGGCGAACCACACATGCTGGAGAGCATAGGAACATGGATATACGTAGCGTATCACCCCAAATGCGGCCTCAGGTATTTGGGACAGGCAGGCGCAAAGTCAGAGCCCAGAAGTGTGGCTGACAGGTTCAAGGAGGAGGTACGCGACGCACAACAGTGGTATGAATTATACGGGTCCAATGGCATGCGCGGCCCTCCATACATACACACGATGCATACAACAGGGGTGGAAGGACGGGTGGTCATCCCGCTATTCGCCGTGCACCCCATGTGGGATGCAGCGTTCTAGGGCGTGGTGCGGAACCCCCCCAATTTTGGGTGTTGTTAATATGGTTGGAACCCGGAATTTCACATGTTACATGGGTGCACTATGATGCAACAATGTGCCTTGCATGTTTCGTTTGCTCGATATTGCCCGTTTTGCACTTTTTGCGATTTGATCTTTGTGTGCTCTAACTAGTTAGAACGGGGTTAGAACGGGGTTAGAGCACTAGTTATCGCGGGGGTTATCGCGCGATAACCTAGTTATCGCGGGGGTTATCGCGGGGGTTATCGCCCGATAACTAGTTATCGCGTGGGTTATCGCGTGGGTTATCGTGCTTCATTTTATGTTTCCCCTTTTCGCCGTAGCTCTCAAAGCCTTCGTATTCTTTGATAATGGCCCTTGCTGCTGCCCACGCTTGGTGCGAGCACCATCAAAAGCTCCTTGGGGTCCGTCGCCTTGGCGGTCCTAAGGGGTTTACGATGGGTGATGCCAATGTGAGGCGCCCTGTGGCGACCCGCTTTGAACATGGTGTGGACTTCGGACTCCTTGTCCATAAGTCCCCCTTCATGGCGGACAAGAGAGACCCCCTGGTTCTCAGCAACTACATCTTCGAGTTGCTAGAGGTAAATCCAGGGGTTGCTGGATTTTTGATCCAGCTTCATACCGAGGATGTGGACGCCGTGGTGGAGTCCGTCACTGCCCATGCCGAGAAGGGTGCGCGGACGAAGACGACCCTCTATGTGGGTCAGGAGGAGGAGGAGGAGGAGGAAGTGGAGGAGGAGGAGGAGGACTACCAACATGCAGCATGCCGCATCCTAAACGGCATTGCAAAGCGCATTGAGACCACCCTTCAGGCCCTCCCCCCTGGTACCCCTGGTAAGGCCCAAGCTCTTGCAGCTTTGCAGGCCTTCAAACAAGCCCTCAAGGATGAGACCTCAGGCATCCCTCTGAGGGAACGCCTCCCTTCGGCCTCAAGGGCCACAGAAAACGATTTCGATCTAACAAGCACCAAAGTTTTCCTAACCCCCCCCCCCCCTTCCAAAGGCAATTTGTGGATTGCCTCAAAGAGCATGTCCCCACAGTGAGGACCCCTGGGGGACCTACGTTATGGGTTGTAGTGCATGTCATGGTGAAATGCATTGAGGGTTTGTATGAGCTTTGGAGGGTGAGGGACTTGTACACTCTAACCCAAGTGGAACGCCACCGTGCGTTGACCACAAAATTTTCAAAAGCGTGGGGAGACCCAGGTTGGTCCCCCACCAGGTGGATCCATTGGTGCTTGGCACATTCCACCTTTTTTGCCGAGAAATGGAGGAACATTTTTCAGTTTTCCTCCATCCCAACGGAGTATCGGCATGGGCCTTACAAAAGGAGGCTCAAAAATTGTTTTAAGGGTTGGTCCTTGGTGAGGCCAAGTGTGTCCCTCCGCCACATGCACCATTGCATGTCCATGAACGCCCTGGAGCAAGGGCTTTTTGGACTGTAGGCAGCCAAGGCCTTAGACATTGATGACTTTGTATGAAAAACGACCACACATGCTTTGTGCCAAGTGTTTTGTGTTGTTTGTCCTAGGGAGGGAGGGAGGAGGGGTGCGCGATAACTACACGCGATAACTACGCGATAACTGAGTTATCGCGTGATAACTAGCGCGATAACTAGTTAGAGCAAGGTGCTCTAACTGCGTTCTAACTCTGTTCTAACTGTGCTCTAACTCTTTGACCCCCTCCCAAAAACCACCGCTACAATGAGGGTTATGTGGGGAAAGAAAGGGGATGGGGGGTTTTTGAGGGTGTTGAATCCATTTTTTTAGGTGGTTTGCCCCAAAATTGAGGGTAGGTGGGTGTTCCAAAAATTGCGTTCTAACTAGGGGCTCCGCACCACGCCCTAGAACGCTGCATCCCATGCAGGCGGACACGGCAGAGATGTCCCTCATCCGCACGCAGGGGCACTCCCTGAATGCAATCCGAACATCCCGCAGAAAATACATGAGACAATTCGTGCGGTCACGACTCTACCGACACCTCATAGAATCGGCATTGGCAGACGAGTACAGATGGATGGGCCTGATTGAAGCAAAAAGAATCACCCTCGATCCCACAGACTGCATACGCATCATCACGTTGGCGGAGCGCTCCATGCAGCTCACTTTTTTCAGCATGCTCCGGCGCCGACTGCTGACATACATAGAGAACACTACGCGTATACAGTTGCCCACGGCACTCACACTATGCATACCATACGCCACACACTATATCACACGTATGGTGCGACGGGAGTGGCATGCCTTTCTTCAGTAAGTCCCATACCCCAAATGCATACGAAAATACCTCCAGCATGCACTGCGTATACCCCTCACTTTACCACCACGTGCTGTGCAGATCTTCTGCCAAGACAAGGTGACCTTGTCCATCGACGACATCCGCTCGGCGACCCTCGACGAGGCGAGTAACTGCGGATGTCGGACCCTCCCTGAGGCCCACACAACATGTGGCAAGCTCGCCTTTCACGGACCCGCAGCACGCGCATCGGTGTTCGGACCTGAAATGCAGGCACTCACACACATGCGTTTGAACCAGCCTGTCATGCCCACGGCACCTACAGTACACAGGCAGGTCTCACACGAGCTGGACAGACTGCAAGCCCGGCTACCCAAAGTAAAGCCGTTTCCCTTCTATGCGTTCAACACAGCAGTGCACGGGCAGGCCTCACAAATCGTACGCACGCCACAGCCCCACACAGGCAGTTGCAGACCGCTAGGCACACATTCGCAGAATGGCAGACTGCCACACACATATCAACAGGTGCGCTCGTGACAGCCACCGTGGTTGCGGTGGCCACAGTCCAGCATTTCCGCAACCGCTGGCCCCTTTGGAGGGCAGTGCGCATTGATAAAAACACAGACTGTTATGTGGTAATATGCTGGTATTTGTACATGCTCATTATCCTGCACATTTTCCAATCATCACCGAACTATACCAAAATGGCCACATACAGCAATGCATCCAGAGCACAGGATGTCTGTTTCATGTACTACCACATCCTCACTGTCACACACCCTGCGCTCACAAGAAAACTCAAACCCGGATCACTACGCACACAACTCAGTCAGGCAGTACCCCCCCTGAAGCCATCACCAAACAAAAACTGCGTGAGTTTGGGGTCCCACTGAACACGGTGTTCTGCCTGTTGATCCCGAGACATGTAAGGTGCCAAGGGGGTGGCCCAACATGCAGCGTACCTTACTCGCTGCGGAGGACCGACTCCTCACAGACGCGACCCTGCACCAGGGGGACATCCGAGTCGCAGCCACAGAGACATCCCCGTGGAAGGTGCCAGGAGTGCGGGTGTCTGTCAAAAACAGTGGACTGCCACTAGTGGATGAAGACGTGAAAACTAGGGAAATTTTCACACAGTCAAAACACCCACATCAGCCACTGCTGCGCCGTATCGGACGCATACAACAGGTGCTTTTGCGCACCTACACAGAAACATTCATCACGCTCCAAATCAACACATCTGAGGAGCTGATCAACTCTTTCCTCCGCCCTGCCCGTGAATATTATATAGAGCACAACATTGTGCCTGCTTTTGCTGAAGTAGACCTAGAGTGTATGTTCCCAAACATACCGCGTGCCAAAGTCACACAGCCGTATGACGACCTGAACACCCGTTACCAGAAAATGCGAAATATACAGCGGCGGTCCCAGGACATACGCGTGTCCGTGGCCAGACAAAAAACGGGCCAACTTGACTGTCTTGGTACCAAACATCGCGACCACTTCCATGCGCATACATACGCGGAGGCAGGTGGTATCATTGGATACGACCTGCACTGCAACAACCTGTTTGTGATGGGCAGTGAGATTTGGGCGCAGTCCACAGGGGTGGCGATCGGCGGCATGCTTTCTGCGGCCAATGCGGACGTGGTGCTCACCAGGTTGGAGAGCACAGTAGCATGGCCGCGCCACTTTCCACCCACTGTCGAATTGGGACGTTTTAGAGACAACATATTTATTACATGCCCACAGACTGAGATCCATGTCTGGGTGCCTAAAATAAAAAGCTTCCTGGCAGACTTGTACCATATGCCTCTAAAAGTGGAGTCTGTCGGTGCCACAGCGACATTCCTTGTATGTCAGATGGCAGTGAAAGGGACAGAGATACAATGGTCACTGAAAAATAAAGTGCTGCTCTCCAGACCCACGCAAGCACCGCAAGTGTTCAGATACGTGGCCAACCACCTGCCGCATGCAGAATGGGTGGTGAAGGGCATGGCACATGGTGTGGGTCACAAGTGTGTGAGGGTAGCAAGTAGCGATGACCTGCGTGTCCAAAATTTCGTCCACACTGTGTGGGAGTTCAAGTACAACGAATATCCAGCCCGTTGGTGGCGGCCCACATTGAAGCTACTGTACATGAAGGCGGGCCTACACCGCACATGCGCGTGGGAGCATATGCACACACACCTGAAATGGACCTGCCCGCCGCCAGCGGATTACGTGTGGCTGCAGATGACCTGCAAGCCACTCCTCACGATTTCCCTTGCACACGATGTGCCTACGCGTGACATGTATGACACACACTGCATGACCACACTCAAGGAATTCGTGGCACAATACGTCCAGCCAGCAAAGCCGGCCTGTACATCAGCAGCCGTGCCACCAACACACCAACAGGTCGACACACCCGCGCCGGGAACGCCGAAAGAACACGTACGGAAGCAGCGCAGCCGCACGGTATGGGCGCCATACGCGCAGCGCGTCACACGCAGCCAGACCAGAGCCATGGGCATGTCGGCACGCCACGTAGCGACCATGCAAAGAGGCGGCACGTCCCCGAGTGTTGACACACCCACACAGAGTGTAGAGACACCAGGTACAGACCACACACACATACGAGCCTGCGGCATACCAGGCAGCACTGCACAGAGCGCCACACCGGAACACATTCATGAAGCCCCCCCAGGTACCACCTCGAGAAAGCCAACCACAACGCCCGAAGTTACAACGCCGGCACCCAGCGGGGTGCGCGACATCCAGCAGGCTACACCATCCTCTACAGCGCAAGGGGATGTCATAGGTGGAGGTACCATCGAGAAGATGGTCCAAAGCGTACGCGCACGCAACGGGGACCAGAAACGTCCCCTCCAGCGAAGCGCCGGCAGAGGCACGCCCCGACACACACCACACACCCCGCGTCCAAACGACAGCGCGCACGACCCCCGTCCCCACCACGCACACGAAAAAGCCAGCGCACAGAAACACCACGCACACGACAACCCACGCCACCAGCACACCATACCACGTCAATGGCGTCCACAGGACGGGACAACCGGTCCAGCGGAGAGGCACACACGCTGACGCCACACGCAGCACCAGCAGAGGTACACAAGGACGATGAGGAGGTACACCGCTGTGAGTCGCCGGACAGCGGCTCCACAGATCATGCCTCCGGGACTGCACAGCCCACACCAGTGCCAGTGGGACCCACAGCATCACCACAACAAGGCATGCAGGTATGGGGCTGGTGGGAAGACGAAATTGCTCCTTATGCGAGCCTAATTCTGGGCAGACATGAGGCACAGTGGCTCCGGACGCAAGATACACACACACGCTGGGAATATGCAAAATATAGATATGACGTGCATCATCACTACCAGGGAGAGGGACCACCCCCGCAAGCGATGTGGGCTGCATGTATTCTCCACATGCACACGCCTGCAGCCATTCAGTGGCAGCATGAACAGGATCTCCAGGAAATGAGGGCAGAGTGGTCAACAAATGAAGATTAGCCGTTTTCTGGTCGTTGTACATATGCATCAATTTTTCTGGTCGTTGTACATATGCATCAATTATCTGGGCTGATGACCATGCTAACAAGTTTATACACATTTTGCTGATTGCAGTGCACAGGCACAGCGGCATACCTGCGAACCACATGCACCACACACAAAGAGCTGAATGCAACACCACAACATGCAACACGCACACACAGCAAATGCATGTATGCGAATGTGGGAAAGTGTTCGGCACACACGTACCTATGCACCGTGTCACGGAGCGCATAGATCTAGTGCTCAGTTGTAGCGCCAGAGAGCACACAGGAGCACGAAAATCCAACAGCCGGTGAGAACGAAACATGGACATTGTGCCGCTGCGGCTATAGCTCTATGTCTTTGTCACACAGGTTTTGGCCATTTGAGAAGTGTTTTCTTGTGAGTGCACACGCGTGCCCGCTACAGACTCAAGGAAAGAGATAGTACATGCCGCAGGCGCCGGCGGATGCGGAGGACAGCCCGGCCGCGCCGGCTGATGCGGATGCCCCCCCCCCCCCCAAAGAGTGCGGCAGAGGAGGCCGACCCCGTGCCTGATCCCCAAGAGGAGGACATCCCGGAGGCGCCGGCGGATGCGGAGGAGAGGCCGGCCGCGCCGGCTGCTGCGGATGCCGCCCCCCCCCCCCCACAGAGTGCGGCAGAGGAGGCAAGTCCTCACTCCCGACGCGATCCCCCAGCCAGTCTGCTTCGTGTCGCAGGCTGAGCAGCCGTTGGACCCCCCGGTGCCCTACATGGGGGACATCCTCCTCCTGCAAGAGGGGATGTCTGCGGGGCTGTTTCTGACACCCAACGACCACGCGCACGCGGGGCCCACCGCCAAGGCGGCCAGAGCGGATGCCTGCCTCACTCCGCACATCCACCGGTGGTGCCCCCCCCCCCCCCCCGAGGCGACCGACCGGTGCCGCGTGCGCTGCATTGCACGGCCGGCACGGTGGTGTACTCGTTCGCTGCGCTGGGCGCCGCGTTTGTGCGGGAGCTAGGGGCCGCCCGCATGGCGTGGATGGCAATGGCCCACTTCACGCCGCCCCGGAGCTCCCAGGACGCCGAGATGAGGTGCAGGTGATTCGGCGGGGGTCCGGACCGAATAGGGTGGTGGAGTGCCCGTTTGGGGCAGTGGAGCAGGGGAAGGCGGGGGTGCAACAATGGGTTGTCTTAGTTGTGCCATTTGTGCAGGTGCGCCCTCCCTCCACGCACAACCGTTTCCTCCTCTGCAGCATTGACGCTCTGGGACAGCTGCAGAGGTGGAAGCAGTGCGAGTGGAGCGACGTGCGGGCCATTGCCCCTGCCCCCCACTTGAAGGAGGCAGCGCAAGGGTTTCTCCTCCGCTTCCAGAAGCAGCTCGTGGGGAGAGGGCCGAAGGGGGAGAAGGGGGGCAGGGCCGGATCCGACGCGTCTGGGGACCCCTCTCTGCTGCTCTGCAGAGCAAGGGCCGCACGGAGCAGCAGGCTAGGGGCTCCAGGCGCCCTCGCCCCACGACCACCCCCCAGGAGGCAGCACAGGCAGCGTAGGCAGCGGGAGACGGGGGGGGGGGGGCATGGGGGAAGGCGGAGATTCTCCGCCTGGAGGCGGAGAACAAGGTGCTGCACGAACAGCTGCAGGCGGCGGAGGCCGCCCGCAAGACGGGGCAGGAGGCGCTCACCGGCGAGCGCGCCGCGTGGGAGCAGCGGGAGAAGGGGTGGGAAAAGCAGAGGGTGGAGTTGCAGCAGCAGCTGACCGCCACGGTGCAGGTGCGTGCAGTTGGGGGGGGGGGGGGGGGGGGGCAAAGGGTGGCGCCGACCCCGACCATGTGCTGTACCTGCAGGCCGCGGCGGTTGAGTTGCACTCTGCACTCAGCGCCCAACGCCATGTGGCCATCAACATGGGGGTCAAAGAGGCCACCCTCATGGAGCTGAAGGGCCTGCTGGACAAGCACCCGGTTGCGCACCTGCTTGACCCCAAGCGCAAGCGGGCGGAAGAGGGCGAGGGGAGTCAGGGCAGCAAGCGGTCGCGGAAATGAGCAGCATTTGGCGCGCGCCAAGTGGTAAGTTGGTGCGCCAACTTCTGATTTGGCGCGCGCCAACAGGGGAGTTGGCGCGCGCCAAATGAGAAGTTGGCGCGCCAACTCACGACTTGGCGCGCGCCAACTCAGGACTTGGCGCGCGCCAACTGACGAGTTGGCGCGCGCCAAGTCCTGAGTTGGCTCGCGCCAACTGCGTGCCAACTGTGTGCCAACTGTGTGCCAACGTGCGTCAACCGCCTGCCACGTCCTCACGTGCCGCAGGTCTTTGTTTGTGCACCATGCAGCTGGCCTTTGAGCAGCTGGCGCCCTCAAACTACCGCGACAGGCGCGCGCGGCTGGCGCGCCTTCGCGAAGTCGTGGGGGAGATTTTGGGGCCACATTGGCAAGTACACGTCAAAACCGGCCGCCGCCGCATCCACCTCGTTTGCGGGGAGGGCAAACCCCCCACCCCCGATTTGGAGCTGTTGGCCGCGGCCATTCTGTGGGAGAGCCGCAAAAATGGCGACAGCTTCCGCAAACTGCAGTACAGCCGGGCCCACAGCCAATGGAAGTGCCCATGGGGAACCCTGATGCAGGTGCGAAAGGCATTGTCCGCCCCCCGTGTAACGGAGGTCCACTTTCAGACGGACGAGGACAATGACATTTTTGGGGCCGCATGCAATCTGTGGCAGAAACTGCAGGTATTTTCACCCTGCACCAAAGCGTTTCCCAGCAACCGTTCACGGTGACCCGTTACACACGGCCTGTTTTCTAGCACACGTGATGTGGCACCGTGACGGCCCCACGTTCCAGACGGACAACGTGTGGGTGGGCATCTCCTTCGACGGGACAAAGCTCTGGCAGGCCTCCTTCGTGCATTTTGCCGTTGGAGACGTGGGGAGTCATATGCCCTTGGGCTCATGGATCTTGCTGCGCGGATCCGAGAAGAAGGCCATCATTACCCAATTGGGCGAGGTCTATGACCTGAACGCGGACCTCATCGAGGTGGCGTAGCAGCAAATCCCCGATAAAGGGGGCTACCTGCGTAAGGTGATTCCTTTTTTTATAGCAGACACCAAGGCGCATGTCATTTTGGGGGGTTGCTCCTCATTCACAGCCAAAAACACCGCAGCCACTGTTTTTTGGCTGTGTGGGAAAAATCGGGCAACCATCCTGCACGAATTTGGTTGCGGGATGGGGGTGATTGTCGAGGAGTGGCTCTGGGCAGGGATGATATGCCCGATCGTGCGCCCCCCCTAGCGGCCCCTCGATTATGGGCTGCATCGCGTGCACCGGCAAGTGCACAATGGGCTTTCAGCCCTCGTGAACAGCCTCCACACGGTGCATCGGTGGAAGAGGGGAAAGGCCGTGAGGTGGGTGCAATTGTTGTTGGATCCCATTCGGATCCAGGCACGGACCGCCACCGGTGTGGCGTTGGAAGACGAGAGGAAGGATAAGAAGAAGGTGCCCTTGAAAATCGAGCAGACGGCGGCTGCAGAGTGGGTGAAGAGTGAGGGATGGGACACCATGGTTGACCATCTGGAGGGGGAGGGCCTCCTGCAGCATGTCGTTGACATGGGGGGGGTTCAGGTGTCCTGGACGGACGCCTTCCGGCAATGGGGAAAATCCGTGTTGGCAACAAGCGATGTCGTCTGGAAATCCGGACCGATGCAGTTGCCCGACATGAAAATTCTGCAAACAGAATTGAAAAAAATGGGGGAGGCCCATAAGGCCTGTGAAATGAACGTCACCCTGTGGGCCCATCTGTGGATTGACCACCTGTTGGGATGGGCCCGCAGGTGGGGGCACATTGCCATTTTTGCTGCCTTCAAAGGAGAGGGGCGGCACAAAGCCCTGAAATGTGAAATTTCCAAGCGCAGCTTTCGAGGTGGAAGTAAAGGCGGCCGGGTGTCCAGACTGCGGGGGGCCAGAGTGCGGGTGAAGGGGGGCAAGGGGGATCGCACGCGGAAGGGGTGGGGGGAAGTGATCCGCTCAGATAATCTGGACTGGGGGTTGTAAAATAAAAAATTTTCTGTTTGGGAGTCGTCGTGGACGAAGCAAAGGGGGTACATAGAGAATAAGGGGGTCTTCGTCCAGGCTCAACAGGGGTCCCAAGGCATCTGACCTCTATATATGATTGATATGCCTCCATGGCCCCAGGTTTTGAGCTACGGCTCCACAATGTATACTACATCGGGAAGCACATCTCTTGCACATTGTTTTACACATTCTTTTGCACATTCCTCAAAAATAGATAGAACAATGCTTTCTTCGTGCCAACTGTGCAAGGGCAGGTGAGGGACGGAATTTCCAGTGACAACAATAGTGTGCAAGTCGATGGTTGGATCGGTGGGGGGACATTTGGCGCGCGCCAAGTCCGGACTTGGCGCGCCAACTCGGGAGTTGGCGCGCGCCAACTTGTGAATTTGCGCGAGCCCGAGCCCGGGAAGCCAACTTTGGGACTTTTTTACCGTGTAGGAGTGTTTTCAGCACGAGAGGGGCATGAAACCCGGGGTTTTTCAGGGTAAAAAGTTTCCATTTACACCAAAAAGCAGGAAAAAATCCCTAGGTAGCCAGTGTAACAATATAATAGACACCCGCCATGATTTGGCTGCATTCCGAAGCAAGTTGGCGAACGTCTCTTGGCTTCGTAGTTACGATGTTGCCGCGGACAACCTTCTGTACGTCCTCGGGCGACTATAGTCAAGATGTTCTTCAAGCGGCTCTAGTGCGTGTTGTTGGTGCCGCGCACAATGATGGCTCATTTGCCCTTTTGCCCGTTGATTCCGCTATTGCTGTCCACGGGCTAAGTGATGACGACTTTTGTGCATTGGTAATTTAGTATGATCGCGCTCCATTATGGCCAACATACATGTCTCCATGTCTAGTTTGTACAATGTAGTATGGTGTATCAGTACAGCATGGCACTGAATTCGTCTATTGTTGTGCTACCACGTGCCCGCACTTCTGATGCTATTCACGATGGTTGTCAACGATTGCTAACAAGGCATGTCGTTATTTTGGATGTTGAATTTAGCAAATTACACAATTTTAAGGCACCAAACGCCAAAAATGGCTGCGCAGACCTTGCAACACACACCCCAATTTGGTTCCTCCCCCGCCCCCCCCCCCCCCCGCGTCCTATCCCCGCGTCCCCCCCGCGTCCATGGCACCCTCTATTGGTTATCCAAGGCCGGAGATCGGATTCCGGTAGACGCGTCGCCGAGTGAGGACTGCCGGAGGTGTGCTGCTGCCGGGAAAACGGAAAACTTGCGCCATTGGTGTTTCAGGTGCCCGTTGTGGTCATGAAGAGCCAACCCGTGGCGGTACCGGGACGCCGTCACGGGAATACCAGTGCCAGGAGAGGAGAGGCCAACGTTCCGGTGGTTGGCGATGGAATTTGACTCGCACCGACGCGAGGAAGAACCCACTACGCCGGTTGGTATTGCAGTTCGGAGCTGGAAAGTGTCCACGACAGCAGGGTATGCAACTCATGTTAGGGGATTGGCGGATGTCGAGGATGAATGGGGTGCGCCGCTGGAAGCGCTCCGCTGGAACCCCCCCCCATTTTGGCACACATGGTGGGTGGAGGTTACCATTAGACATTCACTCGGGGTGCAAATATGTTGCGTATGGTGTTCGTTTATGGTGGAAACAAGGTGTACCGTTGCCCGGGTGCTTAATTTAAGGTAGGTTCAAAACCGTTGGAACCCCCGCTGGAACCCCTTCCAGCACTCCGCTGGAAGGGGGGGTTCCAGCGCTAGAAGGGGGGGGTTCCAGCGCTGGAAGGGGGGGTTCCAGCGGTGGAAGGGGGGGGGTTCCAGCGGGGGTTCCAGCGGGGGTTCCAGCACCGATTCTAGGCACACTACATCCCCTAGGCACAGTACATCCACTGCCCTCATGCGTGCACCACATTTCTCACATTGTTGTGTTAGCATAGCTTCATCATGAAGTGGTCGGACTTTCCGGTCCTTGCATCATGGCTTGACAAGGCCAAGGGCTTCGTGGGGACGCGTGGATATGCAGCCCCTGTTGGTTGTGAACTAGAATCCCTCACAGCCGCAACCACAGGTGCGGCCGTTATTTTCAAGCCCACCACCACCGTTGGTCGTGTTCAAGTCAAGGGGTCCATCATGCATGACCGGCAGCCGCGCGTGGTGAGCGATTACATCGCCGAGGTCATGGGCAAGAACCCCCACGTCCCCATCTTCCAGTTCACCCTTTCCCCCAAGGACCAAGAGGATTTGGAACTCAGCATCACCTGCAGGCTCCCCACCGACTCCAACGGCACTGTGAAGCTCCATGTGGGGGACGACCAGTCCGGTGACGTCCTCTTTGCTAGGAGGCGCCCCACGAGCAAGAAGCTGGGCAAGGACAATTATTTACTCCCCCAACCGACCACCCACACGCTCCGCTTCCTCTCTCTCAAAGACGCACACAGGCAGATCCCAATCTACTCTTTGCCCACGTCCAAGCAATTGCAATGCAAACCCGATGACCGCTTTGGCCTTACCACTCCCACCAAGATGTCCACTACCGACGCGGAGCCCTTCCTACCCTTTCCTATGTGTCACCCCCTTCCATTCATTGGCAGTAACGAGAAGGTTGTTCCTGGCCCTGCAACTGGTACCGCCAGGAAGGAGAACCCCAATGCCATCTCGGACTTTGGGCTTTGCCGCTACCGTGGTATTTTTGCCGACTCCCCGGTCCACAGTGCCGCCAAGGACGAGTGCCTCACCATTCCGGGCCAGAAGTGGGGATCAATTTTCAACGACAATGCGCCGGCTCCAGGCCGTGCACAAGACAGCCCCGGTAGAAGTGCCTGCTGCAGTCGTTTGGGATTGCCACTACCAGATGGAGAGGGCAACGACCTGCCTGCTTTGGAGGCCCTTGCCAAGGAGGTGCAGTGGGAGATTCAAAAGGTGAAGGACTTCGAGGATGTTGTGGTTGTTCGGGCCAGCTATGTTCGGGCAACAAGCAACAAGCGGCAACACTGGCACCGCGATCGCCCCTTGACACACAAAATTAAGGGCCACCCCTTTCAGTATTTGTGCCGTGCAATGTGGACAACCCGGCCGACGCCTCTTGTGGTAGATACGTGCCATTGTCCCATGAGGGGGTGCCTAAGCCCTGGTTCAAGTGCCCGATGGATATGGAGGTTGTGGCGCATTGCGAATTACGAATTACGAACTACAAATTGCAAGATTGCCCAAAATACTGTCCTAAGCCTTTCTTTGTGCAAAGCGTGCCAGGGGACGGAATGGTTGGCAATAGGTGCAAGAGGGGTTGGGGGGGGGTTCACTGCTAGAAGGGGTGCTGGAAGGGGGTTCCAGCGCTGGAAGGGGGGGGGTTCCAGCGCTGGAAGGGGGGGTTCCAGCGCTGGAAGGGGGGGGGTTCCAGCGCTGGAAGGGGGTTCCAGCGGGGGTTCCAGCAGGGGTTCCAGCGCTAGCAGGGGGTTCCATGTACCCTTCGTGAACGGGCCGTTCGAATCTGAGATTCACGGTACCGTGAATTTCACCCAATTTTGCTGTGTTTTGCTCGTAACTTGGTGCTATCGTGTGCTTTTGTCGTGCTATCTTCGCCCAAAGTAAGATCCAACAAATGTGTGCAATTTACAGTTTTGAAGTAGCCGCATGGTTCAACACATTTGGTGAGATTGGCGTGAATGTGAAATTCACGCACCCAAATTCACGCATAAATTCACGCTAGATTCACAGATTCACGAGAATGTGAAATTCGCACGAATTTCGTACGAATTCGTACGAATTTCGTACGAATTTCGTGCGAATTTCGTGCGAATTCGTACGAATCGGCCCCAATTTTGTCTTGTCACTGCTATTTGTTGCACAAATTGGATATTGAACAATTTGTTTTGTAGATCAAATCAAAACATTACACATTACATTTCTTAATCTTTGTTGCGTTGGTCACAAATTTGTTGGGAAGGGCATAGGTTATAGGTGATAGTGGATGCAGTGGTGGGGGGTCCATTGGGGTCGAACCATTGTTGCCTTGCTCACACAGTTGTTGGGAAGGGCAAAGGTGATAGTTGCTAGTAGATGCATGAGGGTGGGGTGGGGGGGTCCATTGGGTCAAACCATAGGAGCGTAATCAACCACGTCTAGGGTTGGGAGGGGGGGGGGGGGGCAAGGAGACCCCCCACTTACAGCCCCTGAGTGTCTGGGTGTGGGGTTATGAGGGTGTCTTGCTTGTTGCAGTGCGGTTAAGGTTAGGGAGGGTATCCTTTTTCTCTTCACAGGTTTTGTGTATTGAGTCGCTTCCCAATGGTGTTGCCTGGCTTCTCACCACAATCAGCCGCATCGCGTCGCGGCACGGCCTGGCTCTGCAGGAACGAGCACGAGCATTCTGTAGAAGGGGTGATTGGGAGCACAGATTGTGGGGTATTGAGAGGCCTCTTCTTGTGCACTTTCCAATGTTGAACACGGACGGCATTGCTATTTCAGGATTGCGTACAGATGGGGTGTAGCCTGTGCTGATATGAAAGCAAACAGGTATGTTTGTGTTTGTGTTTGGGTTTGTGTGTTTTGGTAGGGGTTTGTATGGGTGTGTGTGTGTGTGTGTGTGTGTGTGTGTGTGTGTGTATGTGTGTGTGTGTGTGTGTGTGTGTGTGTGTGTGTGTGTGTGTGTGTGTGTGTGTGGTGTGTGTGCCCCCGCTGCCGCCCAAGGGCGCGTGACCTCACCGTGGTGTGGGGGTGAAACCGGGGGGGGTCCCCCCCGGGCTAACACACAATCTGGGGGGTGCCCTGGTCCAGCCGCGGCAGCCAGGGCACGGGATCGCGCGCCCCACCCCTCGCCGGCCACCGTGGGAAAGCCACGATGGCACATGGCGGGCTCCACCGGGGGGTGGCGGTATGCGGGAGTAACCCGGGTCCCCCTCTGACCCAGCCCCTCCAGGGCTCGTGTGCGCTCCCCTACCCCAACCCACTGCACCTTGTGTTCTGCACAAGTACATCATGGGGTGGGGATATCGTCCTATCCGACGCCCGTCCGGGCCGGGGGCACAACCACTATGGCCTTCGGCCAGGGGCCTGATGTCACGGGGGGCTACCGGTCCTGCCCAGCGATGCAATGCGGGGCAACCGTGACATTAGGCCTCACAGCCACGCGCCCTGCTGCACCCGGCGGGATGCCTGGACCGGAGCTGGGAGGTGGTGGAAAAAAGGGGAGACAGCATCGGGGCGTAGGTAAGGGCCAGCGCCTGCCGCTACGGTGCTCACTGCGCCGGGGTAATGGCACCTGCTTGCAGCCTCGACGTCTGGCTCCCCAGGAATTGCTGTGAAACAAGGGGAGGCCCCCCGTTACTGTTCCTGTGCCCGTGATAACGTGGATGGACGCCATCCCCTACTAGCGGCGTACACTATCCTAAAAGAAGGGGAGGCCCCCCAGGTCGCGGGACTTGTGTGACGTGTGAACTTGGGAATAAAAACGAAAAGTTTCTGAAATAAGGGGAGGCCCCCCCGTGCCCCCCATGCCGGGAATCCCACGTGGGGCGGCCGGTCGGAATACAATGGATGAAATTGAAATAAGGGGAGGCCCCCCGGGTTCCTACCACCGGTGACGCCAACAACGGCGCTGACAATTTGAAGGATATATGAACCAAGGGGAGGCCCCCCGGTTGTTGTGCCGTGGAGGGGCGCCATCCCCTCCCGGCGAGAAGAGGTGACTATTATGGAACCGACGGGGGGCGCCACCCGTCAAGTCATTTTTCCTTCCCCCACACAGCGGCGGTTACACCCGAGTCCCTCCGGTCCAGCCCGGGCCGCGCGGGGATAGGGACGCCCCGTGGGTTCGTCAGGTATTTTTCCTTCCCCCACACAGCGGCGGTTACACCTGAGTCCCTCCGGTCCAGCCTGGGCCGCGGAGGGATAGGGACGCCCCCTGGGATGTCAGGTATTTTACCTACCCCCACACAGCGGCGGTTACACCCGAGTCCCTCCGGTCCAGCGTGGGCCGCGGGGGGATAGGGACGCCCCGTGCGTTCGTCAGGTATTTTTCCTTCCCCCACACAGCGGCGGTTACACCCGAGTCCCTCCGGTCCAGCTTGGGCCGCGGAGGGATAGGGACGCCCCGGGGGATGTCAGGTATTTTACCTACCCCCACACGGCGGCGGTTACACCCGAGTCCCCCGGTCCAGCCTGGGCCGCGGGGGGATAGGGACGCCTCGTGGTTTCGTCAAGTATTTTTCTTTCCCCCAATCAGCGGCGGTTACACCCGAGTCCCTCCGGTCCAGCTTGGGCCGCGGAGGGATAGGGACGCCCCGTGGGATGTCAGGTATTTTACCTACCTCCACACAGCGGCGGTTACACCCGAGTCCCTCCGGTCCAGCGTGGGCCGCGGGGGGATAGGGACGCCCCGTGCGTTCGTCAGGTATTTTTCCTTCCCCCACACAGCGGCGGTTACACCTGAGTCCCTCCGGTCCAGCTTGGGCCGCGGAGGGATAGGGACGCCCCGTGGGATGTCAGGTATTTTACCTACCCCCACACAGCGGCGGTTACACCCGAGCCCCCCGGTCCAGCCTGGGCCGCGGGGGGATAGGGACGCCTCGTGGTTTCGTCAGGTATTTTTCCTTCCCCCACACAGCGGCGGTTACACCCGAGTCCCTCCGGTCCAGCCTGGGCCGCGGAGGGATAGGGACGCCCCTGTGGGATGTCAGGTATTTTACCTACGCCCACACAGCGGCGGTTACACCCGAGTCCCTCCGGTGCAGCCTGGGCCGCGGGGGGATAGGGACGCCTCGTGGTTTCGTCAGGTATTTTTCCTTCCCCCACACAGCGGCGGTTACACCCGAGTCCCTCCGGTCCAGCCTGGGCCGCGGGGGGATAGGGACGCCCCGTGGGTTCGTCAGGTATTTTTCTTTCCCCCACACAGCGGCGGTTACACCCGAGTCCCTCCGGTCCAGCCTGGGCCGCGGAGGGATAGGGACGCCCCGTGGGTACGTCACGTATTTTTCCTTCCCCCACATAGCGGCGGTTACACCCGAGTCCCTCCGGTCCAGCCTGGGCCGCGGAGGGATAGGGACGCCCCGTGGGTTCGTCAGATTTTTTACCTTCCCCCACACAGCGGCGGTTACACCCGAGTCCCTCCGGTCCAGCCTGGGCCGCGGGGGGATAGGGACGCCCCGTGGGTTTGTCAGATTTTTTACCTTCCCCCACACAGCGGCGGTTACACCCGAGTCCCTCCAGTCCAGCCTGGGCCGCGGGGGGATAGAGACGCCCCGTGGGTTCGTTAGTTTTTTTACCTTCCCCCACACAGCGGCGGTTACACCCGAGTCCCTCCGGTCCAGCCTGGGCCGCGGGGGGATAGGGACGCCCCGTGGGTTTGTCAGATTTTTTACCTACCCCCACACAGCGGCGGTTACACCCGAGTCCCTCCGGTCCAGCCTGGGCCGCGGGGGGATAGGGACGCCCCCTGGGTTCGTCAGGTATTTTACCTTCCCCCACACAGCGGCGGTTACACCCGAGTCCCTCCGGTCCAGCCTGGGCCGCGGGGGGATAGGGACGCCCCGTGGGTTCGTGAGGTATTTTCCCTTCCCCCACACTTGGCTTTCGGACCATTGAGGCCCCCGCCGCTGAGGCGAGGCGGCCTCCTACGCTTTGGGACCACTGAGGCCCCTGCCGCTGAGGCGAGGGGGCCTCTTTGGCTTTGGGACCACCGAGGCCCCCGCCGCTGAGGCGAGGGGGCCTCCTTCGCTTTGGGACCATCGAGGCCCCCTCCGCTGAGGCGAGAGGGCCTCCTTGGCTTTGGGATCACCGAGGCCCCCGCCGCTGGGGCGAGGGGGCCTCTTTCGCTTTGGGACCACCGAGGCCCCCGCCGCTGAGGCGAGGGGGCCTCTTTTGCTTTGGGACCATCGAGGCCCCCTCCGCTGAGGCGAGGGGGCCTCCTTCGTTTGGGGACTACCGAGGCCCCCTCTGCTGAGGCAAGGGGGCCTCTTTCGCTTTGGGTTCACCGAGGCTCCCCCCGCTGAGGCGAGGGGGCCTTCTTCGCTTTGGGACCATCGAGGCCCCCGACGCTGAGGCAGTGGGGGCCTCTTTGGCTTGTTGACCATCGAGGCCCCCGCCGCTGAGGCGAGGGGGCCTCTTTCCTTTTTGGGACCATCGAGGCCCCCGCCGCTGAGGCGAGGGGGCCTCTTTGGCTTTGGGAACACCGAGGCCCCCGTCGCTGAGGCGAGGGGGCCTCCTGGGCTTTGGGACCACCGGGGCCCCCGCCGCTGAGGCGAGGGGGCCTCCTTCGCTTTGGGACCACCGAGGCCCCCGCCGCTAAGGCGAGGGGGCCTCCTTCTCTTGGGGACCACCGAGGCCCCCGCCGCTGGGGCGGGGGGGCCTCCTTGGCTTTCGGACCACCGAGGCCCCCTCCGCTGAGGCGAGGGGGCCTCTTTCGCTTTCGGACACCGAGGCCCCCGCCGCTGAGGCGAAGGGGCCTCTTTCGCTTTGGGACCTCCGAGGCCCCCGCCGCTGAGGCGAGGGGGCCTCCTTCGCTTTGGATTCACCGAGGCGGGGGTTTGCGTGTCCCCTCCGCAGGCGTGCGGCAATGCGGATTGGGGGGACACGACCGGAGGGTTAGAGGATGGCCCCGCGCACGGGCACCTTCGGCAGAAGTGCCGCGCGTTTGGGGGAGGGGGGGGGACCAGGCCACGGACCAAGCCCCCGTGTTCCCCCGGCCAAACGCCGCCCAGTCGGTAGTACCGGGCGGCTAAGGGCCCACACCCATGAGACTGCGTCCCCCTTCCCTTGGGGGGATGGTGGACCGTGCCGGAAGTGGAGCCGGCGCTCCGCCTCGCCCCCCATTCCGTGCCCCTGGGAGGGGATCCGGCTACGTGTAGGGCGGGTGCATGCACGTAGCGCGGACCAGGGGACAAGGGGAGGAGACGAAGAGGAGAGCCGCCGCCATGATGCTTAGCCGGACGGGTTGGGGTGAAAACTCCCTCCCGGTCGCTTTCCAGACCGTGGAGGGCCGGCGGGCACCATGGGGATGTGCCGCGGGGGCGCCCTACCGGGGGGCCGCATCTCCTCCTCCCTGTGTGTGTGTGTGTGTGTGTGTGTGTGTGTGGGGTGTGTGTCTGTGTGCGTGTGTGTGTGTGTGTGTGTGTGTGTGTGTGTGTGTGTGTGTGTGTGTGTGTGTGTGTGTGTGTGTGTGTGTGTGTGTGTGTGTGTGTGTGTGTGTGTGTGTGCGTGCCAGGGGGGGCAGGTATCGGGAAATGTGTGTGCTTGGTTCTTTGGTCACCTCACGCCGTGTGTGTGTGTGTGTGTGTGTGTGTGTGTGTGTGTGCGGTGTGTGTGTGTGTGTGTACATTGCTGCACTGTATGTGTGTGTGGGTGCCGGGGGGGCAGGTATAGGGAAATGTGTGTGGGTGTGGGGACTCCGGTACATGCATAGGTGTTGTTGGTGTGGCTCTTTTGCCAGTGTCGTGCAAAAATGGTACGACATTCGTACGAAGTTCGCACGAAATTCTTAAAAATCTCGTGCGAATTTCGTACGAAATTCGTCGAATTTCGTACGCATTTCGTCCCTCAATACGTACCGTGAATGTGGTTGTTACGAATTTCGTACGAATTTCGTACGAAATTCGTACGAAGTTCAAACAATTTGCATGAATTTGTGTCATTTTTGTGTGTGTGTGGGTGTGGTCGGAGGGGTTGTTGTTTGTGTGGGCGTGGGTGCATGGTGTGTGCGTGCCTGGGTGATATGTGCATGCATTGGTGGTTCTTGGGTTCTTGGGTGGTTTTGTTGAATTATGTGGGACAATACTTTTGTGTTGTTTGTAGTTTGTGACTGTCTGTCGTTTGTGTTTGTTGCTGCTGAATGTCATTATGTGTGTTTAATGCCTGCTTTTCGACTGCGTTGGTATCGCTGTTTTCCTTGCTGCTTGTTGTGCTTCGTCTGTCTGCTGCTCCTCACTGATGACTGTTGCTGATGACGTGAGTGTGTCGTTCTTCTGTGTTGTTTTTGTGTCGCTGTGCTGTGTGCTATGAGTGGGTGCGGATGGTTGCATGGGTGGCTGCCTGTTGTTGAATCATGTGGGACAATACTTTTGTGCTGTTTGTAGTTTGTGACTGTCTGTTGTTTGTGTTTGTTGCTGCTGATGGTCATGATGTGTGTGTAATGCCTGCTTTTCGGCTGTGTTGGTACCGTTGTTTTGCTTGCTGCTTGCTGTGCTTCGTCTGTCTGCTGCTCCTCATTGGTGACTGTTGCTGATGACCTGACTGTGTTGTTCTTCTGTGTTGTTGTCGTGTTGCTGTGCTGTGTGATATGGGGTGACTGTGTTGTTCTTCTGTGTTGTTGTTGTGTTGCTGTGCTGTGTGCTATGGGCTGAGTGTGTTTGATCTGCATACAAATGATACAATCTCATGCAAATTGGTCAAAATTCGTACCAAATTCGTGCGAATTTCGTACGAAATTCGTAACAACCACATTCACGGTACACTTTGGGGACGAATTTCGTACGAAATTCGCACGAAATTCGTAGGAAATTCGCACGAATTTCGTGCGAATTTCGCACCATTTTTGCAGGACACTGGCAGAAGAGCCACACCAACACCACCTATGCAATAACGAAGATCCCACACCCACACACATTTCCCTGTAGCTGCCCCCCCCACCCCCCGGCACACACACACACACACAAACACACACACACACACAGACACACACACGCACCCATGCACAAACACACACATACCCTCAATGAAAGCAAACAGCCTCCCATGCACTCGACCCACACCCACACACTGCCCGCCCACACACCCTCATACGTACCTGGACAGTGGATGTGTCACGGTTAGATGTTTAGGGGGGGGGGGTTCTGTGTGTGAGTGTGTATGTGTGTGTCTGCCTGTGTGTGTGGATGGGTTTCTGCGGATGTGTGTGTGTGTGTGGGTGGGTGGGTCGTTGTGTCCATGTGTAGTTGGGTGTCCGGTTGTGTGTGTTTGTGTGTATGCGCGTGTTGGTGTGAGGTGCGGGAAGGGTGTGTCTGTATGTGTGTGTGTGTGTGTGTGTTCGTGTGTGTATGGCTTGTGCGTATATCTGGTTTGGTGCTCCTCACATCCTCACCCGCCCCACACACACAGGCGCACGCCCACACCCATAACCAAAAAGACAGTCATACACCCCCCCCCCCACACAGAGACACACACACACCCATGCACAAACACACACATACCCTCAATGAAAGCAAACAGCCCCCCACTCGACCCATACCCACACACCGCCCGCCCACACACCCTCATACGTACCTGGACAGTGGATGTGTCACGGTTAAATGTTTAGGGGGGTGATTGTGTGTGTGTGTGTATGCGTATGGTTTGTGTGGATGCGTGTATGTGGGTCGGTGTGTCCATGTGTAGTCGGGTGTGTGGTTGTGTGTGTTTGTGTGTGCGCGCGTGTTGGTGTGAGGGGCGGGAAGGGTGTGCGTGTGTGTGTGTGTAAGGCTTGTGCGTATATGTGCATGGTTTGGTGCTCCTCACATCCTCACAGACAGTCGTACATGTACCCCCCCCCCCCACACCCACACCCACATGCCATTAGTGGAATCAAACCGCCCTGCCACCCCACCCACACCCACACATTGCCCAGCCACACATACACACACACACCTGCATAGTGGATGTGTCGTGGTTAGGTGTGTGGGGCGGGATCATTGTGGGTGTGTCTATGTGTGTGTGTGTGTGTGTGTGTGTTGATTGGTTTGTACGCGTGGGTGTGTGCTTGTGTGTGGGTGTGTATCCATGGGTCCGTGGTTGTGTGTGTGGGTGTGTGGGTGTTGGTGTGAGGTTTGGGACGGGTTTGTGTGCGTATGTGGTCGGGTGGCCCCCACATCCTCACACACACCAACACACAAACGCACGCCCGCACGTAGAAACAAAAAGGAAGTCACGCATCCACCCACATGCAAACCCAACCATACAACCATACACCAACCCACACAAACCCACACACCCCACACAAAGGCACACCCACACACATGTGCACATGTTGCCTGTAGCCAGGGTGCCTGCAGGGGTGTTTGGAGGGGAGGTACCCCGGGTGTTAGGACAAATGAGGGGGTGCACAAGGGTGAAATTGGTATGAATTCACGTGAATTGACGTGAAATTGGTACCAAATTCGTACGAAATTCGTGCGAATTCTTGCGAATTTGGTACGAATTCACGTGAATTCACGGCCGTGAATCGGCTACAGGCTTGCTGGGTTTCGGCACCTCTCGTTTTGGGCACGGTTCGGACATGATGTATTTTTTTGTGGCGGGACCTTCATTGGATGATGCGTAACGAAGCTAGGGGAGGAATTTTGGCCCCTCAAATCTCTCGGAATGAACCAATAATATGGCATTTTCCCCCGAAAACCTCAAAATTTGGGTGAATTCACGTGAAATTCACGCAATTATTCAAACGGCCACTTAACGGCCGTTCACGAAGGGTACACAGCGGGGGTTCTAGCACCAATTCATGGTCTTTAGGTGGACCCCATGGACAAGGCTGTAGCAGTGTTTCTGCATTCATTGCCACCGTTGACGTCCTATTCCCAACTGAAGGACCGTGCCTGACATGAGCGGCGTGGGCACATCGCCAAAGTTCTAGCTGCCCTTCTTGTGGAGGACACCCCGCTAGTCCAAGAAACCGTAGATGGGTTGTTCGTGCGCAGCAAGGCTAACGCTGAGGGGGAGGATAGCCACGCGTACCGGGCCGCCATTCGGGTGTGGAAGTACGCCTTTGACTCCAACCTCTCAATCCGGCAAACACTACGGTTGCCGCGGCAATGCATGCAACGTGACCTTGCCGACACGAGGACACGGTTGACCCGCTACACGGCGGGAACATTGACCGTCAGTGGAGGCTCCATGCAACAGAGGAGCGCAGCCGTGACGCAGTTGAAGGACGTGGTGGTAAACCAAGTTCAACTTGCCATAGCGGAGGGGAATTTTAAACATAATGGGACTGAAAAGTGCATCTGGGTGGTTGTGGTGCCCGATGCAACCCCTTTGTGGAAAACTAGTGTTTCCAAAGCGGACGTGTTTGTCCATGTTTGGGGGGAGGGGGTGAAAGCGGCTGGCCACATTGCCCGTTGGGCAATGTGGTGGTGCATGGATGGGCCGGACGATGCCGGGTGTCTGCTGGCTATCAATGACATTGGCAAACTCAATGAACAAGTGGTTGCTTTGCTTTGCAAAGGGACACCACTGTGTTCATTGATGGTGAGTCCTGGCGGTTTGTGGTGTTCCTGTCTAGGGATGGGAAGTTAATGGCAGTAACCAACGGCGGGGGGAAATGTTGGTGTTGTGACGATGTGACTATTCTCGTTCCATTGGATCATGTCCTTGCGATTGTTCGTTGGGGCTCATTCTTGCGCACTATCAAGACGGATCGTCGGGTAGGAGATGTGGTCCATGGTGCTTGCCGAGTGACCAACGCTTTCAAAAAACGGCTGTGTGATGATATTGCACGGTGGTTGGTTGGTTTAGTTGGCCAGCGTGCCATGGCTCGCGAAGTTCGTGAAATTTGGGCCGAGTTGCTACATGAGGCCCGCTCTATTCCTGCCGCGGAGCCCAAGGAGCTTCTCCCTCGAAAGGCAAAGGAGGGAACGTTTGACATCAGCACTGCTCGACTTTTTTGGGACCGACCCACATTTCAACACCGGCTTATCTCAGCCCTCCGAACCCACTTTCCAACTATTGCTTGCAACGGTGTATGTATGTATGTTCTAGTTGCTGTTTTTTTGCGCGATTTTTGTGCACTTCAAAAGCTATGGCGTAAGAAGGAACCCCTAACAGATTTTGAGGTGGCGTCTGCCAAAACTTTGTGCCAAAGCATTGGCACATGTTGGCAAGCGTTGGGTTGGAAGCCCACACCATGGGTCCATTGGACTGTGGCCCATTCCCACTACTTCCTTGCCAATATCGCACGTTATATTTGTTTTCAAGTGTGCCGGCCGAACACCGGCACCGCCGATTTGGGGTACAGGTGAAAAACTCCATGCGTGGATGGTCGCTACAAAAGCCCCGTGTGTCAGGACGGGGCTTGCGCCATGTCCTCAACATGGAGACCATGCAAATTGGCTTGCGTCACTATGTTGCACGCAAGGGTCATGCATTTTTGAAACGACAACGCCGTTGATCGGCAAGGATGTTGTGCTGAACAAGTCAATCCACATTGAATGTGTTTGTGCCCCCAATCCGTGTTGTTGTGACGTTGGGGTATGTGCCGAAAGGGGGGGTTTCGGCGCTGGACCCCCCGCTGGAACCCCCGCTGGAACCCCCTTCCAGCGCTGGAAGGGGGCGCTGGAAGGGGGTTCCAGCGGGGGTTCCAGCGCTGGAAGGGGGCCTAAAAAGTCGCTCGAAGCCTGCTAGAAGGAGGTTCTAGCAGGGGTTCCAGCGTTTTTTGTGCCCCCCAGTGCTCCACAAGGGCGGGGTGACCGGGAACGGCCAAGATTTGTACTAGCAAGGGGGTCATAGTGTAAGACATTTGGGGGTGCATTAGGTCAAGTCAATAGGTTTTGTGTAGGAAACCAAGATGTGATCAAAATTTCTGCTAGAAGGGGGGGGTTCCAGCGGAGCGCTTCCAGCGGCGCACCCCAAATTGGGAGATGAGGGTCGACTGCCTGAAGTTTTGTCAAGGCGACTTGCAAGACGAGTGCAACACGGAGGTAGCACGAGTGCAGCAAGAGGCATTATATCGGCGGTCCGTGCATGCGAAGATTTGCCGTCGGTTGCGGGAGTGGTACAACCGATTCATTGGCGGCTGGCTAAGCAGGAGCACAATCTGGAGCCCAAGAGTATGCCAGCCGTGTCATCTTACGGCATTTGGTTGAGGCGGCAAAGTTAGCGGACGATTGGGCGGTGGTGGCTATGGCTTTGGTTTCGTATGTCTTTTTTTTGCGAGTGGCGGAGGCAGCTAGTGTGCGTGTTGGGGATATTCGTGACAGTTGCCATGTGGTTTTCTGGAACAGTAAAACTGGTGATGAAGGATGGCAACGGCGGCCTGTGCCTGCGTGGCTGCGGCCTCATGTGGACAAGCTTTTCGAGTGGGCCGAGGACAGAGGACTGGCCCGAGAGGATTTGTTGTACCCGGCATGATAGGAGCCGCGCAATTGGAGAGCTAGGTCACTGGCGGCGGACCTGTGGTGCGCGGAACGACTTGGGCTCGCCACAGGTGGCACTGCTTCCGCAGAGGCGGTGCAACAGCTTGCTGGAAGAGGAGTCCGGAGCTACCGCATTTCAAATGGTGGGGCCGGTGGGCGGCCATGTAACTACGAAGACAAATGGGAAAAGTGAAGTTTCGCTAAAATGCGGTAAAACGCGGTAAATCGAGGTGAAACCTGGTTAAACGGTGTGTGCCATGTCCCTCCATGTGTTTGGGTGGTGGTAGGACAAAAGCATGTCAAATTGCTGTAAAATGAGGCTAAATCCATGCTTTTTCCAATAACAGGTTGGGTTGCCTTACGTCAAACCTGGGTCCCCGTCAACTTTTGTCTTGTGCCGTGTTTGCTCCGTTTTGGGATGCGCTGTTCTAGGGCGTGGTGCGGAATCCCCCCAATTTTGGGTGTTGTTAATATGGTTGGAACCCGGAATTTCACATGTTGCATGGGTGCACTATGATGCAACAATGTGCCTTGCATGTTTCGTTTGCTCCGTATTGCCCGTTTTGCACTTTTGGCGATTTGGTCTTAGACTTTGTGTGCTCTAACTAGTTAGAACGGGGTTAGAACGGGGTTAGAGCACTAGTTATGATGTGGATTATCGCGCGATAACCTAGTTATCGCGGGGGTTATCGCGGGGGTTATCGCGCGACAACTAGTTATCGCGCGAGTTATCGCGTAGGTTATCGCGCCTCATTTTATGTTTCCCCTCTTTGCTTTAGCTCTCAAAGCTTTCATACTCTTTGTAATGGCCCTTGCTGCTGCCCACGCTTGGTGCGAGCACCATCAAAAGCTCCTTGGGGTTAGTCGCCTTGGCGGTCCTGAGGGGTTTACGATGGGTGACGTCAACGTGAGGCGCCCTGTGGCGACTCGCTTTGAACATGGTGCGGCCTTTTGGACTCATTGTCCATAAGTCCCCCTTCATGGCCGAAGAGAAAAACCCCGTGGTTCTCAGCAACTACATCTTCGAGTTGCTAAAGGTAAATCCAGGGGTTGCTGGATTCTTGATCCAGCTGCATCCCGAGGATGTGGACGCGGTGTGGGAGTCCGTCACCGCCCATGCCGAGAAGGGTGCGGGGACTAAGACGGCCCTTTATGTGGGTCAGGAGGAAGCAGAGGAAGTGGAGGAGGAAGTGGAGGAGGTGAAGGAGGTGGGGGCTGGGAGGGGGAAGGAGAAGCCCGACAACCCCCTCATGATTAGTGTGCAGAAGGTAAGGATCCGACTGGGTAAGGGGAAGGGGAAGTCGATTGGATGGTTCACCCAACCCCTCACCCACAACACCCGCCGGATCTTCACTGAGGACCCCGAAAACAAGCCTTCATGCACTCCCTTTGCACAAGGGAGTGGGAGCGTGAGTGGTATGGGGTCACCACTCCCAACATTATTTCGGGGTAGGGGGTTATTCTTTTTCCTTTTGGGGCAACACCCCCCCTTATTGGGGAGGCGGAGGAGATGGTTGCCGCCGAGCCCTTGGGGGCCTTTAATAGGGCCCCCAATGACCTTGTCCTCACTGTGGGGGGAAGGCTGGTGGTCAACCACCTCTTGGAGCACGATTTTTTGAGTGATGTGCAGCTGCAAAGTCTTTTGCACCTCCAGCACCTCCATCGCGACGCCCCCCTTTACACCATTCCTGAAGGCACATTGATTGTCAATTGCCTTATTATGCTAACCCATAATCATGAGGAGGAGGATGGGTCGCATTTTCTTTTTGTGCCCTCTAGTAGTTTGGGGTTCCCTGACCCTTGGGTGGAGAGGGCTGTGCCATTCAAGAGGGGCACTGCCTTTTTAATGCCCTTGATGTCCACCGGGCGTCAGGCATTCCAAAGGCCCCCCCCACAGGGGTAACCCACCCCCGCCTCATGGCATTTTTTGCCATTGAGCTACCCCAAGGGGGGAATCTTCGATTCCCGAACCTGCACGTGACCCAGTCCATCAAGCGGCCACAGCTAGGGGCACCCGGTGGCCGGGTGGCCAAGACAGTCGAGTGTGAGGGGGCGGTTAGGTGTAGGGGGACGGTCGTAGCCAAGTGCTACCGCTGCGACCGAGCGGTTTTGTGCGCCGCCCACAAAGATGGCCTTTGTGTGCCATGCCAGGAGGGGGAGGTGGTGGAGGGGGGGGAGGAGCATGTGGTGGTGGAGGACCCCAATGGGGTAAACATTGAGCCATCTGCTTGGTGCTTGCTCCCGGTGGGAACAACCACCGGGTATTTTTTGTTGTCGGGGTGGGGGAACGGGAGGGAGGTGATTGCCCCCCTCACTAATGAGGAGGTGGGGGGGGCTAGCAGGCCCACCCGATCAGTGCCCCTTGGCCAAGGTGTGCCATGGGGAGGCACTGTCCTGGCCCTCCCTGCAAGGGCATGTTGTGATTAGGGTGCCACCGGGGTTCATTTTGGTGGTGAGGAAGGGATTGTATGGAGGAGTGGCAAGGGTGGCCCCTGAGGTGGAGGGGGTGGCCCAGGTGGTTGAGTGGAGGCAAGTGGGGGAGTATGCCGCCGGCACGGACTTTGTGTGGCTGCGGAGGATGAACGTGGTGCTGGACGACGCCAAGAAGGAGGCCACCATCCTGCATCTGCCGCGTATCTTCGTCAAGGACGAAGCCAAGGCACCAGCAGCAGCACCAGGAGTAGCAGAAGCAGCAGGGGCACGGGCCGCCAAGCCGCTGGCGGCCCGTGTGGAGCTGGGGGGGGAGAAGAGGCTGGCAGAGGGGGCGGCCTGGCGGTGGGGGGAGCCTAGGGATGAGGCCCGCCGGATGGGGAGGTTAGGATGGTACCGGCAGGTCACCATCACCGAGAAGGAGGGGGGGGTGGAGAGGAAGACCAACCTCACCCTCCCCTCCTTTGTGTGGGTTGGGGGAGAAACGGCTAAATGGCC
Source organism: Eutreptiella sp. 'Long Island Sound 2002' (assembly GCA_964036045.1). NCBI lineage: Eukaryota > Euglenozoa > Euglenophyceae > Eutreptiales > Eutreptiaceae > Eutreptiella > Eutreptiella sp. 'Long Island Sound 2002'. Next base: position 144,944,217 of record OZ038379.1, on the reverse strand, counting down.
GAATGCCGCTTAGGGGGAAACGGTTGCGGCTTTTTTGTGTTTGTTTGGGATGAGTGACCCCCCCCACAGGAAAAAATTTTTTTGTTGAGGGTTTGCTTCATTGATGAAGCATCGGGGGAGTATACCGAGAGGGAAGTGTGGCAGAAGCTGCACAGGGGGGGGGGGCATCCACCAGGTGGGGGGTATGACCCCCCCCCCCCATCTGTGTTGGATGACACTGCCGAATGGGTTCGGCAGTATGCGCCCAAGGGGGGAAGGCCGGGAAAGCAGACGAAGCGGGGGCCTGCGGTGGTGGTCGTCGACGCGCCGACCACAAGTCGGCCTTGGCGAAGGCCGAAAAGGTCCAGGGCAACACCCAGCGTGCCCTCGACAAGGCCCTCAACCTGGCCGCCAAGAGGGGCGAGGAGGTGGAGACGTTGAGGGGGGCCCTGAGGGCGGCCGAGGAGGGGAGGCGGAAGGCGGAGGTGGAGGCGGCCGCCCTAAGGGTGGAGGTGGAGGCGCAACGGAGGAGGGGGGATGACCTCCAGCAGCGCCTAGGAGTGGCTGAGGCGCATGTGCCCAGCCTCACCTCCACCCTCAGTGCCTCCTTCACCACCCAGCAGAGGTTGGGGCCGCCAGGGGTGCAGAGTCAGGGTAGCGGGAGTAGGAGTGGGAGTCAATGACTCCTGGGTTTGCTAAGGGGGTTGCCTAAGGGCATTTTTCGTCGGGAGGAGCGATATGGGGCCCAAGTGGACATGTGCCACTTCGGCCTAGTGGGAAGCGGAAACTCCAACCCCTCAAAATTTAGGGCGACCCACATGGCCACCGAGGAAAGCGGTTTCCTGGCAACCCAGGAATTCTCCTGGCCACCGAGGAAAGCCGTTTCCTGGCCACCCAGGAAAGCGGTTTCCTGGCCACCCAAGAATTTCCTGGCCACCAACGAATTCGGTGGCCACCCAGGAAAGCGGTTTGGTGGCCACCCAGGAATTTCTTGGCGACCTAGAAAACCGCTTTCCTAGGTGGCTAGGAAATTGCTGGGTGAGCAGGAAACCGATTTCTTGGGCGGCCAGGAAATTCCCGGTAGGCCAAGAAACCGCTTTCTTGGGTGGCCAGGGGATTCCTAGGAGGCTAGGAAATTCATGGGAGGCCAGGAAACCGCTTTCCTGGGTGGCCAGGAAATTCCTTGGTGGCCAGGAAATTCCTGGGAGGCTACTGCTACCCTGAGGCCTTCCCTCACCTCCTTGGTTGTAGACGTGAATGAGTATTGCACGTGGAATGCTAAACCATGGTTCACATGGTGTAGCATCCAAGTTGTTCGCCCCCAAGGGACGGACACCATGGGCCTTCACGCCCATTTGCGTGATGGGGCGCCCATGGTGTGTGTGGGGTCTTTCGCGGGGGGTCGTTTTTGGGTGGAGAGTGGTGGCATGCTGAATCCCTCACTGAGGGAAAAAAGGCGGCACACCCGTGTGTGCAAGGGTAGGGCGGTGGAGGGTTGGGCATGCAAGGCCACCCCCCAAGCCCCGGTGTTGTTCAACACCAGGGCACTGCACGCTCCATTGCCATGGGAGGGCGAGCGATGCAGCGTGATTTTTTACAGTGCGGGGGGGGTGCTGCACTGCACGCCTCCGTGGCGGCGGCAGCTGGTGGCCATGGGTTTTAGGGTGCCCAATGCTTGCTCTAACCCCTCCAGTTAGTGCGCACTAACCTGTGCTCTAACTAGTTATCGCGGTAGTCATCGCGATCTAACTGTGTGCTCTAACTAGTTATCGCCGGGGGTTATCGCGTTTTAACTAGTTATCGCGGGGGTTATCGCGGGGGTTATCGCGTGGGTTATTGCGTGGGTTATCGCGCGTGTTTTTTGGGCCCTTGCTTCAAAACCCTGCCTCATTTCTGGCCAGGCCCTCTTATTCTTCGTGGATAATGCTTTTAACGAGGCCCCGGAGGCTCTGAACTCAGCTAACCTCCGGCGGTACACCAATGTGCAGTGCCCCAAGGCCCGGCGGCGGCGGTTGAAGGCTGTTGAGCGACTGGTGCGAGTTCTATTGGGTGATCCCAACATTGTGTGTGGCACCAACACCAAAGGAGAACTTTGTTTAAGTGGTGGGGCGTGCACTGCCCTGTCTGGCCCACTTGGTGGCCATCTTGCCTTCACACTTCAGGAGCATGAGGCCCTGAGCATGCTACGCTTGGCATGCAGCATGCATCTTTTTCATCGGGCCCTTTTGCGCATCTCGCCGTTGCACACAACGGGACCTAAGGACCGTTCGGCAACGGGTCATGCCCTACTTTCCGCAAGCAACCATTGTAAAGTCTACCACACGCCGCAACAGGGCAGCTGCCCATGTGCCTTTGCAGTCAATTGTGCAAAATGCAATATCTTTGGCCCGGGTTATTGGGAAAGCCCCCCGTGGTGGCGTTGCCATTGTTGTCATTTCAGTTGATGCGACTTCGTTGTGGAAGGCATCCTCTACCCGTGCGGATGTATGGGTTAATGTATGGGGGGGGGGGCAAAGTATGCTTCGAAGATGAAGCTATGGGCCTCATGGTTTTGTATGGATGGCGGGGATGAACAGGCTTTTTTGAGAAGCGTGGACATCTCCGCCAACCTCAAACAAGAGGTGAGGGATGTGGAGGAGGACGTTGTCCTCGTTCAAAACCAATTTTTGACTTGCGCTGTCATTTGGACGGGGGATGGGAAGGGGATGCAAGCGATTCTTAGGCGTCGCAAGTTGCCCACCCTCTAGGACCACGTATACGCGCGATGTGACAATATTTCACATTTCTACTTTGAGTATGCCATTTGACATATGTGACCAAGGTTGTTGGCAGAGCTGTGTGGCACCCGTTGAAATACGTGTTGACGTGTTAGCCTTGTGTATCCACTTCTTCTACTGTGTTGTATTTGACGTTTTTCTGAAGCTGGCCGAAAATGAGGCCAGCTTTTGGGTAACATTGCAAAAAACTATGTGAATATGCAGTTTTTGACCCTTCTGGCCGAAATTTCGGCCAGTTTTTTCGTTTCCTAGTGAATAGGCATAGTTATTTTCATTTTTCTTAGGGCTGGCCGAAATTTCGGCCAGCTTTTTGGTCTGTTCACCATTCAAGCACTTCTATTCCGGTTTTTGGTCGGTCTGGCAGAAATTTCGGCCAGCTTTTCCTATTTTCGAACATTTAACCAATTATTTCCCCTTCTAACACACCTGGCCAAAATTTCGGCCAGCTTGCAATTGTCATTGTTCATGAGTATTACACCTTACACTCCTACATAACTGTTTTCTTGTCTCAGCATTAATGTCTTCTGCGCTTCTGTCAACGTTGTACATGTTGCAGTTACTGGTGCTTTTGCTACTACAGCCAAAGGGCTGTTGCGAAATGCATTGCGTGGTGGGACTCTGCAAAAGCTTTTGCAATTCTGCCTCATGTTGCGGAAGAATCGTAGGAGCCGGCACTCCATGACACAGTTGAAGGCTGCCGCCACTGAGAAGAAGCCCCCACGATGGTACATGACATTTTTGTCACAGTTCCATGCCCTATACTGCCTGCTGTGTCGTATGGCCCTCCCATACTCTAACTGTAGGTCTGGTTACAACTGGGGTATTATGTCCTGCCGCCAATGCCGTAAGGTAGGAGTCCTTGGTCAGTGTAACACCAAACAGGAGTCCATTCACCATCGTGCTGGACTAGCAGCACACAACTTGTGGAACACCATGCACCGTAGGCAAGTTTGTATATGGTTTGATAACCTCAGGCGTTACAGGTCGGGAGCTGATCCCCATTCACCCGACTTAACCCTAACGTGTACAGCTGTTGCTGTTTTGCACACTACTGCCCTACCTGCATACCGGGGTGTGCCGGAGCTGGCCGAAATTGAGGCCAGGGTACCAAAGGTTGCAGATGACATCTATCGCTCACATAGAGCATTGTTTGATCGTATTGAATATGCCAATCAAGGTATTTAGAGAGTTTGGGTTCGTGCTCCTTTAGATATTGCCAAAAAAATGTTCGTTCCCTCAACTAGAGACCCTTTTCCTGTCCCAGCTCCGCTCCGGCACACACAAAGAGCTTTTGCAACTCGTGGTTGATTTGTCATGTGTGGAACACCGCACCACACATTGTGTTCCGCTGCTTGTGGACATGAAAATACACTTTGCCCTACTTAAGCCGTGTTATGGTGCAGCTCATGTTCCATGGAATGTACCACAACTACTGTTGGCTTTTCCTTTGGTGTACGGAGTATTATGGCATAGCTATAAGTACTGCGTTAAATTGATCTACAGGGCGTTCGTGCCGTTCATTAAGTTTTTGGAGCAGGGGAATAGCCTTCAGGTTGGGTCTATCCTCCCTCGCAAGGTCAAGGTCATTCATATGGAGAAGACGTTGCTTGGACTCATGCTAGCCACATCGTCCAATAGAGGCAGACTAGATGAGCGCGTAACTGCCCTGCTGAGTAGCCAGCGGGACTTGACACCCATTCAGCGCAAGGGTTTGCGTATGTTATTAGCATTTAAGGCTTTGCTGTACACATACTGTCCAGCTGCTTTCAGCATTGGGGCTTTGGTTCTCGAGTGCAACGGGGAGGGCCGGGGGGCAGGTTCCGGGATTGTTGCTAAGGAGGCACTTGAGATGTCCCTACTGCTCATGCTGAACATCGTAAAGCCTGAGGAGCAGTTAGCCACGGAGTATGTGAAAACCACTGCTGTTGCTCTTTTGTTTTGGAGTCGGTGGCATTCCGCCTCCCTAGGGTGTATCCACTCTCAGGAGCTGGGTGAGGCACTTCTGAGTCGGTTCTCGGCCCACTATCGCCGCGACATTGCTTGTACTAGTGTCCAACAGTCGTCTGATTTGTTTCTGACACTTCCCCCTGTCCAACCGGGAGAGAAAGTTTTGCATGGTGTGCTGACTGAGAGATCCTGGCAATGTTCTCTGCCAATCTTAAACAATTCATCTTGACAGCCCATACACAGAGCCTGCCCATATGTGTTCCCGTTCCGGACTATAAAGTTGAGGTGAGAAGACTGGATGCAATTGAGGATCCGACTTTCCCCGGTACAATGTCTAGGACACAAATCACCACAGACCGGTTAAAAGTGGTTCTGTTGCATGCAATGCAAAATCTGGTTGCGCGTACCAGGGTTCCTGAGGGTGTTGAGGATTTTTTACAGACAAATGCACCCGCTCGCACTGCTGCCCAGCAAGGGGTATTGCGTAGTGCACATGCTTCTATCCGCGCTGCCAACGGTGCACCGCCTGCTGCTCCTGCTGCTGCTCCTGGTGCTATTGCCTTGCCCCCAAAGCCACCCCCAAAGCCCCGAGCCAGAGCCCCCCCAGTACGCCCCCTAGCCCCCCCCCCCCCGCCCAGTACCCCCCCCCCCCGCCCCTGATGATTCCATTGCCATCAACTCTTGTGATAGTGACCGGGATACCCTGGAACAGAGGGGAGAGAAAAAATAGGCAGCCCCCCCCCCCCCCCTGCACTGGAATGCAGTGGTCTAAATGTGAAACAACACTATATTTCGGTGATTGAATATCTTTATTCTGAAAATCTTTGTGTTTCCAGAAATGCAAATAATGGCATATATTTGAAATACACACCTTGTTTTTGCATGTTGCTACCAAGGGGGTTTGGATACCCAAAAAATAACACCCATTTTCACATCTTTTTCCCCTCACTACAACATGGACTTCCGTGGGCCATAGCGCCAGGTGGGGGGTGGGCAACTTGTGACGCCTAAGCAATGGGGGGGGCTGGGTCTAAGTGTTGGTTGTGCAAAGACCCCAATGGCATTGTTGAGCAAATGGGGCTGGAGTCCACCTCAAGATGGGGGGCATTGTTGAGAAGTCTGACCCCTGATAGGCGGCCGGGGGACTACCAACATGCAGCATGCCGCCTTCTAAACGGCATTGCAAAGCGCACTGAGACCAGGTTGGGGAGACTCAGGTTGGTCCCCCACCAGGTGGATCCATTGGTGCTTGGCACATTCCACTTTTTTTGCCGAGAAATGGAGGAACATTTTTCAGTTTTCCTCCATCCCAACGGAGTATCGGCATGGGCCTTACAGGAGGAGGCTCAAAAATTGTTTTAAGGGTTGGTCCTTGGTGAGGCCAAGTTTGTCCCTCCGCCACATGCACCATTGCTTGTCCATGAACGCCCTAGAGCGAGGGCTTTTGGGACTGGAGGCAGCCAAGGCCTTAGACATTGATGACTTTGTATGAAAAAAGACCATACATGCTTTGTGCCAAGTGTTTTGTGTTGTTTGTCCTAGGGAGGGATGGAGGAGGGGTGCGCGATAACTACACGCGATAACTACGCGATAACTGAGTTATCGCGCGATAACCAGTGCTCTAACCAGTTAGAGCAAGCTGCTCTAATTGTGTTCGAACGCTGTTCTAACTGTGCTCTAACTCTTTGACCCCCCCCCCCCCCGAAAAACCACCCCTACGATGCGGGTTATGTGGGGAAAGAAAGGGGATGGGGGGTTTTTGAGGGTGTTGAATCCATTTTTTTAGGTGGTTTGCCCCGAAATTGAGGCTAGGTGGATGTTCCGGAAATTGCGTTCTAACTAGGGGTTCCGCACCACGGCCTAGAACGCTGTATCTCCTTGCCTTCATTTGTTGCACGTCAAAACTAGTTTTGGCGTGCGTCAAAACTAGTTTTAGCTTGTACTGTAGTGCAATGTAGCTTAAGACAAAACTAGTTTTAGCGCACGTCAAAACTAGGAATAGCGCACGTCAAAATGCGCTTTTTCCTGTTCTCCTTCATTTTTATAGTCTTCTAGATGCTCCAGAAGAAGGGGAAGCCAAAGAAGGCAGGACAGAAGGGGGGGAAGGAGGCCACAATCAACGTGCCCCACGCGGGCGCCAACGACTCATCGTCCGATGACGACAATGAGGCTTGGACGGTCGCGCCGGAGGGGCCGGCGGGTGTGGTCCGCACCATTGTAACTACGAAGTAAAGGCCCAAAGTGTTTCTCAGGTAAAAACGAGGTAAAAACCATGTAAAATGGGTAAAAAAATCAATAACTTGCTTTGTGCGTGTTTGCTCGCCTTGCCCTCTCTTATGATGTGTAACCGACTTATTTGCATGCAAATAGGCTGAAATACGGGTGAAAACGGAGGTGTTTTGCCACTTTTACGTCTCCCGCACCACAAGACCACCATGTACATGCAATTATTTCCCTTTGCTACCTTTTTGCGCGCGTAAAAGGGTGTATGTGCGTGGTTACTATAAGTTTAGGTGAGACGCAAAAAGGGTAATTTACACACGCAAAAGGGTTTACTTACTTGTCTCATGAATTCTGTTGCGGACGCAAATTAGGCCTTTTGCGCACGCAAAATCCATGTAATTGCCTCTTCACTCTTAGGGGCTTCTCTTTTATGGGACATGCCTGGCAAGAAGACCAGAGCCAAGGCCGTTGTCCAAGCCCCCGGGGACCCGCAACCACCGCCCAAGCCCGCACCTCCTCCCCGCAGCACCCATGAGCCCACCCGGCAGGTTGTTGATGAGTATGTGAAGGTGGTGGGTGCGGAAAATGTGGCGGGATCTGGGATCCAGGTGTTGGATTGTGCACTCTCGGTGAACGAGATTAAGGGGTTGCCGGCTATCCCCGAGGATGTTTGCTCGGTGAGAGCGCGTCTGCAAAAATTGCAGCAGGAAAAAGGTGAACTCTTGAAATACTTGTTGAGAGTCAATCTGCAGGCCGGTCCAGTTGCTTTGTCCAAGGGCCTTTTTAGCATTTTTGCTCTAGGCCTATACCACTGGTTGAGCCGTGCCCCAATGGGGATATTCCTGCAACTTAGTGCAGAGACCTTAACGGCATTGTTTGCCATGATGCAACGTGTCCAAGGCCCCCAACGGCAATATGTGTCGGTGTACAATGTTGCGGATGCGGACCGGAAAAAGGAGGCCGGTAACCGACGGATGTGGTCACACCCCGTCAAGGTGAAACATTGGGCAGAGCGCCTCGATACGGACACGCACATTTTTTTCCGGGAGTTGAAATTTCAGGACCGGTTGGCCTACGGAGCGATTCAGTCTGTGGGTCGGCGCGAGACCTTGAAAGGACCGTCCATCCCTGATTTGACGCAGCACACAATTTTTGTAACGCAGGACGAATTTTTTGCGCTTGGCATGGGTTGCCCGTCGCCAGACATTGTAGTGAAATACCCTGTGTCTTGGCATCCGTTGCCGGATCCGCCCTCTAGGACCCCCGAGGAATATGAGGCCACACGCTACCGTTTGGTGGAGAACGTTGTGCGAGGGGACTTGGTGGATCAGTTATGTACCGTGCTTTTGGAGGAAGATGAGAATTGGCCGGGGAGACATTCTCCTTCAGGGCCACAACCAAGGTGGTGGGCGCCGGCAGAGCGCCCCGGGAACGGTGAACAAGTGGCTTCCCTCGGAAATCAAGTGGTATTTGCGGCGCATTTTGGCAGACCTTTACCCGGTGCTGGATGACCTGGCGGACCGGGAGCCCCGTTTGGTGGAACGCATGGAAGCCCCCCCCTTGGCGGGGCTACCAATGGCCGCACCGCGATTTCATGCTTACGTTGCGGGGTGCCGCGGACACGAGGGTGGTTTTCGTATCCTTGCAGGATGATCCCCCACAAAAATTCCTGCAAATTGCACCGGGGACGAGCCATGGCTACCAAACGTCCCACACGTGGCATATGGTCCAGCAAAAGCAGGGCAGTGTTTTGCTGATGGATGGGACGTTGATCCATCGTGGAGGTAGTGGGCCGGGGAGGCCGATTTTTTTCCCCTTGGTGCCGGAAAAAATTCCGCACACCCCCACATGTGGTGGAACCGGAGAATTTCCCGGACCTGATGTTTGTTGACCCGGAGGAACCGGAGGAGGCAGAGGCGGAGGAGGTCCCCCCGGCAACCTCTTCGGGCAGTGATTTGCAGCCCCCTGCACCACTTGCCCCAAGTTTGAGTTGGTCGGCGCCCCTGAAAACGCCCCTGGGGTTGGAGAGGAAAGTCCCCTACATGGGTGATGTGTGGGTCATTGGGACTGGCATTGGGACCGCTGCCATTAGCATGTGCCCATTCACAACAGAAGGACTGGGGCCGGAGGAAGAGAATGCCGAGCGGTGCTCGATGCCCTGGTACCACCGCTGGGGGATCCCCCCTCCCATGGCGGACAACATGGTGCGGGTCCCCGTCGCCCCCGCTGCGTCTACTTTGGGTTCTGTCCCAGCATCCTCGTCCTCACCCTCGCACCCAGCGCCCGTGAGATGCAATGGGCTTCAATGGCGATGCACTATACCGCCCCAATGCCCAGCATGCAAGCCGAGTCGGACGGCAAAGTGAAGTGGAACGGGAAGAAGAAGGAATACATGTGCCCATGTAATGAGAAGGTGTGTAATTACCCCGTTTTTGCGTGCGTAAAATGCATCGTTTGCGCATCGGCGATACGCATGACAAGGACGCAAAATGGGTCATTTACGCACGCAAAATAGGGTATTTATGTCGGTGCCTAATTTCCATTTGTGACGCAAAATGGGTCATTTACGCACGCAAAATAGGTTATTTACTTCGTTGCCTGATTTCAACCCGGGACGCAAAACGTGACATTTGCGCACGCAAAATCCAAGTAAATTGATGTATTTCCTCTGTATCTTTTAGATTGTCGTGAACTTCTTGCCCTTCGCGTTGGTGGATCCCGGGCCCGCCGACAGCAGTGCTAGGTTCGGCGTCGGAGCTGCTGCTGGAGCCCAACCCGGGGACTGCAGCAAGCAGCAACGGCCACGGCTCTGCTGGAGGACAGCCTCAAGCGAGTCGACAAGGAGACTGCGGCCTCTCCGTCCTCTGCACAGGCGTTGCACAAGCTGCTGCAGGACTACCCTGTCGGCGACATCCTCTAACCGCCGAGGAAGAAAGGAGACCTGAGCCCGGGACCCCGACGGCGGGGTCGCCGCGGTCTCAGGGATTTGGGGCCTGTTGAGCTGGCCGGCGGAGATCGGATGGTGATGGTGTTGGTGAGTGATGGTGATCGGATAGTGATATTGTTGGTGGGAGATGGGGATTGGATGGTGATGGTGTTGGTGGGACATGCCGATCGGATGGTGATGGTGTTGGTCGGAGATGGCGATCGGATGGTGACGGTGTAGGTGGAAGATGGTGATTGGTGACATGGAGGTCACCCAGAGGCAACTGTGTGGTTGTCATTCATTTATGTTCCGCTAGCGTGTCTTTCATTTCAAAAGTGAGGGGGGAATGTGTTGTTGTCGTTCATTTCTTTATTATCAAAATATCAACATCAATGTGTCGTTCATTTCAAAAGTGAGGGCCACCGGGGGGCTTGGGGGGATTTCGTAGTTGTCAGTCAATTGTTTTCAACATCAGTGTGTCATTTCTTTCACAAGAGCGGGTCACCGGTGGGTTTTGTGGTGTCTGCCTGTCTTCAGCGCCTATTTGGGGGGTTGCGGCTCTTCGGATTGAATTTTTGAATTGATCATCAACCTCTTCAACTTCTTCCGTTCTTCAATGGCCTACAAACATGTTTCAATTTTCGAGTGCGTGGGGTTTGAACCGGGGGCGTTACGTGTGCGAGTGTAGCTTGCATACCTCTCACCCACCCGGTGCCATGGCATTGCAAATGCCTCTTTTACCCCCTTCTTGCGTATGCAAAAGGCGCCTTTTGCGTGCCTGCACAACTTCCACCTGGGACGCAAATACACCGTTTTGCGTGCGCAAATTGCACGTTTTGCGCGTCGACTATTTATCGAGCGAGTACGCAAAAGCACCCTTTTGCGTGCGCAAAAGGCCTTTTTTTGCGCCGGTAACGAAAGTAGGGTAGGTACGCAAATAGGGGCGTTTACGCACGCAAAAACGCGGGAACTGCGTCTCCTACCTGTAGTGCAACGCGCTTGTGCCGCATGCGTCCCAGGTGTTCTTTTTTAATTATGCCGCTGCATCCGTGGCATTTCCACCACTTGGCCGTGGGCAATCGCAAAGGCCGTGGTCAGCGGATCAGCAGCTTGCAGCGTGCCGTGCGTGACATTGTGGGATAGGATTCAAATGTGCGCATGCGGAGTGGGGTTACAAATGTGGTGGACGTGTACACGGATGTCCCCACGGATCATCAACTCCATTTGGAGTTGAATGCAATGGCAGTGTTATGGTAATCGAGGAAGGAGGGTCAAAGTGTGCGGCGACTACATCACAGTTGGTCTGTACCCTTCGTGAACCGGGCGTTTGAATCCGAGATTCACGGTACCATGAATTTTACCTATTTTTGCTGTGTTTTGCTCGTAACTTGGTGCTATCGTGTGCTTTTGTCGTGCTATCTTCGCCCAAAGTAAGATCCAACAAATGTTTGCAATTTAGAGTTTTGAAGTAGCCGCATGGTTCAACACATTTGGTGAGATTCACGTGAATGTGAAATTCGCACGAATTTCATACGAATTTGTACGAATTTCGTAGGAATTTACCCTCAATTCCACTGTTTCGCTTTCTCACAGCTCTCAAAGCCTTTCTTCGCATTCTCTTTCGACAATGTCCCGCCAGACTATGTCTCAACCCGCCAGCCTGGCCTCCCGCCCCGACCCCGCAGCCGACACCCTCGCCCACTACCAAGCCCTCCCCGTCGCCCACCATCAATTGGAGGAGGCGACGTACCTCTCGGGGGCACTGGGGCTGGACGATGTTGTGGGCTGGGCAGCATCCCTCGACCCCCCACCCCCCCCGAGGTCATTCACATCGACATGCGCAGCCCCACCCGCAACTCCTACCTCGGGGGGAGGGGCTGGGCCACAACGTTGTGGAGGGAACTGCGCCGCCAACTCCCCTCCCTTAAATTTCTGCATCTGACCCCTCTCCCTTCTAGCGTTGACCAGCTCCTCAATTCCATGCGCACTAACCCTGTGGGGAAGCCTAACGACCACCCACGTCCATGTGTACCCCACCACTAACCTTGTCCATACCCCCCCCCCCCACTGCGACATGGTGTGCTTGCACGATCTTGCTGCAGGTGCACCGACCGACCACTCCTTTTTCCCCTTCTCCTGGCACCTTGCCAACCCCCGGTGGTGGGATGATTTGGGCACCGCCCCTTTCCATCCCACCATCCCCCCCCAGGTGCACATCCTCGACAACACCCACTCCACCTTCTACAGTACAACTTCTTTGCAATGGTACCGTGGTGCCTCAATGCCCCCCCCCCCTTCATTTCGAGTGAACCCCCCCTCCGCACCGACCCCCTTCCCGACCCCCCTCATGGGGTGATTGGCAACCCCGACCCCGCCCCCGACAGGGTTGGCCCCTGCCAGCCGCCCCTGAACTTTGTTGATGGGAACGGCTACATTGTGCTTCGGGGGCTTGTGGAACCACGGGATTGTGAGGTGGGGTGGAACAAGGTGATGAAGGCGTGGGGCAGCGGCGACGAAAAAGTCGTCGCAAAAAATTTTGAGCCCCTTTTCAACGCCGCGCGGAGCGAAGATGAGGCGAGGGATCTTGAGCTTCCCCGGTGTTGGCAAAGCAAGAGCAACTTGGGGTCGGGGGTGGGGGGGCCTCTCTTCAAGAAGTTCCACCCCCACCTCACCGAAAGTGTCCCTTAGGTTGGGGACCTCCACCCAATGACGCCGGGCAACGTCATCGTGGCGAGTGTGGGGAGTGTGGCCCAGCTCCCCCACTCCGATGTCGCCACCCACCCCGAGGTGCTCCCCCCCCAACAGCACGGACACCTCGGGGTGCCACGTGAGTAGCTTCCTCTGCTTGTCAGAGGACTACCAGGTGGCGGTGCAGGCGGGGACGGCCCTGGGGGAGGCGGGGGAGGCGCGTTGGTACACCATTCAGCTGCAGAGGGGGGGCATGCTGCTGATGGTGGCCACCACCCGCCACCATGGGTTGCCTGCCCTCCCCAACTCCAAGGATGGGCTGCGGGGGGCTCTTTTTAACTTGTGGACCCCCGACCGCGCGCACAAACACCACCAGCCCAACACCACACACCTGGACCCCACCCCCCCAAGGAGGCCTTGGATGTTGCTGGGGATCTGTCCAGCTGGGACTTCCCCAGCGTGGACCAGGTGTTGTGGGTGGGGAAGGGGGCGGTTGGGAGGGTGGGGTTGTGGGAGGGGAATGCTGCCCAGGCCCTCTTCGCCGACCCCCCCCTGAGTCGGTCCCGGCCGGCCCCCTCACCTACCCCTTGCACCCCACCTCCCTCTCCCAGTCGGCCCCGGCCTCCGACCTCGCCGTCATCGAGGTCGGCGAGCAGCGCATGCTGTTTTTTGTGGGCAGCGTGCACCAGCTGGAGGTCTGCAACGGGGACAATGCCGATGCGGAGTCGGAGATTCACTTCGCCATGACCGGCATTGCTCCCCCGGGGCGGCCGACCACGCTGTGGCAACTGGCGAACACGGCCCCAGCGTGGCGGTCGCCCAAGTGCGCGAAGTCCTGGGCATGGGCAATCACATGCCCATGTGAGTGCAAGGTGTGCTTGCTTGTGTGTTTGCTTTGTTTAGTGGCAAATTGGACGAAATTCACATGAAATTCGCACGAAATTCGTACGAATTTCGTACAAATTTCACGTCAATGAATTTCTGTGAATATTGAGGCAATGTGAAATTCGTACGAAATTCGTACGAATTTAGTACCAATTTTTGCGAATTTCGTCCAACTTCTTCGTTTTGTTGTTGCATTGCTTCATGTTTGCTCCCCCATTCTCAATTGGTGCCTTGCACACTTCTCCCTGTCTGTAGGTGCCGTCCTATGCGTGGTCGCCGGACATTCAGCACCACGCCAAGGCGCAAGTACAAGCCCCGGCCCCGATTGCCCGAGGAGCACGGCGAGCCGCCCGGAGGCACCGGTGGTGGACGGACCCCGAGTGAGGCCGGCTGTGCGCGCAGCGAGGGCTCGCGGCGCTCTGGACGTTCTGCAGGGGCCGGTAGCGAGCCCAGCACCGGTGCGGGGCATGCGCCGCGCGAGGTGGTCGTCCCCATGCCGTCCCGCGATGACTTGGGCGAGGCCCACACCGAGCCCCCCGTGGACCGGGTCACCCTAGCCCCCAGGCAGCCGGATCCGGCTTGGACGTAGAAGGTGCCGCCTGGGCCCGATGGGCAGCAGCGGAATCTCTCTGCCGTGTGGGACATGGTCTTGGAGTCCCGGGGGGTGCAGGGCACCCTCTGCATCTCTTTCCCCTGCCCCATTGTGGTCACGGCTGGATCCAAACTGCCCGAGGGGCAGGAGCTGGTGGGTCTGTTTGCCTACAGGCTTGTGAGCGGGCACTGGCGGGTGCCGACTGGGGTGTCGCGGATTGGGGAGGAGGGGACGGTGACCACGGCTGGGGTCTTTGGGCTGAATGTGGTCACGGGGTGGGACAAGCGGACGCTAGAGTGGGTGGACGTGGCATGGCTTGCCATGCGCGTCCATGTGGGGAAGCAGCGGAAGATGGGGGTAGCTGACGTCATTGACGTCGAGGAGCAAGACGACCCCCCCACCCCCTCGGCCCAGAAGCGGAAAGCCCAGCCCCCCCCAAGGGGACCCCGAGCCCCCACCCCCCCCGAAAGCCCAGCGTACGGCCACCCCAGTGGAGCGGGCGGAGCCGGCGGCGGGGCGGGGGCAGAGGGTGTAGCACGAGTGGGTGGAGCAGCAGCAGCGAGCGGGGGCGCGGGAGGCGCGCGCGATCAGCGCGGAGGCCGTCAACCGCGACCTCGAGGCCCGCCTGTCCAAGGCCAACGAGGACAGGCGGGATGCCGAGTCGCGGTTGGCGGACGTCACGAAGGGGCGGGACCGCCTGGCCACCAAGGTGAAAACTCTGGAGCGCGACCTGGCGACGGCGCTCAAGCCAAAGCCACCGGCACAGCCAGCACACGCAGGGGAGGGGCCTGAGGGTGCCGAGGCCCCCCCGGGTGCCAGGGCGGGGGGCGGGGGGGGGGGGGGGGGCAGTGCCACCGGTGTCCGGTACCCACTGGCCGGCGCAAAGGTCTGGCATGCCCAGGCCGAGGCATGCGCCGGCTAGATCTCGGCGATGTCCACCGGCCTGCGGATGGCCATGATGGCCAGTGGCCAGCATGCCGATGTGGACAGCGTGGCGCCCGACGCCCCTAGGGTGCCTGCCGCACTGGAGGAGGTGCGCCGGCAGTACCGCCCCCACCACCTCACGTCGGCGGCCATGGACCCCTCCTTTGTGAAGGCGGTGGCGGGGCAGAGCTCCCAGGGCTCCGCTAGCTGGACCTCTGCTCCAGGGGGGGGGGTGGGGGGTGTAGCTCACCCTTTAACCTCGAGACCACCTGTCTCTTCTAACCACCACAAATGTTATTTGTACATTTTTATATATGAATGTATGTACAAATATCCTGCCCCCCCCCCCCCTCCCAGGCATGGGCAGTTTGACCGACATGTGGGCATCAAAATCAATTTCTTGGGAGGCCGCGTGCAGGGCAAGCCGGTAATTTACGGGGGTTTACACTTGTTTCGGCCCCCGGCCACCAGGTGGTGTAAATGGGTGTAAATTTTTCCCCAAATGGCGTAAATTCCCAAGAAAAGTGGCGTAAATTCCCAAGAAAAGTGGCGTAAGTTCCCAAGAAATGGTGTAAATTAGTAGAACGGACGGTGTCACTAAACGGCTCAACCAACCTCAAAAATTCAAAACAGAGAAGCTCAATGTTTTGAAGGTTGGTTGCTTCGGCCTTGTGACCCGAAGTGGCGTTTTCCCACCGTTTCAATGATTGGTTTGGTGTTTGGATTAGAAAAGAATGTATGTGAATACATACTTATATATACCGACAGCCAGGGTTTTTTTTGGTGGGTTTGCCCATGGACTGCCGGGGGTTGGGGGGGGGGGTATGGGGTTGGGGATTGCACCATGGACTCGGGCTCGGGTCAAAAATGTGTTTCCTCCCTCAAAAACACAACTCATTTTCTGGCGCATTGCAAACAACGGAAAGGGCAAGAGGTTGTTGGGTGAGGGTAAGGAAAGGAGCATGCACACTTGGCGCTTGGTTGACGTTGGAGTCTTCTCCACCTCTTTTTTTTACTCCTTTTTGTTCGGCCGCTTTTTTTTCTTTTTTGGGGACCTTGCGAAATTTTTTTTTGCCGAACTGCCCCATTGCGTCAACCATTCGGTCCATACAATTTTTTTTTTGGAGCTCGTGCGGGTTTTTTTTAAATCTTTTACGGGGGCCTCCGTATCTCTTCACTTCTAAAGACTTTTTTTTTCCTGCACTGCCCCTCTTTTAGCGCAGTACAAGTGTGAGGGGGGTTGGGGGGGGGGGGTAACATACGTTAGTTTTGGTTGTATGTTGTTGGTTTCGAGTGTGTGGGTCAGAGATGAGGGTGGAAAGATCAAGCGACACACATCGGGTTAACATTAGTTTAGATTTGCGTTGATGCATGTATACATGCCGCCACATAGCCGCCTTGCTTCCGCACCCACATTTACTCAACAAAGCTAGAACAGCGTGAACGGAAGGAAAGCAAGGAAAGAAAGAAAACCCCTGAATGCCTCCTTCTCGAGCCTGGGAAAAGCTCGAGGCACGGATCTTCAAGCCCCTGAATGCCTCCTTCTCAAGCCGGGGTAAAGCTCCAGGCAGGGGTCTTCACTCTTCTTGCCTGATTCGGTCTAGTGTTCTCTAGCATAGGAAACGGGCAGCAACAAAGTTTGGATTTGACAATGGACACAAATGTTGTTCACAAATATTGGTAAGTGCAGGGAATGACATGCAAAGCACAAGAAAGCAAAGGAAGAAAGAAAGCCCCTGAATGCCTCCTTCTCGAGCCGGGGAAAAGCTCGAGGCAGGGATCTCCAAGCCCCTAAATGCCTCCTTCTCGAGCCGGGGTAAAGCTCGAGGCAGGGATCTTCAGGTGCCGGTCTCGGCGAATTGGCTACACGGCCCCAGCAGACTCTGCCACAGGGAAGGGGCATTTACACAATTTACATTCCAAAATGGACAAGAATCTACCTCACAAATATTTGCAACTGCCAGCAATAGCAAGGAAATCATGTAAAACCCCTAATTTACGCCGAATTTACAAAATTTTACGGGATTTTACGCCACTTTTCGAAGAATTTACAAAAATTTACGTAAATTTACAGCGTAAATTGCTCCGGCCTCCGGCTCTACCCCCATTTGTTACCAGCTTGGTGCGGGGTCTCCCACTTTTCACTGCCCCCTAGTAGCCACCAACTAAATAGTTGGTTGGGGCTGCCGGTGCCACCAAGCATGCAATGGACTTACGAGGCCTCATGCCTCGATGTACCGTCCACCGCAATAGGCAACCAATGGAGCCGTCGGTCCCCGGGCTGCATGATGTCCGAGGGTGGAGGTGGTCGACACTTGAAAAGGTGGCCGATGAGGTCAGGTAGGTAGGAGGCTGCACCATGGATGGCCGGGTCGTCTCCCGTATAGGCAGAGAACGCCGGGGACTCCGATAACGCTAGCTGCCGACGCATGCCGTACACCTGGTCCCATACCACACGGTACGTCATGCTCCCCACTAGGTACCGCGACTCCGTCCTAGGGAGGTGCAATGACCGGATCCGCAAGACGGCCATAATCAACCTTTCGTACGAATTTCACGTGATTGTCAGAGAATTTCTGCCGAAGAGAAAATTTGACTCATCATTTTGCCCTTGTTTGCCCTCACAAAGCAAGCACAGGATGGAGTTCATGGGTTACCACACACCTAGTCCAATGGTCATCATTCCGGCTGACACATAGTCAGCAGTGTAACAGATCAGGGGGCATAGGATACCCCGAATGAAATACAAACAGTGCTGAAGAAACTTTCGCAAAGTGGGGGTGCGCAAGGCCGCAACCGTAAGTTTTGGAGATACGGGAGGGAACGATAGGCAGTCCCTTTTTTTTTTGTGTGCAGATGGGAAAGCACAGGTGCTCATGGCGGGTTGCCAAAACTGGAAGGCGGAATCCCCTGGTGCCACCGTGTGTGGGGTCTGCATGCGTAACCGTGCTCTGTGCCTTGCTACCTTTGGCACAACAAGTGCGATAGACGGCAACTGGGAAGGGGTTGTTGCCATAGGTGCTATACATAGGACCATTACGAGTGATAGGCGAGTGCCTGATTATGGCCTCCATGGGGTCCTTCGTGTCCTGTTGTGTGGCATCAACGGGACACGGGACCTAGTTGTACAATTGACAGGGAAGGCACCGGCCACTGTGGCACGCACCATGCTCCAACCGGTTCTAGATGAGGCACGGCTTGCAGCACGAACTTGCACCCGTGCCTCATTAAATAATGACAAGGCAAACAGCAAGGGGAAAGTGAGGATGGAGTGTGCTGCTGCCATCCATTTCATGCGGAATAGGGGTTGGGAGAAGATAATAGATGCTTGCCTACAGCAGTCTACTGTGAGGCAGCATCAAGTAGGGGGAAAAAGTTGGGAGTCGGTGCGCAAAACGTGGTGGGAGAATTTTGCAGGCATGTGTGTATACGCGTGGCGTTCCGCATGGTTCTCCGGGGCCGACTTGGGGCGGCTCCGGAACCATAGCATAGCCATGGGCGCTGCGCACAATGAGCTCCAGTGGGGCAAACTTCTGTGGACGCATCTTTGGATCGACCACATGTATTATTTTGCAAAGAAGTGGAGAATCTTGTCAAAGTTCTCCTGCTTTGCCATGGAGGGAAGTCACCGGAGGCTGGAGCGCATGTTGCGCAACAGCGGGGGCCTAAGCCTCCTCCGGGGGAGACTAGGGGTGCAAGTGGTTGTGGACAACCACACCATTGACGATAGCCTTTGGTTGCATGCGTGGGATGCGACCAAAAAGGCACAACATGGGCAAGGGCCCATAAGTGTACAAACGTATGCAAGCCGTACAAGAAGACCGCTTCTAACCGACATGCAGCACCTTCAGACTCTACAGCGGCGGTTCCGGTGTGGCAAGAGACAGACATGAGATCACCACACAAACCCAGACCATTCTTGCCTGTGACCGGGGTGCGTGCTGGGGCGCCTACTAGGGGTGTGAGGACAAATCAGGGGGTGCACACCGGTAACATTTGTGTAAAATCACGTGAATTCACGTGAAATTTGCACGAAATTCGTACGAAATTCGTGCGAATTTCGTACGAATTCACGTCCATTCACGCCTGTGAATCGGCTACAGGCTTGCCGGGTTTCGGCACCTCTCGTTTTGGGCACGGTTCGGACATGATGGATGCTTTTGGGGCGGGACTTTCAGTAGATAATGCGTAACGAAGCTGGGGGAAGAATTTTGGCCCCTCAAATCCCTCGGAAGGATCCAAAAATATGGCATTTCCCCCCAAAAACCTCAAAATTTGGGTAAATTCACGTGAAATTCACGCAATTATTCAAACGGCCACTTAACCCCCGTTCACAAAGGGTACATCCACATCCACGTGGTATTGCCCATGGGCGAAAATGGTCTCCGTGCGAACGACCTTGGGTGCCCCCCACCCCATTGATATCTTGTTGCACACGCCCGGCGGCAATGATTTGATTGGGTCCAGGGTGAATCTGAAGGAGAAGCTGCAGCTTATGTGGTAGCATAACCCCCCGGTAACACAAGGTAACCAAGTTTTGGTGGGGATTTCCATTGATGGCACCAAACTTTGGCAACGCTCTTTTGAGCACTTCGCGGTCGGCGAGTTGGGTAGCCGTCTGCCATTGGGTTCATGGGTGCTACTCCAAGGCTCGGAGACCACCAGGAAAATTTGAACCTCGATGCGTTGGCTGTGAATGCGATGCAAGTTTTGAATGAGGGAGGGTATCCAACACCCGTTGCGTGTGTGATTATCGTTGACACCAAGGCGCAAGTTGCCCTCTCCGGGTGTCGGAATTTCAAGTGTAATGATCCTTAGGCACCTGTGTGCTGGCTTTGCGGGGGGAACCGTCTTCATTGTTTGGGTGCGTTTGGGCAAGGAAATTCAAATTTGCTCAAGGGTTGGCAATGGGGGGGGATGACATTGCCAGCAGTCCTCCCTTTCCAAAGACCCCCTGACTTTGGACTCCATGGGGTGCACCGTTTGGTGCATTGTGTGGGCAGTGGGTTGGTTAAGGCTTTGATGCATTACCATGCGTGGACACAGGGGAGGGCATTGGTTTTGGTGCAGTGGTTTCCGGATGACATCAGGGTTGAGAGCCGTAGGGCCACAGCGGCCAATTGTGGGCAAGAGAAGGTGGGAAAGAAGGCCGTGCGTTTGGAGCAAACTCCCGCGGCGGCATGGGTGAAAGGGCAAGGGTGGGATTGTATTGCCGACTACTTGGAGGGGGACAATCATTTCCAAGTCCCGGTGCAAGTGGGGGGGGTTACAATGACATTGACTGCTTGTTGGCGTTGTGGGGAGAGAAATTTGGAGTGACTTGTGACCTTGTGTGGAAAGAGGGGAGGTTGGACCTTCGCGATATGAGTGTGTTGAAGTGCTTTGTCCAAGATGGGGGCTGCCCACAAAGCTTGTGGGTTTGTGGTGACCCTGTGGGCCCACCTTTGGGTGGACCACATGTGGGGAATTGCGAGGGAATGGGGTACCCTGTCCACATTCAGTGCGTTCAAGGGTGAGGGGAGGCATCGGTCGTTGAAGAGTGAGATTAGGAAGAGGAGCTGCAACGGGGGAAGGAAGAAACGTGGGTCTCGCCTACAGGGGGCACGCCGAGCACTGACGAAGGGGTCGGGCCGAAGTGCTTCGGAACGACAACCTGGACTGGGCGTTATATGCCAAGGGGTTGAACGTCTGGCAACCTTCTTGGACCCGCCAAGAGGCATATGGGAATGCCAAGCAGTATTGGGAAAGGGTGATGCGTACGGGGAAGTTGTAGGGTTTCTCGCATGTTTGTCGTACAATGTTACAATTCTATTGCACATACTCTGGAGGTTTGGTGGTGGAATACCACTTGGACATGTGTGACGGAATGATTGTAACAATGCAAAGAAAGATCCCAGCAATTGCCTCCATGTTTGCTTGCACGCATGGCATGCATTGGACCTGGGATGTGGGTTTGTGTTTGCATGTAAGGGGTGGGGGCGGGGGGGGGGGGGGTCAAAAGCAGGCATTTACCCTGATGTTGCGTAGGTAAAAGGGGTGTTTTGCGTCCCGAGTGGAAAAAAACCTGGTAAGTAAAAGGGGCAATTTACGCACGCAAAATGGCCTTTTTACGCACACAAAAACCAAGTAAAATCCCTGAAGCATACTGCCGGGCCTCAAAGGTACAAGAGAACACTGCGGGTAGGGGTAGGGGACTACTGTGCGTGTTTCCAACATAGAACATGGAACATGGGGGTATTCTTAGCATGCCGGATTTGAAGTTCATACTAATTTTGACCAAAATGATGTTTTTGACCACTTCCTCATTTTTACCCCATTTTTGCGTCTTATTTTTGCTATTTACTGAGAAACATTACTTCGTAGTTACAATGGAGGTGCTTGCGGAGCCCCGGTTGGAGGTGACCCCAGAAGGATTTACAAAGGAGGTTGTGAAGTTGGAAGATGGGGATCTGAACCAGTGGCCACAGCTGTCCGTGCACATTGAAAACATGTTGATGGCTGCGGAGAAGGACGGTGTGGTGCATGTAGCAGTGGTGTACGATGCCACACGTGTCCGTTTGCCTCTCACCCCACGGTCGCTCACAACTGTCACTCACACAACCCACAGGCTGTTGGGTTCAAAGGTGGTTGCGGCCGTCATCAGGATGTGTCGGTCGGATTCCGATATGATCCACCGCCTCGTGACCATCGGCTGTGGCAACGGGCCGCGCACGACACGCACCGAATGCTGGGCCACGCACGACATTTCAAAAAACCAATGGGACAGCGAACCGGTGGATAGGCCGCTGTGCAGCTATTTGCAGCGGAAGGCGGCCGTCAAAAAACCCACAACGGCACAGCTGTACCTGCGGCTCACTTGGAAATGTGAAGTTGGGGCTCCGTTGGGGCTAAAACGGCTCATTTGGGGCTAAGTGGTTTTTTTCAAGGGGTTTCGTGTGATAACTTGTGGCTTTCGGGGGTGGGTTGTTGTTTTGGAATGTCCCCAAAAGGGATCCCAATCCCTAGTGCAAGAGGATTCGACTGGGGGCGTTTCTTTTTTTCGACAGCTCAGTTGACTGAGCACCCCGACTGAGCCGTCACTGAGCCGTCACTAAGCCGGCTCACTTAGCTCTCACTTAGCTCTCACTTAGCTCTCACTGAGCGCGCCAAAGGGCTCACTGAGCGCTCACTGAGCGCTCACTGGGCGCTCACTAAGAGCTAATTGGGGGCTCACTCGGGGCTCACTCAGGAGTTTCTCCCCCTTTCCGCCCTCTCTTCCCACCCTTGCTGGCCCACACTTCACCCTTTTCACACCAACATCGGGCCGCATTTCTCACAATGTCTTTTCTCCAAGAACTTGAGCGGGCATGCACACATACATACTTGCATACATGTACCCGTGGCGATAAACACACAAACATCCAAACACACACACACACTTCGTCAAGGACACAAATATCCAAACACATACACATACATACACCCATACACACGTCCACACACACATGCGCATGCACAAATTGACAGCCACATTCATTCTTGTGTGCAATTATCTTGTGTCTACATAAACACATGGCCACATTGAACCATGTGAAGTGAAGGGCTAGGGAGAGATGGTTACGGGGTTGGGGTTATAGGATATGAACCTAACCATTTGCGAGGGTGTTCCTTGTTGCCTCATGACAATGGCACCCCCCCCCCCCCACACACACACAGGCGCGCGCGCCATGAAGCACAAATAGGGCACAGAGGATATTGCTCGCGTTTGTGAGGTTCATCATACAACCATCTTGACCTACACCATGACACATTGATCCCCCTCCCTCCTTATCCCCTCCCGTCCCATTTTGCCATGCCTCATCCCCCCGCTTACCCCATGCGAACCCCTTCTCTTATCTTGCCTGTCGCGTCCCCTTGCCTTGCCCTTGCCATGCCTTCCCTATTTGTTGGCCATGGCATCGAGTGCATGATGGTGGCGACACTGACGATGACCTTTGCAGGTATGTTGTGCTATTGTGTGTGTTCGTGGGTGTGTGCTTGTGCCCATGCGCATGTGCGCAAGTGTGGATGGTTTGTTCCCTCTTGGTTTCTCTCATTTAGTGTGTTTGTATGTATGTTTGTGTGTGAGTCGGGGGGGGGGGGGGCTTGCTTGGATCGATGCGTGGGTGAAGGTGTCCTTGTGCGTCACTCTGAGTGTGTGACTGCATTCTTTGGTTCCTGGTTCCCTAGGTTTGTGTGCGTATGTGGATTTGTGAATGTGTGTACGCGCAGGTGTGTGTGTGTGTGTGTGTGCCAATGTGTGTGTGTGTGTGTGTGTTGCAGCTTTTGCAGCTCTTGTTTTGGATGCTGCTGTTGGTTTTGGTTGTGTGGCATAGGCTTTGATTGCGTGTGCATAACATTGTGTTTGTCGCTGCAGATGCAGGTATGGTCTTAGGAGGCCCTTTACGCACTTAGACTTCGTTGCTAAAAGGCACGACTCATGGCGATTTCAACATCCGTTTTTTGCCCCCCAAAAAAGCATATCATTTTTTCGGCCAACCCCACGTGGATTTTCATCGTGGGATACAACAGCCTTGCCTTTTGTTGCTTCCAGAGGTGTACGTATACACCCCCTATTCCAGGCTGAAAATTGTATCATTTAAAATTTTTGGGCACTGCAGTGCCCAAAAATTTGAAATGGCTTTTTTCAGTGGGTTCTCCAGTACACCTCTGTAGTCATCTCCACAGGTGATGTCATACTGCAGCAGCATGCATCAAAACTTGGCATACCCGTTATCCATGGGTCATCGCACCGCGGTGTTATACTCGGAAGGCCACGTACATTGTACCTTGCCCAATCACTTCCATTCCTGTCCAAATGTGCACTTGAAAATGGACTTCCAGTACTTTTGGGCACTGCAGTGTCCAAAAAATTTAAAACTCGTTATTTCACTCCTATTGGTTCCCATTGCGTAACACCTGACAAAGGACGTATGAATCATCGGACGTTGGTACTCATCCTCTGCTCATTGGAAATATATTGCCGGTTGTCTAACTGCCACCTTGGGGTGTACCCAGGCTTTGGAACGTTCCACGTCCATTGGGAGATACATTGTTTGGATCTTCGCTAGCTGCTTTTGGTCTATGCCACATCAGGTTTGTTTTGTGATAGTGTCTTTGTTTTCTTTGTCTCCTTACCTTTGCTGCCTGCGAACAGGACTTTTGTCCATGGATGCGGCTTCCTTCCGGCAGTTCCTTAGTTCGAAGGTATATGCTTCAAAGGAGGATCTATCTGAGGCTGTGGGTGTGGATAAGGGTGCCGATGCGTTTTGTACGTGGGTGTTAGATCTCCGGTTGGAGTGGAGAAGTAGGCGGTCTGTTGGTGAATACATCCAACAAAGGGACAGGCGTACCCTTAATTGTCTGCCGGACCAATGGTTCCGTGTTGCTGAGCAAGAGATTTTTAATATATGGTCTGTTCTACACAAGAGGTGTCGTCCACGTCCCAAGAGGGCTGTAGGTGTTCAACCCAAGAGTCGTGTGCAACGTAGGTGTTTGGCTCACATGGGTCAATGTTCTTACCATGTACCCTCCTTTGCAGTTCAAGGAGCAACTGCGTGCACCAGTCTTTGGCAGACCTTGGAAGGTAAACCCGCTGTTCTGTGGTTTGATAATTTTTATAGACGCAACTTCCGGCCTGTGCCTGGTAATGAGAACCTCTCCCTTAATTGTACAGCTGGTGCTATCATACTCTTGAAATGACCTGTCGACATTCTGCTGTCTTTTCCTAGCCTCTCGGTCTTGCGGCAGAGGATTGGGTACACTGCAGAGTCGTTGGTGCAGAGCCATAAAAACTTCATTGATGGCTTACAAGGGTTGATGGACGACCCCATCCGCCTTCAACATGTTCGTTGTCCCTTGGACATACGACGGGATAATGTTACCAGCCCAGCTTGGACCCCCTTTTTTCTCACCGACCTAACTGTGTCCGCTACCCCCGACCTTGTCTCTATTATTCACGGGCTCCAGGAGGTGCAGCAGCACACACAGCACCGTCTTCCATTGTTGGTCGACGAAAATATTCACTACCGTGTCCTTAAGCTCGTTTACAGCATCAGCTATGCTCGGTACAACGTGCCCCTGTTCATTACACGTACCCCGGTAGTGTACGGCACATGGCACCCATATAAATATTGTGTAACCCTGTGCTACAGAAGATTCTTCCCTTTATTTACCTATTTTTCCTATGGTTCACTCAATTTGGGCACTGCAGTGCCCAACTTTCCGAAACTCATCTATATGGAGCGTATGATTCTGGTGCTCTTGCTTTTGGCCCATAAGTGGCGCCAACCTTTGGAACAGAAGTTACAGACTCTAAGGGGTTTGCACCGACCGGGTAACGCTAATCACAGCACACTTCTTACACCGGTGCAAGGGTTGGTAACAGTGCTGTATGGTTACTTTCCAGCCTTGTTTATTATTGGGTTGCAAGTGAGGGATTGTCATTGGTCTACACAGGGAGAGGAGCACGCTGCAGGGCCATTGTTGAGCCGTTGTCTACACATCCTTCTGAGGCTCACCCTAGGTTATGAGAACAAGGTTGAATATGTGCGCACCATTGTTGTTGCTAGGCTGTTGTGGTCCCAGTGGTTTGCCCGCTTACCTGAGGTGGCACACAGTGAGGAACCGTGTGAGGCCCTGTTAAGCCGTGTTGTGCACTTAATGGCACAACACCCTGGGAACTGTACGTTGCAACAGGTGCATGACCTGTTTATACCCACTCCCGTTGCAGACCAGACCCCAAAGGACCTGCAGTACGTTAATATTCCCAAGGGCCTGCCACAACTGGTTGATCGTCGTTTCACCAGATTGATGGCGCGATTCGATGTTGGTGTTATACCCCCCCAGGTCTAGTCCAGTCAGAAGTCGAGTATCGTGCAAGACAGGTGGGATCCCGCCAAGCTGGATTTTCCTTGCGCACTAGATACGGTGCTCACTGCAGAGCATTACCGAGATCTATGTGCCAAGACGTTGCAGACACTTGTTAAACCTGTTAAAGTTGATGCTGATGTGATGACAGAGCTGGGTAGACACGTGCCACAGCGTCCTCCACGTGATATGGACACAACAGTAGCACAGGCACAGGACATGTTACGCGCATGTAATACACCAGACCGGTACAAGCGACGCCGGCCAGCACGCGTTTTTGCGCAAAGGGACCCCGCCCGGATACCCGCCCCCCCCAATGCTGATGGCAACAGTGACAGTGATGAGAACCCCCCCCCACCTGCTGGTGGGGCAGCCGGAGATCCAGACATGAGGGCTGCTGATTTTGTGGGTGATGATGGATGGGACCCGGACCCCCCCCCTCCAGAAGCAGTGTCTATTCACAGCGATGATTCCGACGCCCCCGTGGCTGTCCTTTCGGAGCTGAATGAGTTTGACCCTCGATTTTTACCAGGTGCATCCGACTGTGATGCTATTTCTGCCATCTGTGTTCAATCGTCGAGCGCTGCCAGTAGTCATCAACATTAGAAGCCTGTAAATCAACAATCTGCAGCCCTGTGGCCTTTTGTAGTGTGTCGTGTGACCCTTTGTTAGCCCCTTTGCTAAGCTATGCCTTCGCATGCCGAACTGCCGGAAGGGGATGAGCAGCAGACCGCATCGCAAGCCGTTCACACAGCATAGAAGACACGGGCGCAGTCGGGGCAGGCTCCAGTGAAGCGGACGGGGACAGACCGGGCAACGGAAACATTCCGGACAACGTGGATCAAAAAGGAGCTGGTCAAGATACAGCTGACCAAGATAAAGTTTGACACCGACCTCACGCGTGGGCAGACCAGAGAGAGGGACGAGGACTCAGTACTATCGCGGATCGCAAGCCTGAGGACAAATTCACCCTGTCGGCCTATCTCAAACATTCTCATATGGCGAAACGAAGGTACACTACCATCCTGTCACACACGCGTCGCAATTTTCACACAGTCTGGTCGTTTGGGCACTGCAGTGCCCATCTCGCTGATATCCCCCATCTACCATCTCCTTGTGGTGCATTTTTCTATCAGCTGAAATTCCCTACTGCTCTGGCGGGGCTCATATCCTGACGGCACTCCAAAGACTTCGGGGAGAATACTGTGAGAAGTCACGGGCACTGCCGGACTGGTTACAACACGTCTACTGCGAGGAGATCAGACACGACTGTCCTGTTGACATCCGAGAGATTATCGGAGGCGATCACAATGCGGTACAACACTCAGTGAGCAAGCTGAGTATGGGACAAGTGGCCGCTCGAATGGGGACTGAAGTGCAGAAGGGCAAAGCGAAAGAGATGCTGCTGGTGGCTCTGCGGAAGTGTGGCCGGCTGGGCGAGAAAACATCTGTGGTATGAGAGATGCACGATGAGACCACCGTTGTCAGTCCTTTGCGTACCTGTGGCCTGTCAAACACTGTATCCCTGCCAGGACTCAAGCTGGAAAAATTGGAGACCACTGGTCTCATTACTGCAGATATCTGGTGGCCGCGTGGCTGAGTTTATTGACACCTTTGAGAAGACTGCCGGTGAAGGTATTATGTCCTCTGAGCACCTATTTTCGTCGTCTTTTGGTGTTCATGGGAACTGCAGTGCCCAAATTCGATGCGACCCTAATTTTTGCACTGTAGTGCTCAACCCATACACTCTGCGGCCGTTGACGGGACTGCATGGCGACCAGATGGATGAAATACTGCTGTACATGGCTGGAGATGGGGCCCAGATCGCAGGACTACATGCCAAGGCCAGATTGTTGAAGCGGGACCGCCTGTGGGAGATGATGTACCTTCACCCGGACAACACGCTCATCCATCCTTCTCGACGTATGTTTATGGGGCGGCTGGGTCTGGCGCGATCGCTGTTGACCCCCCCCCCCCCCCCGAACCCACGACGTAAGGCTGTTTTGATCCCAGTGGTACCAGTGGTCTCCTGTTCTAACAGTGAACGTGCATGAAATGCAAAGAGTCCGCAAACTGCTTGCAAAGTCGCCGAGGGCCGCCAAATTGTCACTGGGGAAATGGACCTGGAGTGCCGAAAATCCCTTACCAAGCTGGGACACTATCCAGAAAGCACCGCTGTGGCAGGATGAGGAATGGGCTGACCTGAGGATTGCGCTGGCGAGGCCTGTCAAGGATACTGCAGTGACAACGACTTATAGGGAGAAATCAACAACTATCTGGCTCAACAAGCCGCAGGATGGGACTGAAGCAACCGGAGCTCGGGCAGAGGCAATTGCGTTAGTTCCTGGCAAGGCCATCCCGTATACGATTGCATTGAGGGAGTGCAAAGCGGTATGCAACCATTAGGCATAACAAACGGATGGATTTCGCATTGCTGGTCACTTTAGGCACTGCAGTGCCCATCCGTAATGAAATGTGCTTTTGACAACAGGTCTTCATTGAGTGTACGAAGGAACAAATGGACGATATCCATCCCCTGGTGCTGAAGGTTGCTGCGAAGTTGGTACCTGTGGCTATTGGTGGAATGGCGGCCGATGTTAAGTTCCTGGTTAATCAATTGCGCGACTCTGAGGAGTGTGGAGGCTGGCAGTATATTATGACCTCTTTTTTTGATCAGGCAGTCGGTCACCCGACCTATTCGTTCGAGGAGAGGACTATTTGCTTCTGTGTCCCCGACAAGTTTAGGGTGAAGGTCCCGAATATTTTCATTTGCGATGAGGGTGCATACGGCAGCACCATTGGTCTGGCAGCGGCTGGTTGGCTCCTGCGTGTGCTTGGTATTGTTCCCCGACGCGACAGACAGTCCGAGGATGAAGTCTGGCTCTCGCTTTTGACAGCATCGGCTGTATTGCCAGCACAGCTCCTGTCCTGCCTTCCTGAGTCCCCCTGTCTGGCACCTTGCTTCACTGGGCGCCAGGGTTTGTTTAACGAATTCTGTGAACAGCTAGCGGTGTATGTGCAGGAGATGGACTGTGTCTACTTGGTTAACTGGGACGCTTGGATGCCAAGGATTAGGGACTGTATGCCAGTTGTGGTGCAGCGGCCTGGGGAAGGGGAAGATGAGGAGGGGGGGGACGATGTGGAGGAAGAGGAGGATGACGAGATCGTGATGGTCGGTGGTGACAGCAAGAAGAGGAGCACCCCCAGCAAGAAGAAGCCGGCCTTCGACGACAGTGGGGATGAGGTTGATGATCCCCCCAAAAGGCCAGCCAAAAAGGCCAAGGACAGTACCCCCCTCAATATGTTTCACGCCAAAGTAGGTCAGGCCAAGGGTAAGAAGGCTCCACCAAAGAAGAAGTAGATTGCGTTGTGCGGTTGGCACTGCCTGTGACCATGTCAGTAGTTTTTTCGCCTCGATTTGCACACTGTCGCGCGTCCTGTTCTATGCAGGTGTGAGACTGGTGCCCTTTTTTCATCTTTTGGTAATTTTGGGCGCTGCAGTGCCCAAACTCCGCGACTCGCCCTTTTTTTACCCCTGCTGGGCCATTTCTTTTGTAGGCATTCTTGTTGTCATTTATTATTGGATTGCCTGCACTAGCGGCGCCTCCGTTGTTGGTCGGCACCACTGGTGGTGCATCATTCTTGACGCTTCGCATACAATCACAGTGACTGGGTCAGCAGACGCGGTAACAAAAAGCAAACCAAACTTTTGCATGTGTTTGCCTGTCGTCCTCCTTGCTTCATTTTTTAGGTTGCATTTTACGGCATGGTTTGAAATGCAGCAGCGGATGATTTGGAAGAATTGGATTTTCTTTGGATGGACACTGCAGTGCCCAAATTTGAAGGGGATACATGAATTTTGACTGGCACATGTTGTACCCCCTACACACAGTCATTTTGGACAATTTACACGTTTTTGGGGGTGTTCTCTGCAAAGCACAATTGTGCAATTTTTCAAAGTGGTTTTTCAGCCCCCGTTTTGGGGTTGTACCCATTTGGGAACTGTGGCAATTTTGC
Organism: Eutreptiella sp. 'Long Island Sound 2002'; assembly: GCA_964036045.1. Taxonomy (NCBI): domain Eukaryota; phylum Euglenozoa; class Euglenophyceae; order Eutreptiales; family Eutreptiaceae; genus Eutreptiella; species Eutreptiella sp. 'Long Island Sound 2002'. Next base: position 144,914,372 of record OZ038379.1, on the reverse strand, counting down.
TACGTGCGTATAGGGCCGCCTAAGATGGTTGTGTTTGTGTTTGTGGCTGTGGTTCTGGACTTGCGTGAGGTTGTTGCCATGGCTGTTGTGGTAGCTCTCGTTGTTGGTGTGGTTATCGTAGTGCCTGTGGTTGCGGCTTTGGTTGTGGGTGTGGGTGTGGGTGTGTTTTTGCAAGCTATGTTGTGTGTGGAATTGGTTGTGGTTGTGTCAGTGTGTGTTGCGCTGGCTGTGGCGAAGGTTGCAGTTGCAGCTTTCACTATGGCTGCAGCTGTTCTTTGGGTTCTCGTTGTAGCGGGGGGGGGGGGGGGGGGGTTAAAGGACTGCAAAGAGGGGGGCTCAAATTACCATCCACCCCCTCCCAAAAAAAACCCGCACCAAGTATACAGTGACAGTGTACAGTGACAGTGTACAATGACAATGTACAGTGAGAGCATACAGTGAGTGTAGAGTGACAGTGTAGAGTGCTAGTATAGAGTCTTGGGCGTTGTGGCGGACGTACTGTGTGTGGGGATACATTCTATGAGACCTTGGGTACGATGTACATCGTACAGTGTACAGTGTACAGTGACGATGTACAGTGACATTGTATAGTGACAGCGTGCAGTGGCAGTGTGCAATGTGCAGTGACAGCGTACAGTGCCAGAATACAGTGTGCCATGTACAGTGACAGTAGACAGTGACAGCATTGACAGTGTACATGGACAGTGTACAGTGTATAGTGTACAGTGACAGTGTACAGCGACAGTGAACCATGAGTGAGCCCTCAGTGAGCGCACAGTGAGGGCTCACTCATGGTTCACTGTCACTGTACACTGTCACTGCACACTATGTATTGCACATTGCACACTGCATACTGTGTATTGCACACTGCACACTGCATACTATGTATTGCACACTGCACACTGCATACTGTGTATTGCACACTGCACATTGCACACTGTGTGTTACAAGTTGCACACTGCCCACTGTGTAATGCACACTGCACACTGTAATGCACACTGCACACCTTGTAATGCACACTGCACACTGTGTATTGCACACTGCACAATGCACAGTGCACCGTGTGCAGTGTGCAATACCCAGCGTGCAGTGGCACGCTGCACACTGCACAGTGCGCCGTGTGCAGTGTGCAATGCCCAGTGTGCAGTGTGCAGTCAGCAATACACAGTGTGCAGTGTGCATTACACAGCGTGTAGTGTGCAGTGTACACGGCGCAATGCACACTGTGTACTGCACACTGCACACTGTGTATTGCACACTGCACACTGTGTATTGCACACTGCACACGCTAATGCACACTGCACACTGTGTCAGGCACACTGCACACTGTGCATTACAAATTGAATACACTACACACTGTAATGCACACTGCACACCGTGTATTGCACACTGCACACTGCACACGGTGTGTTACAAATTGCACACTGCACACTGTAATGCACACTGCACACGGTGTATTGCACACTGCACACTGCACACTGTGTATTGCACAGTGCACACTGCATACTGTGTATTTCACACTGCACACTGCACACTGTGTGTTACGAATTGCACACTGTAATGCACACTGCACATTGTGTAATACACTCTGCACACTGTGTATTGCACACTGCACACTGCACGCTGTGTATTGCACACTGCACACTGCACACTTTGTGTAGTGTGCACTACACAAGGTGTAGTATGCCGTGTGTGATGCATTCCACACTGCACACTGTGTAATGCACACTGCACACTGTGTCATGCACACTACACGGTGCACCCTGAGTATTGCACATTGGGTATGGCACAGTGCACCGTGTGCAGTGTGCAATACCCAGTGTGCATTACACGGGGTGCGGTGTGCATTACAGTGTGCAGTGTGCAATTTGTAATGCACAATGTGCAGTGTGTAGTGTGCAATACACAGTTTGCAGTGTGCAGTACACAGTGTGCAGTGCGCAGTGTACACTGCGCACTACACACTGTGTACTGCACACTGCACACTGTGTCATGCACACTGCACACCGTACAGTGCAAGCGCTCGGGCGCTCAGTGTGCAGTGTGCAATACACAGTGTGCAGTGTGCATTACAGTGTGCAGTGTGCATTACAGTGTGCAGTGTGCATTATAGTGTGCAGTGTGCACTTTGTAACACACAGTGTGCACTATGCAGTGTGCAATACACAGTATGCAGTGTGCAATGTGCAATACACAGTGTGCAGTGACACCGTATAGTGACAGTGAACCATGAGTGAGCCCTCACTGAGCGCTCACTGAGCCATTTGGCGCGCTCACTGAGCGCTCACTGAGCGCGCCAAATGGCACAGTGAGCGCTCACTGAGCGCGCCAAATGGCTCAGTGAGCGCTCAGTGAGGGCTCACTCATGGTTCACTGTCACTGTACACTGTCCATGTGCACTGTCACTGTACACTGTCCCTGTACACTGTCAATGCTGTCACTGTCTACTGTCCCTGTACATGGTACACTGTATTCTGGCACTGTACATTGTCACTGTACACTTTGCACTGTAAAGTGTACCCTGTATACTGTACTCCTCAGGGTCTCATAGAATGTATCCCCACACACAGTACGTCCCCCACAACGCCCAAGACTCTATACTAGCACTCTACACTGTCACTCTACACTCACTGTATGCTCTCACTGTACACTGTCATTGTACACTGTCACTGTACACTGTCACTGTAAACTTGGTGCGGGGTTTTTTGGGAGGGGCTGGATGGTAATTTGAGCCCCCCTCTTTGCAGTCCTTTAACCCCCCCCCCCCCCACAGCTGCAGCGAGAACCCAAAGAACAGCTGCAGCCACAGTGAAAGCGGCAAATGCAACCTTCGCCACAGCCAGGGCCACACACACTGACATAACCACAACCAAATCCACACACAACACAGAAACACACCCACACCCACACCCACACCCATATCCACACCCACACCCACACCCATAGCCGCAACCATAGCCACTACCATAACCATACCACATTTGGAGTGTCTATTTTTTTTTCGGTGTCTTATTTGCCATGCTTGCCCGGGTTGTCGACGCCCAGGTTGTGTGATGAGTTCTACACCGCCATCGTTTTGCGGCACGGGCCAAATGAGTGCCCCGCAGCAGGTCACGACCGGAGAGCCGGTCATCACTACCTCCGATTCGAAGCAGCTGGCCTACAATGGCATGTTCGATGCTGCCCAATTCCCTGTTCAAAGCAATCTTTATGTACAAGTTGGCTTGGACCCACAGAAGTCCTACACGCTCGAATACGTCCAGTCTTTGACTACCCCTGATCAACTTCTCAAGGTATTCTGGGGTGATTCACCCTGCATCGTGATCGTTGGGGAGGAGGCGCAAACAGAGGCGCTGTATAGTGTGGCCGAGCACATCACAAAGTTGCTACCGACGCTGGGGTCCTTGACAGTGGTGCTTCTGGCTGACCCAGCAGGGTTCGAGACGGCTAATTTCATCATGACAGCGCTACCGGTCCAGAAAGGTTTTCCTCTCTCAGCTGAGCGCATTTGGCGTGCCGACCGGGTGGTTTCCAGCTTCCTGAAGGGTAAACAGTGGATACCCTGGGTGCTACATACAACGCACAGTTCCAGATCGGCAATGCGGCGGGCAGCTTTCAAGAAATTCTGTTTGCAAATGCCTGGCCACGACCCAGTGCTGGACTGGTACCCTGTTCCACCGTGCCCGGCAACAATGTTAGCGGTGCAATACCACAAGGCATGGCAATCGGAACTCCTTGGCTGGCTGAAAGCTGAGATTCGTGACGAGGTGGATGTCCCAGGCCCGGACATCGAGCACACCAGGGTGCTGTTCAGGGAATTCGACAAGTCGGCGGCTGCGGAATTAGTGGAGCAATTCGGCCGTGCCCCCAGATTTGCAGTCATGGGTGTTTCCTGGTACAATGGGACACCGTTCCAGCACAAGCAATGGCGCCTGTCGGTGTTCATCAAAAAGGACCATAAGATCCAGCATGCTCCATTTCTTTTCTCGTATATCCTCGCGGCCTTCTGGGATATGGGGGAGATCTTGGGAGTGAGTACGGATGTTGCGCTGCAGGGGTTGGAGTATAATCAAGTTCAAATAGGTTTGACCGCGTCCGCAATGGAGCACTTCCACCCGGCGATGCTGAAGCTCAATGAGTTAGTTGGGTTGGTGGTGGTGGATGAGGGATCGGAGGAGTGGCCGAGTGATATTGACAACGACTCCACCTCAGCGGCCAGTACTGTTCTTGATAACTGTGGAGCAGTGACGAGTGTTTATGCGACCAACGTACCTCCATGGTACAATCAGTCTGCAGTGACTGCCATGATCGGTGCGACCGGAGACACGAAATCTGTTGCGGACCGGACGCGATTCTCTGTCGGAGAGCTGAGGACATGCACATGCACAAGAGCGACCAGCAACGCCATCGACCACCAAGGACCCCCAAGCCGGCTACGGCCAAGCCGCCGGAAGTGGAGATGATGGACTTGGATAGCGTGAAGTTCATGAAGCGCAAGCGGGGGGGTGCACAAGTGAAGAAATGATGTCTCAAGAATGGAACATCGCCCAGCGCATGGCGGAGCAAAGGCCACTGGCTCTGCTGAATTCTAGCATTAAGTGGCTCACAACGTTTTTTTTGCTGCAACTGACCGACGTATTTCAGCAGGTGACACCTGCAGCCCAGAAGGGGTTTTTGCCGGGGAGACAGATGGTTGAGCACACCATAGCAGTAGTGGACTTTTGGAACCAATCGAGTGATTGCATTCTTGTGGCAATGGACTTTGCCAAAGCGTACGATTCTGTCCAGCAACATGTGCGCGGTACCACCCCGGGAGGGGTTCGCTCCGTGGTGCAGTTTGAGGACTGGGCGAGCTCGGTGGGGATGGTGCTTACACCCGACATGCTTTCGTATATTCGACTGGCTACAAGGACACGCCAGCCCCCGGGTCATTTGGGCACCTCGTGTATAGCATACTCTCGGTTGCTTCGGCGGTTTGCAGCGCCGCCACCTCCACCAAGCGGACGAGAGGCCCAATTAGGAGTATGGCATTCCTCCTTATTCACGGACTCCAAAGCACGATCGGCAGCTTTGCCGAAATTGGTGCGTTGTGGATTTGCCTCTTGGCGTGAGGTTTTCAGCGACGGGTAATTGCAACTGGATGTGTCACGACAGCTGAAGCCACACCGACGAGTGGTTCTGGCCTCTACGGGATCTGCAGTATACTTGGTCCCGTCGGGCCTTGCGGAGTGGAGGCGGCGAGCTCCTTGTGACATGGGGTCTTGGCCAGCTAAGTGGAAGTCTCAGAATGTCTCATTTGCAATTTTGCGGGGGGCGGCGCCACCAGTCGCTGGCATGGGTTCTCGGACGTGGGGGTTGTTTTGCAAGCTGTGCATCCCAGGATGGGATTACGATTTCGTTCGCCGCGCTCTCTGGCGAAAATTGGCAGTGGCCAGCCAACTAGTGGCTATGACACGCTGCTACATGTGCGTTTGACGGCAAGGACGAGACTCACGCTCACCTGTTTGGGGAATGTCGTTTGGGACGGTTCGTGCACGAAGCTATCAAGCACACCTTTGGTCCCCCTCAGGACCTACAAGGCACTTCCATTAATTTAAGCTGTGATTTCTTGCAGAAGCACGGCGTGGCGCTTACAACGGCGCACGGAATTCTTACCTGGTCTGGAATGTCTGTTGCTTGGTATCAGCGATGTCATGCCGTTTTGGGGAAACAAACAGTCCCTTTGCACACTATGGTCGCTCAGTGCGTGTCTAAGCTGGAGTTTTGGCGCCAGTCGACCAACCTGTCATTGCATCGATCATCCATATCCCCTTTGTTGTCTAACCTTCGTTCATGGATTGACACTGGGTCCTTGGGTGCCTATTGGCACGTTCCGAAGGGGCCACGCTATCTGCTTTCCCTGACTGATTTTCAACGCGCTAGTTTGAAGAGCAAAAAGTTCTCTGATCACATCTCTAAGGTGTTGAAGGAAGTGGACGAGCTCCAGAGAGGCGGGTGGATCGTGGTATTCACTGATGGCTCTTCCATGCGGGTGGGGGGCTCGGGCCGGGCCGGATAGGCTGCTTCTATGGCGACCACCACTCCCGAAATGTAAGTGCCCACGTCCCAGAGGGAGAAACGCAGTCCAACAACAAGGGGGAGGTCAGGGCAGTCCTCTGTGCCCTGGAGGCTAAGTCGGACTCTGAAAAGATGACAATAGTGGTAGGTTCAGAGTACGTTTATAATGCGTTGACCAAGCACATTCTCAAGTCGGAAAAGGCGGGCTGGCGTTCCTCTTCGGGGTCTCTTTCGCACAGCGATATCTGGATCCCTGGTTTACCCCAAATGCGGCGTCACCAACAGACCGCACGTTTCATGTGGGTTCCTTCACACGTAGGGATAGTGGGAAACGAGGGCGCTGACCAATTAGCATAGAAAGGCCGCCTGTCCCACCCGTATAATTTGACTCGGTTTGCCAAGAGGCCTGCTTTTGATGAAGGTTTGACTCGCCAGGAGACGGACTTGCCTTCTCATTGTTCCTGGGTTTTAAGTGAGCCGGGGGAAGACGTGGAAGGGGGGGGGGGAGACCGAGTATACGAATAGTGACAGGAGTCTTACCAGCGCAAAGAATGATAGTGCGCGGGAGGCGGAAGTGTCGTCAGATGGTGGGACCGGAGACTCCACGGACAGTGGGAATGAGGACTACACAAGTGGCGGGGAGTCGGGCGACCAGTATGAGCGATTTTTGGCTCAGTTTCTGGGTCCCGACGGGTTGTCGCCGCACAAACGCACAAAGCCTTGACTCAGATAGCCCATACACAGAGGGTAACTCCAGCGCCTGACCTTCCAACCCTTCGCGCGCTTCGCTTGGGCGCATGCTAAAGGAGATCAAGTGTGCTCTTCAACCTTCTTATTTGTTCTGTTTTCATGGGTAGTTACTTGTCGTTGTACCTTAGTACCGGACGTAATGGTACGGGAGGCAGTGTGGCATAGTGGTTACCATCGTCAGCTGTCATCGCATAGATCGCCGGTTCGAACCCGGCCTGTAGCAGTGCTCCCGCCCAACCGGCCTCGCCTGACCGGGAACTGGGGCCCCTCCCGCTTCTGCATCTATTTAACCTGTCATCAGTTTTCACTTGCCAAGCAGCATTACATATCATGTGCACACGGCCATATAGGAAAAAAATGTGCCCAGCCACCTGCAGCAGTGCACCCCTACACCGCCCACGCACGATGGGAGGCTGCCACCCCACCCGTTGCTTGCCTTTGCCCGAGCCGCCGCTCCGCTTGAGCGGCGCCCCGGGCAGTGGGGTTCGAACCTGGGACTAGGGACGCTGGAGTCCACGGTGCTTCCACTGAAGCACATGGCACTGCACCCTTACTAGGACACAGGAATCACACAGCCGGCACGACATAATATTCCACCGCCTAACCTTGCACCCCTTCCCGCGCTTCACTTGGGCACATGCTAGAGGAGATCAAGTGTGCTCCTCAACCCTTCTGTTTGCACTGTTCTTATGGGTAAGTACTAGAGTCGTTGTACCATGCATCTCAGGTTTGAACAGCAGAGCTGTCAGTGACAATCTGATTAGAACTGATTTGAGCGGAGCCGGATCCTGTGAGCGGGGGTACCCGGTTAGCCAAGTATCCGACTCTATGCCAGCACTACCATCACCACACGCACAACGAGAGCTACCACAACGGCCATAGCAACAACCGCACGCAAGCCTAGAACCACAGCCAGAACTACAAACACAACCATACCTGCATCTGCAGCCACAAACACAATGTTATGCGCACACAATCAAAGCCTATGCCACACGACACCAAAACCAACAATGACATCCAAAACAACAGCTGCAACACACACACACACACACACACACACTTGCGCGCACACACATTCACGAATCCACATACACACACGAACCTAGGCAACCAGAAACCAAAGAATGCAGTCACACACTCACGAACACTCACGCACAAAGACACCTTCACCCACGCATCGATCCATGCAACCGCCCCCCCCCCACACACACACAAGCAGACATACAAACACACTAAATGAGAGAAACCAAGAACGAACAAACCATCTACATTTGCGCACATGCGCATGGTCAAAACTACACACGCACGCAAGCACGCACGCACACACCCACACACATAATAGCACAACATACCTGCAAAGGTCATCGTCCTTGCCGCCACCATCACGCATGTGATGCCACGGCCAAAACATACGAAAGGCAGGACAAGGGGACGGGACAGGCAAGAGATCAGAAAGGCTACGCACGAGGGAAGCGGGGGAACGCAGCATAGCGAAAGGGGAGGGGGGGGGATAATGAGGGAGGGGGATCAATGTGTCATGGTGTAGGTCAAGATGGTTGTATGATGAACCTCACAAAAGCGAGCAATGTCCTTTGTGCCCTACTTGTGCTTCATGGTGTGTGTGTGCGTATGGGGTGGGTGGGTGCCATTTTCATGAGGCAACAAGGAACACCCTCGCAAATGGCCAGGTTCATATCCTATAACCCCAACCCCGTAACCATCTCTCCCTAGCCTTTCACTTCACATGGTTCAATGTGGCCATGTGTTTATGTAGACACAAGATAATTGCACACAAGAATGAATGTGGCTGTCAATTTGTGCATGTGCATGTGTGTGTGGACGTGTGTATGGGTGTATGTATGTGTATGTGTTTGGATATTTGTGTCCTTGACGAAGTGTGTGTGTGTGTGTTTGGATGTTTGTGTGTTTGTCGCCACGGGTACATGTATGCAAGTATGTATGTGTGCATGCCTGCTCAAGTTCTTGGGGAAAAGACATGGTGAGAACTGCGGACGGATGTTGGTGTGAAAAGGGTGAAGTGTGGGCCAGGAAGGGTGGGAAGAGACGGCGGAAAGGGGGAGAAACTCCTGAGTGAGCCCTGAGTGAGCCCCCAATTAGCTCTCAGTGAGACCACAGTGAGCGCTCAGTGAGCCATTTGGCGTGCTCAGTGTAGCTAAGTGAGAGCTAGGTGAGAGCTAAGTGAGCCGGCTCAGTGACGGCTCAGTGACGACTCAGTCGGGGCGCTCAGTCAACTGAGCCGTCGAAAAAAAAAGTACCCCCCCCCTTTGAACCTTGACCAAGTGAGTATCCAAAACTTCTAAAAACAGCAAATGCACATTACCTAGCATGGAAAAAGCACAACAAACAAGCACAGAGACATCGCAATGCACAACTGAGCCCCAAATGAGCCCCAACTTCACGTTTCCACCTAGCCACCAATGAGCCGCAGGTACATGTGCCGCTGAGGTATAACGCCTGCAAAGGCCAAGTGTGGGTCGGCCAGGGGAGCATGGTTGCATTGGCGGCACCGCAGCTGGAACACATTGTTTGGAGCAGATTGTGCCGCATGTGCCCCATCCCACAAAGTGGGAAACAACGGCCAGCCAAGTGTACGTTCCGATGGGTTCCCCTGGTCCAGCAATCTCCACCAACCCACCTGAACTGTCCATAGGGGTTCCGGCCGCTCCAAACCAAAGTTGGAACAACCACGATGTCGCTGGCTGCCACCTCATGCAGGCCCCCTTCCCCCCGGAGATCCACGAGCAAATGTAGAACATTGTTAACCCGGATATGCAGACGTTGGAGGAGTGGCCTGTCCATGGTGCTGGTTATCCGGGGGTGCGACTGCAACCCCAATGGGACGCGGTGACTTGGTTTCCTTTGCCGCTCCACAACGCCTTGTACAACGCGATCTACGAGCAGTGGATCTTCTTGAAGGACAGCGACACCTTGGGGACGGTTCTGTATACCCGGCCAGAGGACACGAATACGCAGGATTGGGAACGATACGAGCTACTTCACCGCATGCACCACTGGTCCCGCGCGTACGCCCACCTGACGCACACGGTCATTGTCTGCCTTCAGGACCTTCAAGCCGCGAAAGCACTGCAGGTGCAGGTTGGGTCACATCGTGGACAGCACACAGCGAACAAGATGCACACGCTGCCCATGAAATTTGGGTATGCCCTGCTCATGAACGGGCCTTTGTTCGTGCGCTTTGGTGGTGGTAAGAGCAGGTACCTCGTCTTTACATTTTTGCCGCATGGGGTGCGCAAGGTTCTGCCGTGCGCGGAGGGTCCCGAAGTCATGGAGATGGCATGCAAGCAGCCTCCACTACCGACACCACAGGAGACGGAGTTCGACATGGGCGAGTGCACACACGTGCCGGTGCCGTGGCAGTATATCCCTTTGTCTACGACGTAGATGACAAAATGGGCGCTTCCAGGGCTCCAGAAAAACACCCTTGTTCTTCTAACCCTTCTGGGATTTTTTGAGGTAGCCCGACGCACTTGCGCATGAGTTTTTATGCGGTTCAGCCACTTTCAAGGAGAAAAGCACTTTGCATGTTGCCTCCCGCTTTGCTTCCACCGTTCTTTGCGTCGTATAGGGGCCGTTTGTTGGCCGCGTTTTCTACGTTCGGCTTCTGTGCTTCCGGTGGTGCTCTGGAAGCGGTTCCCTCATTTTTTGCGTTATCCGCGTTATACGCGTTCCGCTTTTCTGCTTCTGGCCGTGCTTCTGGAAGCGTTTTCCGCGTTCTCCGCGTCATCCGCGTTCCGATTTTTTGCTTCCGGTTGTGCTTCTGGAAGCGTTTTCCGTGTTCTCCACGTTCTCCTCCATACAGAGTGTTATTGTCGTTCCGCGCGTTCTCCTAGCTTACGGGGATAACGTACGGAGCGGAGGCGGGAGCGGTGGCCCAAAAATGGCGCTTTTGTGGACAAAGGAAAATGGGCCACGTCATGCATCTCTGTCGGCACATTGCAGACTGCAACATGTGGTTGGCGGTAAAGGGGCTGCAGTACACGGACATTGCGCCTGATGGCGAGGACAATGTACCAAGCTGTGCAACACCTTGGGTGCATTGATGGTGGGTCCCAGCCGTTAGCAATGCGAGGGGGCCGCGACTCAATTTGCAAATGGGCGACGTTGCGTTTGCCTATGTGCCGGCAGCCTGGGGTTTAACAAAACAACCCACCCTGGAAGTGATGTCCTTCTCGCAGATGGCCCACTACTGGGGGGCCCCGACCCCTGTCGACAACCTCCGCAACTCCTCCCAGTGGAGGGTGAACAATTGGGTGTGCAACTGTCAATACCAGGTGTGCACCTACCGTTTACCGTGTTTTGGCGCGCGTCATTCCTTGTTTTAGCGCGCGCCATTCCTTGTTTTAGCGCGCATCAAAACGTCATTTAGCGCACGTCAAAACGCGATTTAGCGCATGTCAAAGCGTGCTTTAGCATACGTCAAAATCCACTGTGCCTTGCAGTACACCCCTTTCAACACACGTCAAAGCACGTTTTAGCGCACGTCAAAACACGTTTTAGCACGCGTCAAAATGCGGTAACACAAGTGGAAACATGTTCCACGTTCTTGTAGGTCCATCTTGCAATTGCGGCCGTGAACCCCTTGTCCTACGGCGCGGGGGAGGACCCGAAGCTGACGCCAAGCAGCCAGCTAATCATTGCACCGCCGTTGACCTCGTCACCCGAAGGTGCCCCGGTCGGGGACGACGGGGAGGGCGACGCAGTCACAATGGATCCCACCACCATTTGCACGCCTGACATTGACTTCATGGAGCGTCGGCAGTTCAAACAGGAGGCCACGCTCCACAAAACTGCGGTGGAGATTACTAATGCGGATGGGCTGGTTGCTGAGAAAATGATTTTCACCTGCGGGCTTCGCAGCAACATGGACTCATTCACAGTGAGTTGCCCATTTTGGGTGCTAGTGGCGTCACGGAAGTGGGAGGAGACCTTGCTTGTCCTGTTGATGTATACGAGACACATATCAACGCATGTGTACCTTGTGGGTTGCTTCTTTGATGCCTTGGGGCAGTTGCAGAGCAAGCGATGCTTTGAGTGGTCACATGTGCTCGCGTGTAACGTGGTGTGCTCCATTGACGGCCATGCTTGCCCAGCGACGGCGGAAGCATGCGCGCATGCCTTCATGGTCCGCTGGCACTGTGAGCGGGACGACCGCGTGATGCGTAAGACCATAGACGTGGACATTGAGGAGAAATCGACCAGCCAGCAGCCGGATGCTGAGCAGTGAGACGGCGGGCAGTCACTTGGGGGGCGCAGGAAGCGCCGGAGGCCGAGAGTCCCGGCCACAATGAAGAAGAGGCCCAAGCCCCCACCAGTACGAGCGGGCCAAGCTGCGGAAGTGGCACCGGGTGTGGTGGAGCAGATGCGCAAGGCGCATAAGCGGGAGGTGGAGGCCCTGCAGCAGTCGCATATAGTTGAGCTGAAGCGCCTCGAGGTAGCAGGCCAGGCACGTGAAAACCAATGGCGTGCGAGGGAAGCCAAGTGGGAAACAGAGCGCAAGTCTTTGCAGCACCGGCTCCGGAAAGCCCCAAAGCCACCGGCCGGGAGTGGGACTGTGGCAGGTGTCAGTGACGAGAGGGACAACGCGGGGACGGCGCGATAACTACGAGAAGCCGTGGGCGCATTGCATGGATCTTTGACAAGCGCGGTGACGGCTTTGCAATGTACCTCATGGCTGATTGACACGTTGGGAAAGGAGAAGGGTCAGGCCTCACCCCCTGTTGCGGTGAATCAGTACAACAAATTGCTGGAAAAGTACAGTGTCGAGAGTATCGTCCGTGGGGGGGATGGTAGTAGTCAAGGTGAGGCGTAAAGAATAAACGAGAGAGTTGTTGGGAGTAGTGGGGTGTCTATGTGGCCCGATGGCCGTGATGTGCCCCGCATTGCCTCACTCTCTCCACCGCTTCGTTTCATGCGGAAAAAGAAAAGAATCCACACGCGGTCAGAGCACCAATAGAAGGAACGAGCAGCAGCTCGCAACGCACTGATTGAAGCCCAGCTCCGACACCGTGCTGCTTTCCGCACCTGCCAAAAGGAAGTTGCCCCAAACGGGGTGAGGTTGTGGATCAGTGAGCCGCCCAGCCGCGCCGAGGCGGCAGAGTATCTGTCGGTTGCCGCGAACGACATTGCGACGCGCACCAACGGCGCCTGAATGCGAACGGCCATCCATCGGAGAAGCACCGGGGATGCACCTATGGAATGTCTTGTGGGAAATCTGGTGGACCGCAGGCGACCGCCCAGCGGTCGTTACATTTTCGTGTCATTGGAAGGGGCAGGGAGGAAGGCACTACCTCTGGAGTCAAGGACCAGTGTGGGCACAGATGAGGGCCGCAAGTTTGTTCGCCTAATTTTACCGCACTTTAGCACGCGCAAAAACGTGCTTTAGCGCACGTCGAAGCACATTTTAGCGCACGTCACAACACGCTTTAGCGCACGTCAAAACACACGTTAGCGCACGTCAAAACACACGTTAGCTCACGCCAAAACACGCTTTAGCGCACGTCAAAATGCGCTTTGGCGTGCGTCAAAACACGCTTTAGCGTGCGTCAAAACATGGCAAACCTGCAAAACACCCACTCCACGTGTTCTTTGTGCCATGCAGACTGCCATGGCGTACTTGCAGTATCATGAGTTGGGACCCCGCAACCATACTACCCGCCGTGAGCGCCTAAGGGCTCTGCGGGTCCAGGTGCACGCTATATTGGGGGAGGATTGGGATGTGCGGCCGGTGCCCCGGCAATGGCGTTCACTTGAATTGATACGTCATGCAGTAGCTGCTGAACCTCATGCTGGGCCCGAGCTTTGTGCGCAGGCTGCATTGTGGGACATGCGGCGGCAAGTATCTTCCCTGCAGCAGCTCCAGTATGGTTTCACCACGTCCGGCTGGTGCACGCCCATGGCAACGGTGCTTTCGCAGAGACGTGCGTTCAGTATGCCCCAGGTCAAAGAACCCAGCTTCGAGACGGAGACGTTGCAAGGGTCCCGTCTGCTTCGTGCCCAAGTGCGGGGGTGCAAAACGTCGTTAAAAGAAAAATTGGAGGTGTGGGGGGTGCTCGGAGTGCACTGCGTCGCCCGATAAACCCCTACGGGGTGCACGCCGTGCGTTTTTCTTTCGTTACGGAGGTAATGTGGGCCACTCGGGCACCACAATCACATCGTGGAAAAGTTTTGGTGGTGATCGCGATTGATGGCACGCGGAGCCACAATCGGAAGTTCGTGCACTTCAGCGTGGGGGATGTGCGAACCTCATTACCCTACGGTTCGTGGGTGTTCATGCATGGTCCGGTAAAAAAGAGTGTCCTGCAGCGGTTGAAGGCGGTGGCCGAATTGAACGATGAGATAAAAGACGTACAACAAACAGCGTACATAGACAGTAACAGCTTCGAGTTTAGCGTTGACTTTGAGATCATAGCCGATAGGAAGGGGTATGTGGCGTTGGGTGCGTGCAAGGGGTGGACCACTGCCCGACCCTTGGCGGTTGTGTGTTGGTTGTGTGGGAAGAGTCATGAGGTGTGTGTGAACCAATTTGGCGGTGGACATCTAAGAATTAAGGATGAGTGGGAACACACAGCGGTAGTGTTGAGTGCGGTGAAGCCTAAACGGAGGCCACCGGAGTACGGGCTGCATGGGGCACACCGCATGGTGTGCTGTGGATGCACAGGGCTTTGCAATGCATTACGTGACGAACATGCGTGTACGAAAAAAGAGCGTCGCAGTGCGTCCAGTTCTACCTAGACCCCATAAGAATCGGAGCTCGAACAGTGACCGCGCAGGATGTGGTTGGGGAGGAGAGGGAGGGAGTGCACATTGAACACAGTGCGGCGGGGCAGTGGATTAAGGCTCGGGGATAGGAGTGCATTGCCGACGAGCTCCAAAACAGCAACGTTTTGCAACACGACATTGTGCATAACGGTGTGCGCGTGCCATGGGGGGAGGGGTTCAGGCAGTGGGGGGTGCTTTCCGGAAGGACTGCTAACCTAGTATGGGAAAAGGGTTTTTTGACAGCGACCAAGGTGAATGAGTTGAAGGCTGACCTGAAGGTGATGGGGGCACTGCACAGGGCTTTTGGACTTAGTATTAGTTTGTGGCCCCACTTGTGGGTAGACCACATGGTTGAGGTGGCAGGGCTGTACGGGGATTCGAGCTTGACGGCAGGGTTCAAGGCAGAGGGGAGACACAGGCCGCTGAAGCAGGAGGTCAGAAACAGGTCTTTAAAGGGGGGAGGGAAGGGGAGCAGGCTTAGGGGAGTGCGCAAGAGTTGCGGTGAACTCATCCTAAACGACAATATGGACTATCATTTGTTAAATGAGGGGTTCAATATGTGGGAACCGGCATGGACCAAGCAAGAGGCATACCCGAAGAACAAAAGTGCTTGGAAGTACATGAAGGGTGTACAGAAATGAGAAGGCAGTTTGTGGTTGTGCTCGTGCCATGTGCCTCAGCGTGCATGATCACGTACATGTGTGTATGTACCCAAGGAAGGGCTAGGGTTGCATTTAACCATGATTTAGCTTAGGACAAAACTAGTTTCAGCGCACGTCAAAACCAGTTTTAGCTTGCAATGCAGGGTTGCGCACCTAAGACAAAAGTAGGTATGGCGCACTTCAAAACTAGTTTTCGCGCGCGTCAAAATGAGGTAAAATCAGGGAAAGCCCCCGTTTTGACCGTGGGGTGAAGGGAGAACGACCGGACACGAAACACGCCGTCGTGGGGTGCTGGCGGCAGCATTTCGGGTGATTCAAAAGCGAGGAGGCTTGGTTTTTGTTAAAAGAACATCGTGGAATAGGGGTACAAGTGGGAGGAGGGCAGTAAGTGGGGTTCTCACTTTTTGCCTTGATTTGCCGCAGTTTGCCGCGTTTTAGCGAAACTTCACTGTCTTCGTAGTTATACACTGCCACGGCGATGGCATATTCCTTTGTCTACCAAGCGCAACGGAATCAACGTTTTTTGTTCGTGAATCCATAAATTTTTCTGGTTTGGGGAGGTTTTCGGACGTGCCGGACGTCGTGGAAGCATCCGTTTTGTTCATTTCCACCGTTTTCAATGTGAGAAGTGTATCGTGACGTTGCCTCTACCTTGGCTTTCATGCTCCGTGTGCTGCGCGTGTTACGCGTGTTACGTGTTCTAAGCGTTTGATTCTAGGTGTGCCTCTAGAAACCGAATAACGGGTGTTGCATATCCGTGCAAGGCGTGTTCCGCGTGCCGCGCGTAACGAACACCATGCTTCTGGAGGCCGGAACCCACGTTTTGCGCGAGCTACGCGTCCTCTTGTACCTCAGCCCTTTCTTTATGCCCGCACCCGTTTTCCCGGACAGCCACAAGCAGTGGCTTGCCAAGGGGGGCCACGTGGGCCGTTGGGGGAACGCGCCACGCTGAAGCACAACCAGATCAACTAGCAGACATGTATGTGATTGTTCAACGGGGTGGAGTACGGGTGTTGTGCCTTTTGATGTCTCCCACGTCGATGCCGTTCGTTTCACTGATTTGTTTCTTTTTCCGGGGCCGTGCCACACATTTCTTCGCAGCCGGGTGGCACGCAGCATGGGTGAACCGCAAGTAAGTCGGCAGCAAGGATCGCCGCGAGGATGAGATGTTCCTCACCAATGTGACCGCATATCAAGTATCCATGCATGACACGTGCCAGGTTCTTTTGTACGTTTGCACCGTCCCCAATGCCCATTTTCAATAAGCTGCTTAACCCAGCAACTTTGCTTCCTACAGATTAAGACGAAGAAAGGAAAGCCGCGCGATCCCGCGAAAGTCCAAGATTGCCCCGCCAAGCCGGATGGATGGTTCCAGTACACAAAGGTTGTACTGCGCGTGCTGCGTGTTGCATCTGTAAGTGATTCTGCCCCGTGTCATACGCGCGTTGCACGTTCTACCCGTTCCGGTGATGTGCCTCTCTTTCCGCCTCTCGGGCGCCGCCATCGTGCTACTCGTGCTGCGCGTTTTGCAGATCCAAGCGAACCGGTTGTGGAACTGGTTTGAGGGCGAAGAAGAAGAGGGTGAGGAGGAAGAGGAGGAGGACACATCAGCAGACGATGGAGACGAGGAGGAGGAAAAAGAGACTGAGGAGGAACACGAGGACGAGGCAGCCCATGGCAAGAAGCAAGCCCGAGGCCCACCGAAGAAGGAGCATTCCGAGGACGACCTGGAGGACCCCGTTGTGCCGGAGAAACAGTCTTCCTCTTCCGCGAAGGCAGCACCTTCCACCATGCTGCAAGTCAAGCAGGAGCCGCAGACAATTGCACAGAAGAAGAAGCGGAAGTCAGAGGAGCGGTGCCCGCCCAAGGTGCCAGCAAAGATGTACCCTTCGTGAACCGGCCGTTTGAATCCGAGATCCACGGTATTGTGAATTTCACCCAATTTTGCTGTGTTTTGCTCGTAAGTTGGGGCTATCGTGTTCTTTTGTCGTGCTACCTTCGCCCAAAGTAAGATCCAACAAATAGGTGCAATTTAGAGGTTTAAAGTCCCCGCATGGTTTAACACATTTGGTGAGATTCGCGTGAATGTGAAATTCACGCATCCAGATTCACGCAGAAATTCACGGTAGATTCACAGATTCACGAGAATGTAAAATTCGCACGAATTTCGTACGAATTTCGTACGAATTTCGCACCAATTTACCCTCCTTTCCACTCTTTCCCTTTGTTACAGCTCTCAAAGCCTTCGCATTCTTCTCTTTGAATCATGTCCCAGCAGACTATGTCCCAGCTCGCCAGCCTGGCCTTCGCGCCCCGACCCCGCAGCCGACACCCTCGCCCACTACCAAGCCCTCCCCGTGGCCCACCATCAATTGGAGGAGGCGACGTACGGGTCGGGGGCACTGGGGGTGGATGACGTCGTGGGCTGGGCAGCCTCCCTCGACCCCTCCCCCGATGTCATCCACATCGACATGCGCAGCCCCACCCGCAACTCCTACCTCGGGGGTAGGGGATGGGCCACAACCTTGTGGAGGGAGCTGCGCCGCCAACTCCCCTCCCTTAAATTTCTGCATCTAACCCCTCTCCCCTCCAGTGTTGACTAGCTCCTCAATTCGATGAGGACTAACCCTGTGGGGAAGCCTAAGGACGCCCACGTCCAGGTGTAGCCCACCACTAACCTCGTCCACACCCCCCCCCCCCCACTGCGATATGGTGCGCCTGCAGGATGTTGCTGCAGGTACACCGGCAGACCACTCTTTTTTCCCCTTTTCTTGGCACCTTGCCAACCCCCGTTGGTGGAATGATTTGGGCATCGCCCCTTTCCATCCCACCATCCCCGCCCAGGTGCACGTCCCTGACGTCACCCACCCCACCTTCTATAGCACAACTTCTTTGCAATGGTACCGTGGTGCCTCATGCGCCCCCCCCTCCATTTCAAGTTAGCCCCCCGTCCGCACCAAACCCCTTCCCGACCCCCCTCATGGGGTGATGGGCAGCCCTGACCCCGCCCCCGACAGGGTTGGCCCCTCCCAGCCGCCCCTGAACTTTGTTGATGGGAACGGCTACATTGTGCTTCGGGGGCTTGTGGAGGCACGGGATTGTGAGGTGGGGTGGAACAAGGTGATGAAGGCGTGGTGCAGCGGAGACGAAAAAGTCGTCGCAAAAACTTTTGAGCTCCTTTTCAACGCCGCGCGGAGTGAGGAGCAGGCCAAGGATCCTGGGCTTCCACGGCGTTGGCATAGCAAGAGCACCTTGGGGTCGGGGGCGGGGGGGCCTCTCTTCAAGAAGTTCCACCCCCACCTCACCGAAAGTGTCCCCGGGGTTGGGGACCTCCACCCAATGACGCCGGGCAGCGTCATTGTGGCGAGTGTGGGGAGTGGGCCGCAGCTCCCCCACACCGACGTCGCCGCCCACCCCGAGGTCCTCCCCCCCCACGACAGGGAGGTCTCGGGGTGCCACCTGAGTAGCTTCCTCTGCTTGTCAGAGGACTACCAGGTGGCGGTGCAGGCGGGGACGTTCCTCGGGGAGGCGGGGGAGGCGCGCTGGGACACCGTTGAGCTGCATCGGGGGGACATGCTGCTGATGGCGGCCACCAGCCGCCATCATGGAATGCTTGCCCTCCCCGACTCCAAGGATGGGCTGCAGGGGGCTCTTTTTAACTTGTGGACCCCCGACCCCCGACACAAACACCACCAGGCCAACACCACACACTTGGACGCCACCCCCCCCAAGGAGGCCCTGGACGTTGCTGCGGATTTGTCTAGCTGGGACTGCCCCAGCGTGGACCAGGTGCTGTGGGTGGGGAAGGGGGCGGTTGGGAGGGTGGGGTCGTGGGAGGGGGAGGCTGCCCAGGCCCTCTTCGCCGACCCCCCCCAGACGGTCCCGGCAGGCCCCCCCACCTGCCCCTTCCACCCCACCTTCATCTCCCGGTCGGCCCCGGCCTCCGACCTCGCCGTCATCGAGGTCGGCGAGCAGTGCATGCTGTTCTTCGTGGGCAGCGTGCACCAGCTGGAGGTCTGCAAGGGGGACAATGTCGATGCGGAGTCGGAGATCCACTTCGCCATGACCGGCATTGCCCCCCCCGGTGCGGCCGACCACGCTGTGGCACGTGGTGAACACGGTCTTAGCTCGGTGGCCGCCCAAGTGCGTGAAGACCGGGGCATGGAGCATCACCTGCCCATGCGAGTGCAAGGTGTGCTTGCTTGTGTGTTTGCTTTGTTTATTGGCAAATTGGACGAAATTCACGTGAAATTCGTACGATTTTCTGTGAATTTCGTCCAATTTGCTCCTTTTGCTCTTGCATTGCCTCGTGTGCACTCCCCCTTTCTCAATTTGTGCCTTGCACACCTCCCCACATCTGCAGGTCCCGTTCACCACTTGGTCGCCGGATATTCGGCACCACACCAAGCGCAAGTACAAGCCCCGGCCCGGATTGCCCGAGGAGCACGCCGAGCCCCCCGAAGGCCCCGGTGGCGACCAGCCCGCAGGCTCCGGTGGTGGAAGGCCGCCGAGCGAGGCCGGCAGTGTGCGCAGTGAGGGGTCGCGGCGCTCTTGACGTTCGGGAGGCAGCGAGGCCAGCACCGCCACGGGGCATGTGGCGCGCGAGGTGGTGGTGCCCCAGCCGTCCAGCGACGAGTTGGGCGACGCCCACACCGACCCCCCCCATGGACCGGGTCACCCTGGCCGCCAGGCAGCCGGATCCTGCCTGGACCCAGCAGGTGCCGCCCGGGCCCGATGGGCGGTAGCGTTATCTCAGTGCCGTGTGGGACATGGTGTTGGAGTCCCGGCGGGTGCAGGGCACCTTCCGCATCTCCTTCCCCTGCCCCATTGTGGTCCGGGGGGGTGGCAAGCTGCCTGCGGGCCAGGAGCTGGTGGGCATGTTTGCCTACCGGCTTGTGAGTGGGCATTGGCGGGTGCAGACCGGGGTGTCGCGGATCGGGGAGGAGGGGACGGTGACGACGGCTGGGGTTTTTGCGTTGAATGTGCTCACGGGTTGGGAGCAGCGGAGGGCGGAGTGGGTGGACGTGGCATGGCTTGCCATGCGCGTCCACATGGGGAGGCAGCGGAAGATGGGGGTGGCTGACGTCATTGACGTCGAGGAGGACGAACCCCCCACGCGCAAGCGGAAAGGGCGCCCCAAAGGGGACACGCCCCCCCCCCCCCCAAAGCCCCGCGTACGGCCACCCCGGCGGAGTGGGCAGTGCGGGCGGAGCAGGCGGAGCCGTTGGGGGGGCGGGGGCAGAGGGGGGTGGTGCAGGAGTGGGTGGACCAGCAGCGGGCGGGGGCGTGGGAGGCACGCGCGGTGAGCGCGGAGGCCGCCAACCGCGACCTCGAGGGCCGTCTGTTCAGGGCCAACGAGGACAGGCGGGACTGCGAGTCGCGGTTGGCGGACGTCACCAAGGAGCGTGACCGGCTGGCCACCAAGGTGAAAACTCTTGAGTGCGACGTGTCTACGTCTGGCAAGGCAAAGCCAGCGGCACAGCCAGCAGGGGCAGTGGAGAGGGCTGAGGGTGCCGAGGCCCCCCCGGGTGACAAGGGGGGGCCCAGTGCCGCCGGTGTCCGGTACCTCCTGGCCGGCGCACAGGCGTGGCATGCCCAGGCCGAGGCGTGCGCCGGCCAGATGTCGGCAGTGTCCACCGGCCTGCGGATGGCCATGATGGCCAGTGGCCAGCAGGTCGATGTGGACAGCGTGGCCCCCGACGCCCCCAAGGTGACTGCCGCAATGGAGGAAGTGCGCCGGCAGTACCCCCCCCCCCCCCACCGCCTCATGTCAGCGGCCATGGACCCCTCCTTTGTGGAGGCGGTGGGGGAGCAGAGCTCCCAGGGCTCCGCTAGCCGGAGCTCTGCTCCAAGGGGGGGGGGTGTGTAGCTCACCCTTTACCCTCCGGACCACCTGTCCTTTCTAACCACCACGAATGTTATCCTGCCCCCCCCCCCCCCCCCAAGCATGGGCAGTTTGACCGACATGTGGGGAACTCCCCCCCCACTGTGCGAAATTTTGTGCAGCACTGTTTGTACATTATTTGGGGTACGCTATGCCCCCTGACCTGTTTGCGATATTTTCTGCGGAACTGTTTGTATTTTATTTGGGGTATGCTGTGCCCCTTGACGTGTTACACTGCTGGCTGAGTGTCAGCCGAAATGACAACCACTGGACTGGGTGTGTGATAACCCATGAGCACCATCCTGAGCTTGCTTTGTGAGGGTCAACGAGGGCACAAGGATGAGGCTTGGGCAGAAATTCTGTGACAGTCATGTGAAATTCGTACGAAATTCGTACGAAATTCGTACGAATTTGGTGCGAATTTCGTGCGAATTTCACATTTTCAGAATATTCACACAATTCTATTCACGTCAAATTCGCACGAAATTTGCACCAATTTCGTACGAATTTCGTGCGAATTTATGTGAATTTCTTCAAATTGCATGCGAATCACAGTAGAGAGAGTTGTTTGCGGGAGGGGGATGGTAGAAACCTTGCGATGACTGCCTCCCCATTCAACAGGTCTTGTATCTCACACAATGCCGCGGCCCAAGGAGCCATTCCATCCGCTAGCGGATCGTACACGACGGCGGCGCCTACAAGAGCTCCAGGAGGTTGTTACCAAGGAGCTTGCAGCACCCTACACCGTCAAGTACCTGCCTGACACGGGGCAAATAGTGCTTACCCCCGAAACAAGAGTTGTAGCCACCGTCCAGCCTGCGCCCACCCAGGAGGAGAGGTTGATTATGGCCGTTCGGACGATCCGGTCATTGCACCTCTCTAGGATGGAGTCCCGGTACCTAGTGGGGAGCATGACGTACGGTGTGGTATGGGACCAGGTGTACGGCATGCTTCGGCAGCTACTGTTGCCGGAGTCCCGGGCGTTCACCGCCTATACGGGAGACGACACGGCCATCAATGGTGCGGCCTGCTACCTACGTGACCGCATCGGCCACCTATTCAAGTGTCGACCACCCCCACCCTCGGACATCATGCAGCCCGGGGACCGACGGCTGCATTGGTTGCCTATTGCGGTGGACGGTACATCGAGGCATGAGGCCTCGTACGTCCATTGCACGCTTGGTGGCACCGCCAGCCCCAACCAACTATCTAGTTGGTGGCTACTAGGGGGCAGTGAAAAGTGGGAGACCCTCTACGCGGCCTCCCAGGAAATTGATTTTGATAATGAGTTGCGCAAGGCCGCAACCGTAAGTTTTAAGGATACGGCACGGCAGTCGCTTTTTTTTCTGTGTGCAGATGGTAAAGCACAGGTGCTCGTGGCGGGCTGCCAAAACTGGAAGGCAGAATCCCCTGGTGCCACTGTGTGTTGGGTCTGCATGCGTAACGGTGCTCTGTGCCTTGCTACCTTTGGCACAGCAAGTGCGATAGGCGGCAACTGGGAACCGGCTGTTGCCATAAATGCTATATATAGGACCATTACGAGTGATAGGCGAGTGCCTGATTATGGCCTCCATGGGGTCCTTCGTGTCCTGTTGTGTGCAGTCAAGGGGACACCGGACCTAGTTGTACAATTGATAGGGAAGGCACCGGCCACTGTGGCATGCACCATGCTGCAACCGGTTCTAGATGAGGCACGGCTTGCTGCACGAACTTGCACCCGTGCCTCATTAAATAATGACCAGGCAAACAGCAAGGGGAAGGTGAGGATGGAGTGTGCTGCTGCCATCCATTTCATGCGGAATAGGGGTTGGGAGAAGGTAATAGATGCTTGCCTAGAGTAGCCTAGTGTGAGGCAACATCAAGTAGGGGGAAAAAGTTGGGAGTCGGTGTGCAAAACGTGGTGGGAGAATTTTGCAAGCATGTGTGTATACGCGTGGCGTTCCGCATGGTTCTCCGGGGCCGACTTGGGGCGGCTCCGGAACCATATCATAGCCATGGGCGCTGCCCACAATGAGCTCCAGTGGGGCAAACTTCTGTGGACGCATCTTTGGATCCACCACATGTATTATTTTGCAAAGAAGTGGAGAATCTTGTCAAAGTTCTCCTGCTTTGCCATGGAGGGAAGTCACCGGAGGCTGAAGCGCATGTTGCGCAACAGCGGGGGCCTAAGCCTCCTCCGGGGGAGACTAGGGGTGCAAGTGGTTGTGGATAACCACACCATTGACGATAGCCTTTGGTCGCATGGGTGGGATGCGACCAAAAGGGCTCAACATGGGCAAGGGCCCATAAGTGTACAAACGTATGCAAGCCGCACAAGAAGACGGCTTCTAACCGACATGCAGCACCTTCAGACTCTAGAGCGGCGGTTCCGGTGCCGCAAGAGACGGACATGAGATCACCTTACGAACCCAGACCATTCTTGCCTGTGACCGGGGTGCATGCTGGGGGGCTTACTAGGGGTGTGAGGACAAATCAGGGGGTGCACACCGGTAACATTTGTGTAAAATCACGTGAATTCGCGTGAAATTCGTACGAAATTTGTACGAAATTCGTGTGAAATTCGTGCGAATTTCGTACGAATTCACGTGAATTCACGGCTGTGAATCGGCTACAGGCTTGCCGGGTTCCGGCACCTCTCGTTTTGGGCACGGTTCGGACATGATGGATGCTTTTGGGGCGGGACTTTCATTGGATGATGCGTAACAAAGCTAGGGGAGGAATTTTGGCCCCTCAAAGCCCTTGCAATGAACCAAGAATATGGCATTTTCCCCCAAAAACCTCAAAATTTGGGTAAATTCACGTGAACCTCACGCAATTATTCAAACGGCCACTTAACGGACGTTCACGAAGGGTACAGAAATCCGAGGCGGACATGCCCAAGAAAAAGAGGGACAAGGACAAGGCGGCCCGTGGTAACGTGTCCTTTGCGATTGCTCGGAAGGGCCCACAGAAGAGCATCAGCGCCGCACGGACAAGAGCAGAGAGGTTCCAGCATGAAGGCGGGTACGACCGTGATATGGACACAATGCAGAGAATCTTGGAGACGGACTTCAATGCGGCTGTGGGCAGATTGGTGATCCACTACAAGGACTACTTGTCGGAGGAAACCAAGTTCAGGCAAGACATCGGTTTGGCAGTTCTGCTGCACACCACTGTCCGCGCCCTAAGCGTGCAAAGCGTGCTGAGATGCGGGACCAAGAACGCCCAGTCAGCTGCAGCAGCCCGTGAGTATTTCGAAAAGCGGTATCCCTCGAGTAGCCCGCGGCAAGTGGCGGAGGGGATTTTGAAGGGCCCTTCGGTTTGTACGGGTTGCGCCGCCGTACCGCAATGGCCGGTGGACCTCAGCACGCCATCGGAGGGTATCAGTCTGGCCAGCTTGAAGATGGAGGGCCTGCGAAGTGGTCATTGAGCCGGCGGGGCCGATCGTGTCAGCGCAATCGGCATCGAAGACATTGTTGACATGGAAACGGATGTTTTGCAGGTGTTGCACACGGCCTCTGTTGTGTTTCTGCATAGTCGTGCCGCGCGTCATGCGCGTTCGGCGTGTTTTGCGTGTTTGCTTCTAGCCTGCCTCTGGAGGAAAATTCTTGTGTTCCGCATTTTGCAGGAGAAGTTTGTCCGGTTTGTTCGGATGCCCGGCGTGATGGCGTACGAATTGGAAGAGGAACGGAACCTCGAATTGCCGGCGTCCGGACCATGTTCCTTGGTGCGCACCCGAGAGCTGGCGGCGAAGAAACCGCGGGTATTTGTGTGCTTTGTGGTGTCGGTGGTGTGCGTGACGTTGCCTTTGCTCCGCCTGTGGAGGTCCATGGTAGCGTGATGCGCGTTTTACGCGTGTTGCACGTATGATTCCACGTACGCTTCTGGAGGAGCACTTTCCGTGTTATGCGTTGTACAGACTGCCGCTTGGGATTGGGAGCCCCCTCACATGTGTGGGTGCCCGCACCCCCCCCCCCCCGCCACCACAATCCCCGCCGCCTCATGCCCACCGTCAACCCTAGCAATTGTACAACCAAGACCCGCAGTGGCACCCCGGGGCACCCTGGGGCCTATCCACCGCTGCCCCCCCCCCCCCCCCCCCGCCTCCGCCGCATGTTGGCTCCCATCCAGGAATTACGGCGGGCATCCCTCCGAAAGGCGAACCTCTCCCGCTTGATCCCCCTAGTACCAAGGTGTGTCCCATTTGATTCTAGCGGTCTGCCCAATCGATTGTAGTGTTTGCCCCAATCGTTTCTAGCGGTGGCTCCCATTTCCGTAGGTACAGCGCCTTCATCCTCTTACTAGGCATGGTACGACCCATGCAAGTAGATGGCATCTTGGAAAGGGACGGGTTACTATACAACCCCTTCATGGCACGATTGCTAAGCCGCAACGAGTACTATGTCTTGCGCCGTAACATCCGGTCCGACGTTGTTGAGGTACTAGAGGAGTGTAACGGGCAGTAGGGCTAGTGCCTGGCGGTTGGGTGGCGCGGCTTGTGGGTATGAGTCCGTGGTGCCGCACAAAGGCATACGTGCCGGCCCACTACGGATGTTCATCGCCCGCAAGCGCCACTCAACCGGCATCAAGCTCTATTGCCTTGCCGATGCCACTAGTGGGTGAGTGGTGGACATGTACTTGTACACGGGTAGACGCGGGCACCTGCAGCGGTTTGGCAACAGTGCGGGCAACTTGGATGCCCAGCAGATAATGACCATGTGGGCAGGTCTCCTCCCTTCCGGGACCATCCTCTCTGCGGATTCCTTTTTTGGATCGCTCGAACTAGCGCGTGACGTCGTTGCGGAGAGGCACGCCTTCTTGATGATGGCCAAGTGCTCCGCGTACGGGGTGGACAGGGCAGGACAACTCCTAGCAGAGGGGCAGACCGCCACCTGCACTGTGGACGACGCGAGGTACGCCATGGAGGTCTTCAGGAACCAAAAGTTGGGTCACAAGCCTCCCCGCGTAGTGCCAATGCTCCCGAACGTCCACTTCCCACAAGCCGGACCGGTGCATTGCCGCAGCGAGAATGAGGTGAACCCGGTGGTCGCCGGCTACCGCCAATTATCACGTAGGGTGGATGGCGTCAACTAGATGGCCCTCCAGATGCGCCAGATGGGAGGTCAGATGACCTGGTCGCAAGCGGTGTGTGCGTTTGTCCTCCGGTACGCCGTGGTCAACGCATACGCGACTTGACAACCCTCGGGGGGGCCCACACGGGTACCATGTTTGACTGGCAGTGGGACATTATCCGGCGCCGCTT
Source organism: Eutreptiella sp. 'Long Island Sound 2002' (assembly GCA_964036045.1). NCBI lineage: Eukaryota > Euglenozoa > Euglenophyceae > Eutreptiales > Eutreptiaceae > Eutreptiella > Eutreptiella sp. 'Long Island Sound 2002'. Next base: position 144,887,977 of record OZ038379.1, on the reverse strand, counting down.
TTGTAAAGCGGCAGTGGCCAAGCCCATCCACGTGCCGGTGCGGATGCCGGGCCGCCGGGTGTGCACCCATTGCAACCGGGGCAATACCCACTATGTTTGTTGTGGGTGCCGCAAGTGGTACCATGTGGGGTGCTTTGCTGTGGCACACGGGTTGCCCGGGTGGTAGAGGCGGATGTGGAGGATGAGAGCGCAGAGGCCGAGGAGGATGGAAGCGAGAGGGAGGAGAGGGAGGATGACGCAGAGGAGGAGAGTGAGGAGGAGGGGGAGGAGGATGAGGAGGAAGAGAGTGAGGAGGAGGAGGAGAATGACGGGGAAGAAGAAGAAGATACATATATATATATATATATATATATATATATGTATAATATATATATATATATATATATATATATATATATATATATATACATATATATATATATATACATATATATATATATATATATATATATATATATATATATATATATAATATATATATATATATATATATATATATATATATATATATATATATATATATATATATATATATATATATATATATATATATATATATATATATAGATATATCATCATATATATAATCGCTGTGAGAGTATCGATTGTTTTATACTCATAAAATCTATGCATTTTCTTGATGTTTTGTGTATACAGCTTGACATGTAGTAAGTACATCCAGGGCACGTGAGGAGATACGCCTCAGCCCTCACCTGCCTGTGGGGCTGAGGGGCCCGTACTTAGTACCAGAGTCAGTGATCAATTCTTGCATTGAGTTGAACATGGTAGTCTTGCTGGTGTTGATGCAGGCTGTGGAATGTGTTGAATGTAAGGCATTTGGAAACTGTGCACGCTTTCCGTTGTTGAGCAGCGATGCCGGATAAGATGGTAGAGATGCAATAGTGGCCCGAGCCCCACCAAGGCCAGGCGTAAGAACCAAGACCTAACATGGTCGTGGTAATATGGTAAGCAGATAAGGTAGCGGCAACTGTCACAAATCCAGAAGAGGTACTGGTAAGCCAGCCCACTCAGCTCAGAGCGTTCTTGCTTATGAAGTGCGAGATTGGTCCTTTGATGCCGTGGGACAAAGCCTCCTGACCTCTGCGCAGGTTTGGCTGGATCGGTCTCTGGCTGGCCACATCCTGGCTGCTTGGCTTGATTTGGGCATGGTATTGCCTTTTTCCTTGGTCCTCCCTTGGTTTGCCTCATTGCGTCAAAAAGGGCAAACCTGTCCTGAATTCCTGCACACCCTTGGACCATGACACGAGCAAAGCTGCAATAACTAGATGACGATCACTGGGATGTGCAAAGCGGTTCTCAGTGGCGGTTGGACACGAAGAAGATGAGGAGCGAAGCAGATGCAATGAACATAACAAAAGCAGAAATAGGGCACCCTAGTGACAGAAGGAATCACAGTAGGTCACGAAGCACAAATGACAGGAGAGGTCAGGATCAGGATATTGGGAAGGAGGAAGGTTGCTTCAGCCCCTGAATGGAGTAGTTCATGGAAACCCGGTACAGCCGTAATGGGGGACGCGACAATCGTCCCCCATAAAGGAAAGCGTGCGGGCAAGCTGCGACAGTTTGTCCCACGCAAACCCCATAGTACGGGGTTAAAATTATATTGCATGTCGGACGCTGTCCGGCCTTGTATAATGGACATGTATCTTTTTGAGGGACGCCGAGGTGTTGTTCGCAACGCCACAAACGATTGTGTTGGGAAAAACACACCCACACAAATGGTCCAGCATTGGCAGTCCCTAGCCCCAAGCGAAAGCATTTTGGTATGCGACTCGTATTTTGGTTCACCGAACACTGCTCCATATTTGACCAGTGCAGCGCAGTCCTTTGTCCTACTCGCCAAGCGCAATGATCATGGGGTAGGTGAATTGGGTGCGAGTTTGCGTGAAGGGGAGGATGCGGGGCCTCGGACCTCCCGTTTGCTTTGCATTGTTTCAAGAACCGGAAAGTAGGTGGCAAGGCTGCGCGCGTGGTGCCCAAGTATACAAATTGTACTGTAGACCTAGCGCTCTGGCAGCATCCCAGAGGCCCTTGGCTACCCCCGTTGGTGGGTGCCTACCGTTCTCTAGCGGCCGGCGTAGACCAAGCCAATGCCCAAGCCTTGCATTTTCGGGAGATCCAAAGGTTTCAAACGTGGTCTAGAGCACTGCGTGGTTTTGTGCTGCGGTACGGAGTACTGAACACTATTAGCACGTGCAAGGATCTGTGCCTGGTGCCAGAAGAGACTTCCCTTTGGAATTTCCAACGCATGTTGCCTGATGATTTTTTTCCGGAGGAAAGGTTTGCCAAAAAAGAGGTGCATTGCATTGGGGCGACCGTGAAGCGGGGCGTGTGTGCATATTGTAAAACGGGGCGTGTTGCCTGGGTGTGTGCAGATTGCCGTCTGCCACTACACACCCGGTGTTTTGCACGTTACCATGGTGTGTAGATCGTCACCGTGACAACCGAAGTGCAGTGCAACGTTGCTCGTGGGTAAGAAAACAGGGTTCGATGCGTAGAAAACGCACGATACGTAGAAAACGTGTAAAAAACCTGCATCCGGGATTTGCATCCACCCGCCATTTTGCATCCCCCCCTGGAAACCGTAATGAACGTGGAAAGCACAGGAAAACATACAAAACGTTGGGAACGTGGAAACCGTAGAATACGTGCATTTGGGTTTTGCATCCACACGCCAATATGCATCCACCCCCGTTCCCCCTGTGAAAAGCACACGTTCCCAACAGTGCGTTCCATGTGTTGGCAACGTAGGTTCCCAACAGGTTTTTAGGGGTGGATGCGTAGTGAATGTAGTTATTGTAGCCAAAAGAATATCAACTCCGACGCTGACGCCAATTCGATGGGCAATGACGCCCAAATTGGGACTGCAGAGATGGCAAAAATAGGCAAAATTGGGTTGATTCCCATGGGTGGCCCGGGCAGGCAAGGCTGACCCTGTAGGACATGGGGTAGGAGATGACACTAATACTCATATCTAAGGGCAGAACCTGAAGTTGTGTCCCGAATCCACCATGGGCTTGGAGACATGGAGTCGCAAATAGACCACATGGAGGGCTGAAATTGGGGACCAAAATGGGGTGATCTGGCATTCCCCAAACTAGGCCATGACAAATACGAAAGCATCCCCAAGGGTATTCCTCCATGATGGCTTGGAGACAGAACTAAATATTCTGTGTGGGTCCATTGCGGCCCAACACATACTTGATTCCCAAGGATCTCCACCGACGATGGCCTGGTAGTGGCCTAAGTTCAGCCCACGTTGGCCAAAACGGCAAATTTACCCACACTCATCTTGGGTTCGCTCCCTGTCAGTGGGCGCATTGGTCTGCCCAAGCGGCCTTTGAGCCGTGGGGATTAATATGCATAAGCAACGTACCATGTGTGGTCCATTGGTCCATGCACCCGGCGGGCTGGCCATGGTGCACATCGGGTGAAAAATATGCAACATGGCCCAAAATAGCCGTAAATGCGTACACTCAGGGCTGGGGCAATTGTGGCACGTATTGCACTTGGACCGGAGTATGTCCTAAATTTGGACTAACGTCCTTTGTGTCCAACGTATCTGTTGGGTGTCGATCAGACCCCCCTAGATTTGGGAACGGTGGGGTTAACAAGTGGGCCCATGACTTGGGATTGACCGATTTCGCCCACAAGAAGGCCTTGATGCGCCCGGCCCAAGTGGAGGTATTGGCTGGGCCTACTCCCCCTAGCTTGTAACAGCTGCTAATTATTTATTTCCACGGCCTACTCCTGGATTAGCGGGAAAAAAATTAAAAATTATTCCATTGCACCGGCGATTAGCGGACATTTTGAGGCAATTTATCTGCTAAATTGTTTTTGCCTCGATCGCCTCCACTTTGCCCTAATAGGATAAAAAATTTGTTCGGCGCCTTCGGCGCCGCGTCCCATGATTTCTATGTTTTCCCTTCGAATAGGCATACGGCAAAGCACACATGACGAAAGCAAAAAGCATTGGTGTGGAACCCATTACCCATGACCGCAGGCAATGTTGCCATTGTGATTTGTGTCTCGCAATCTTAGGCATGTTCAAACTGATCGATCAAATATTGAGGCAACGATGCACGGGGTTCCCAAGTGTCGTCCTCAGACCCATATGCCTGCCACCTAACCAGAAACTTTGTCTTCACCTTGGCTATGATTTTTTCCGCTACATACTGCTCATTCATGTCATTACTAGCTTCAAACGCCGCGATCATCTCATGAGATAGGTTGGAGGCCGGCTCCTCAGTATCATCGTCCGGGCCCCAACCACGCCACCTTACAATGTACCGCACACCAGTGGGCGGCACCACCTTGGCTACGATTTTCTCTAGCTCGTACTCATCTTCATCTTCATGCGGATGCTTCCGTGCGGTCACGGGTGGAGGTTGCAGTGCAGCCTTCGGTGGGGTGCTCTCTTGGGGTCGGGCACTCTGGGACGGGGGGGGGGGGGGGGGGGCTTGGCGGGTGCCGTGGGGCACGGTTTGGGTTTAAGTTTGGGATTGGGTTGGGGTTTGGGTTTGGAATCGGCCTTCGCTTGGGGTTTGGGGGCGGCTTTGGGTGGGGCTTTGGGAGCGGAGGCACGCAGACCAAGAGATATGCGTCGTGCCATGGCTTGACCCAATTCCGCGGATACAACCACCGGAGTATCCTCAGGGTCATCATGCACCACCACATCATCATCGCCATGACAATTGTGCGCCTCAGGGTGCTCCTCGTCTACCTCATCACGTTCATTACCCTCATCATGATCCACATTGTGTGGAACCTGAACCTTGCCGCGTGCTGCTGGATGCAAACCCACAGTTGCCCATGTTGAATTGTGTGGTGTGCCACGAAGGTACCTGCACGCAAGCACCCCCCTTTCGTACCCAAAAACCAATTTCCATATCCTGGGGTTTTGGAACTGTTGAACAATGTAAATTTCCTCAATTTATCATTTTTAGGTCATATTACCCGAAAACTCCGCCCTTTTGTGCGTTTTAGCCCTTTCTATAACTATGGTTCATGAGGCACTTTTGTACGAATGCAGGGGGTTTCGTACCTTTTTTCCCTACGAAGGGGTACCCTTTCGTACTGTTGGTTCGCTACGAAAGGGGTACAAATACCCCCCTTTCGTACCCCTTTCGTAGGGGCCTTCGTACATCCTTCGTACTGATTTGGCTGTGCCGTGCTTTGGTCTAGTGGTATACTACCTCTCCTTGTGTTCCGTGTCGCAGGTTCGAACCCACCAATGATGAGGATGTCGATATGGGTGACAATTAGGACAACGAAATGGACAATGCACTATCTTGGGGCGCTGAAGAAAGGCTTGCCTACGAGTGATCCAAAGTAAGCAATGCAAGGATGCCGCGTGAAGGAGTGCCCGAGCCGATCTTCCAATGGGCAAGACAAGAAGGCAAGGCACAAAAACAACAGGCGCTGAAGACAGATTTTGTTTTTTCACTGGTGCCCCAATGCATGGGACCCACACCCCAGTTCAATGATGCATAATTACAATGTGTCTGCCATGTGCGCTGGTGGTCCAGAGGTATGCCCCCTAGGTTCATGCCTACCATTCCCGAGTTCGAACCCCATCCCCCCATCCCCACGTGTGCAGTCCCACATGTGTTCCTCATCCACACCTTGGGTCAAGCCAGCTGCTGTCCATACATAGGTGTGGGGGTTCCTGTCACCAAAACAGGTGCTACCTGCCGCAACACCCTCGGCATGCCCAATCAGGGGCTGTGGGGTCAATGCAGGCAAAGCCGCAAACTTGGATCCTGTGTAGGCCACGGGTGTTGTCTGTCCACTCATGTCGTCAATCCACATCCTATCAGGCTCACCGGTGAGGCTGTACACAGTGGATGTCCTATGCATGTCCTCCTTTTCAACCATCCTAATGTGGTAGTGTTGTGACTTTTTCCCCTTAGCAGTATGGATTTTTAGCGCCCCATCAACCGCCAAAGCACCATAATTCTCCCTCCGACCCACCTTGTCCGGGAGCGATTCCTCCAAGCCTTCCAACAAATCATCCATATTCGGACCGGGGAGGGCAACACTAAAGGCGGAGAGGTGGGGGTTGTGATTGTAGGTGGCCCCAAGGAAGTTGGTGAGGGCACCGGCTAGTTTGGTGGCAAGGGAGCGTCACGCCACTATGATGCGGCCAAACATGGTACGGGCATCAAAATGCGGAATGGTCCGCAAATCATCGATGGGGCAGACTTGGGTAGTACTGCCTTGGGGGCCATGGAAAACCCCTTGCCCAACCTGTTGGTGCATGTGTCCACCTTATTTTGCGGGAGGTCGTGCGCGGCGGACATTGTGAAAAAGGAGGTGCCCCTAAGAGTAGGATGAAACAAGCATGAAACACAGGTGACCAAACGGAAAGATATTTGAGAAGAAAGACAATGGCACACTGAGTGTAACTGAGCATGTGGGATTCCAGAACGCAAGTGGGAAATTATCTTGGAAACACCCACTACCGAAGGGTGCACGAAAGGGGTACAAAGGCACATCTAACTTGTAGAAAAGGGTACCAAAGGGTGTACGAAAGGGATACGAACACACCCCTTTCATACCAAATCTACGAATACCCCCTTGTCGTACATGCCTTTCGTGCACCCTTTCGTACCCCTTTCGTAGACCCGTTCGTGCAAAAATGGATGTTGTGACAAAAATGCTATCTTTACCCTAGGCACGCGCAACAAAGAAGTAAGGGCACCAAAAGGCTTCCACATGTACCAAGGTAAAATAGTTCATAGGTTGTGACCCAACTCAACACGTAGGTGCTTTACTTGTGGTTTCTTGTCTCAAGGGGGGCTTTCGTACAGGTACCTTCGTGGCACACCACACGGCATTCACAGAGCCAAATAGGTTCCCTTGTGCATTCAATGGCGGGGCTTCCTCAAACAAAGCTTGTTGGTTGTCTCCCCATGCTTCATGTAGACCGGCTTGTTCCCAACCCCATAGTAGTGTCGCACTATCGTCCGCAAGGGTTACCAGAGCCTGACTAAGCCGCTGGCAGAAAGGACTCTTCAACTGCTGGAGCTTAGCACCGACTTCAATCTGATCGGGAGGGGTACCTTCCAAGACCTCTTTTGTTACTAGGGAAGCCAACCATTTACATGAAGACGACGTGACCAGACACTTGAGCACGAAATTAAGGGCCACATCCAATGGTATACAGCAAGCCGCTGGAACGCCGGACTTTTGACGAGTGGATGTTAAAGAACGTGAAAAATCATTCACGTTGATGCGAAAAACGCATTCATACCTGCCGCAAAAACTTCAAAAAGTCTTGCCCCAAGAAACCACACTACGGTCGCAGCTCCGCCGGTAGCGATTTGGCCCCGTTTGGCGATTTTAGCGAAGTACTGCTCGGCGACAAAAAGTCGAAATGTTTTTTGCGACGAATTCGCCTGGAACGAAGATATTGTAACAATAACAATGTGTTTATTACGACATCTGGACTTTGCGCTCCCCAACCCTTCATTTTGACTGACTCACATTGTTGCACCTTAAGGTTTTGTTCATTTAGCTTGAGTGGTGATGAGGTGGAACTTGCTTGTGAATTTGCATCAACCCTTGCTGACACTATCCGTTTCGTTTGGCCAACCCCTGATAATCCCTTATTGGCATATGCGTGATGTTGAGCTGTCTCGCGAGCCACGGCATGTACATTTGACTCATGGTGTTGGTGTTGGTGCATTCGTGTGCCAAGCCGTCGAAGCAATGGGACCCCAAGTCAAGGTGGTTGCCCAACAAAGTGGTTGGGATCCGGACGCCTTTTTGGGGAAGGTGTTTGCTTCTTTGGAGATGAGGTTTGCTAGTGAGCATGATGTTCTTGGCATCCGCGCATCTGGTGAGGGCACAAGGGAATATTTGTACATGGCAATTGAACAAATCGAGGCATGGGGTCCGCGATTTGCTCCTCCCATGAGGAAGAGAAAGTATTCCGCGTCGCAAAAGGAATAATACCTCCTCATTCTTCCGCTTGTATGGTGATACACTGGTGTTGTGTTGCATGTTGTGCTTCTGGGATCAAGGGGTTGTCACTTGGGAAGTTACAAGTTTAACCCTAGGGCATGCCGGAAACAAAGGCGGACTCAAACTGATTATGCTTGCCTCAGGCTCTCCGGCCCAAACAGTTGCCACACACACTGGCTTATAGACATTCGCTCATCCACATGTTTTCTACCGCCTCCCGCAGGGGACCCAACCAAATTCAACACGTAACGCACACACTCTTGCACTCGCTTGCGGCAGGTAACATGCATCTCTTCGAATCTGGAGCACGTAACATACAGGACACACTCTCTTCTCCCTGGCAATGTCGCCGCAAGGGGTGGGTGGGTGGGGTATAGGATCGTACAGTTGCCCAATACCCCCCCCCCCCCTGTGGTTGCTGTGGGGGCTTGTCAAGTTCACCTGGACAGTAAAACGGCACGTCTCAGCCCTTGTCGCCCAGAGGAAGCGGCAGGGGGTGGGGGGGAGGGAAACAAACGGACAAATGTAGATGAATTAGGTTAAACTAGCGTTTTGAGCAAGCTCAAAACACGGGTTTAACCCTAGGGCATGCACGAAACAAAGGCGGACTCAAACAGATTATGCTTGCCTCAGGCTCTCCGGCTAACTTTACCCTACAGACGTCTTTCACCTGTGGCTCGATTACCTACCAACATCAAACATAAGCAAGGCCGTGGACCCAATATGGCACCGCGTATTTGTGGAGTACGTTCCATCGGCTGCACGCGTCTCCTTCCGCACGAAAAAAATTTCCTGCAAAATCTGCCTCTACACGGCTCATTGGGTCAGCCAGATGCAAAGCGGACGGCACCCAAATCAACTTAGCAATCAGGCCAGAGTTACGCAAAACCCACGTAAGCGCACGCAACACACGCAACCGGGTTCTCAGGTATGACGCCGCACGCAACCGAACCGTCTGAGAAATGCCCACCAAGCTATATGCCAAAATGGCGACAGATCTCCAACCCAGGCATACCGCTAGTCGAACCTACCAAGCTATTCCCATCAATTCAGCCACCTGCTGGTTGCACAGTCCCTCCGGACATAACCAATTTCGCACAGTATGTAAGTAGGGCAGCACCCCCCCCCCCCCCCACCCGACACCGGCGCAGGTCCTTAGCACCATCTACAAATACCAGGTTTCCCAAAAAGTCTGCCGGTCCCGCCTGTCTTTCCTGCAGGCACCCCCCCTCAAATGTCTCACCCTCTCCATTCGGTAGCTGGAAATGGGTCTCCACCTGTGTCCTATGGGCGTGATAGCCGTAACCATTCCTTCCGGCACCTTCGGAGGAGTGGCCCTTGCTCGTACGGGTCCAAAACTAGACGAGGCATATGCCTCAGCAAGAACCCCAGAGAAACCTCTACGTGGCCAAAGGTGCCACTGCAGCGTTCCTAACAACTTATCCAATTGCTTCTTAGAGTAACCACATGTGGCGAGGCGAAGCCACACCACCATAAGCTGTAGGAAAACAAACAGTTGCACCTGGATAAACCGCTCCTTCAAATTTACAATTTTACCCAGCGCCTGCAGTACCTGCACAGAACTCAGTGCACTGTTAGAGCTCACCAAAAAACCTGGCTCCCGAATCTGTGTCGCCACCGTCGCCGTGACAGCCTCCAACAAGTCACGATCGCAAGACAATGATATACAATCATCCAAATAATGCACCAGATACACGACCTCCGGTACGATGCCACACACTACCCTACCAAGCAACTCCTTGCAGATATAAGGGGAGAAGGCCCATCCGAACGGCAGCCTGTCCAGTGACACCGATCCCCCCCCCCTGCCCGGTGTAGAATCGAAATATTCTGTGGGCTTTGCTAGGCAACTTGGACGACCAAAATGCATTCAACAGATCAACATGCGTCCCGTACACCTCCTTGGAGGTGTCCTCCTGTGCCATCCACCGTCCTATTAACTCCCACGACGCCAATGTAAATTTGGCGGGCTTCAATCGCAAACCTTCTTGTATACCTACACAAATCAGGATCAAGGAACATTTCACAGAATTTTTCGGAATAAACTAAAAGGAAGCAAGTCGGGGGCATTGAGGGATCCTCGTCGTGCAACACACCCGTCCTGCGAATAGCATCGGTCATACCCAGGACGAGTCTCCTAACCCTGCCGTTACCCTTGGCCATCCACGTAAGTCAAAGGACTCCATAAATCCCACAAATTGTGGGGGCACAATCTCATCCCACTCCCTGTCCGTCATGTGATAACACCCGACCTCCCCAATGCCCGCTGCCAAAATCTCAGGCGTTACCCTGGCAAATTTGGGTTTGGGGGAGGTAGAAAGATGATTCAAGGAGTCCCAAGCCTCCGGGGAAAGACATCGTACAGCCATGAGGCAAACAACCATCGGTTGAGCAAGCCTAAAGTCCTCACACACGCTGGTCAATCTAAGCAAGAACACCCAGAGCATATGCACCAGAAGTGCCTCTGCACAAGCCAGCCTCACAGCCAACCAAACAAAATGCCGAGTTAGCTCAACCATTATAGTGACGAAAACGCCTTCTTTATAATGTAGCCCCGGACCAAGGCCAACAACTCCATCCAAGACTCCCGAAACTTCTATTGTAGCCCCCGCACCCGCACCACCCGGGACAGCGCGTACACCGCCGTCACTTGTTGGGGCCACGGGGTAATATCATGGATCGATTGCGTTGGGGTCCCGATTCGCCGTCCCTCGTCCGGTCTCGCCGCTGAGGTCTCTCCGAACTCTGGGCACCGGCTCCCCGTCCAGAACTTTGCGCTAGCTCCAACACCTCGCCACGCGCCCTCCTTGGTGGCACTGATAAGGCTCGGCTAGCCAACGGTCTCTTCCTGGTTCCTGCGCCTCCTTCAATAGCGTGCGCAGTGCGCCACGGATCCCCGACTTCCCCGGCTTTGGGTCTGGCTGAGGGTGGCGCCGTGAACTTGAACCCTCCTCCCTCTCTCGACGACGGGTTGCTTGCTCCAGCGCCGGTGGGTTGTCTTCCTGCATGTCGGGGCTCTGCATCACCGGCACCCTGCTGGGTTCCACCACCTTCATCATTGGCCCTTGCAACGGCGCCTCGACCTGAGCCCCGTTCTCCCGCTGCTTTCGGAACAACACCTAGAGGTGGTCGGATACCGGGGCGTTGCACAATACCTTCGTCCGCCGAAACCCCACGGTCGGAATCGTCCGATGAACTACCCACATCCGCCCCGTCAGACCGTGGTTCTCCTGCAAATCTTTTCCCATTGAACATGCTGGCGCCGCTCTCCGCCTTTCGCCACGTCCCCAAACCGGCTTGTTTTTATCACGTCGCTGTCCTTCGTACATGATGTCGCCCCACACCTTGTGTGGCTCCACGAACAACGATCTTGGCTCCGCACTCCAAACCTATGGCAAGCAAAGCGGTGCGACAACGTCCTCATCCCGATACCCCAAGGCATATTCCATTGTCTACAGAGGGGACGTTTCTGTCCCGAAGCGCTCTGCGCGGCACAATACGTGCTGCTCGTGTCACATTATTACACGCAGCAGACGCAACACGTGCACAACGCAAAAAACAATCACATAACGCGGACAGGGAGTGGGATGAGATTGTGCCCCCACAATTTGTGGGATTTATGGAGTCCTTTGACTTACGTGGATGGCCAAGGGTAACGGCAGGGTTAGGAGACTCGTCCTGGGTATGACCGATGCTATTCGCAGGACGGGTGTGTTACACGACGAGGATCCCTCAATGCCCCCGACTTGCTTCCTTTTAGTTTATTCCGAAAAATTCTGTGAAATGTTCCTTGATCCTGATTTGTGTAGGTATACAAGAAGGTTTGCGATTGAAGCCCGCCAAATTTACATTGGCGTCGTGGGAGTTAATAGGACGGTGGATGGCACAGGAGGACACCTCCAAGGAGTTGTACGGGACGCATGTTGATCTGTTGAATGCATTTTGGTCGTCCAAGCTGCCTAGCAAAGCCCACAGAATATTTCGATTCTACACCGGGCAGGGGGGGGGGGGATCGGTGTCACTGGACAGGCTGCCGTTCGGATGGGCCTTCTCCCCTTATATCTGCAAGGAGTTGCTTGGTAGGGTAGTGTGTGGCATCGTACCGGAGGTCGTGTATCTGGTGCATTATTTGGATGATTGTATATCATTGTCTTGCGATCGTGACTTGTTGGAGGCTGTCACGGCGACGGTGGCGACACAGATTCGGGAGCCAGGTTTTTTGGTGAGCTCTAACAGTGCACTGAGTTCTGTGCAGGTACTGCAGGCGCTGGATAAAATTGTAAATTTGAAGGAGCGGTTTATCCAGGTGCAACTGTTTGTTTTCCTACAGCTTATGGTGGTGTGGCTTCGCCTCGCCACATGTGGTTACTCTAAGAAGCAATTGGATAAGTTGTTAGGAACGCTGCAGTGGCACCTTTGGCCACGTAGAGGTTTCTCTGGGGTTCTTGCTGAGGCATATGCCTCGTCTAGTTTTGGACCCGTACGAGCAAGGGCCACTCCTCCGAAGGTGCCGGAAGGAATGGTTACGGCTATCACGCCCATAGGACACAGGTGGAGACCCATTTCCAGCTACCGAATGGAGAGGGTGAGACATTTGAGGGGGGGTGCCTGCAGGAAAGACAGGCGGGACCGGCAGACTTTTTGGGAAACCTGGTATTTGTAGATGGTGCTAAGGACCTGCGCCGGTGTCGGGTGGGGGGGGGGGGTGCTGCCCTACTTACATACTGTGCGAAATTGGTTATGTCCGGAGGGACTGTGCAACCAGCAGGTGGCTGAATTGATGGGAATAGCTTGGTAGGTTCGACTAGCGGTATGCCTGGGTTGGAGATCTGTCGCCATTTTGGCATATAGCTTGGTGGGCATTTCTCAGACGGTTCGGTTGCGTGCGGCGTCATACCTGAGAACCCGGTTGCGTGTGTTGCGTGCGCTTACGTGGGTTTTGCGTAACTCTGGCCTGATTGCTAAGTTGATTTGGGTGCCGTCCGCTTTGCATCTGGCTGACCCAATGAGCCGTGTAGAGGCAGATTTTGCAGGAAATTTTTTTCGTGCGGAAGAAGACGCGTGCAGCCGATGGAACGTACTCCACAAATACGCGGTGCCGTATTGGGTCCACGGCCTTGCTTATGTTTGATGTTGGTAGGTAATCGAGCCACAGGTGAAAGACGTCCGTAGGGTAAAGTTAGCCGGAGAGCCTGAGGCAAGCATAATCAGTTTGAGTCCGCCTTTGTTTCGTGCATGTCCTAGGGTTAAACCCGTGTTTTGAGCTTGCTCAAAACGCTAGTTTAACCTAATTCATCTACATTTGTCCGTTTGTTTCCCTCCCCCCCACCCCCTGCCGCTTCCTCTGGGCGACAAGGGCTGAGACGTGCCGTTTTACTGTCCAGGTGAACTTGACAGCCCCCCACAACAACCACAGGGGGGGGGGGTATTGGGCAACGGTACGATCCTATACCCCACCCACCCACCCCTTGCGGCGACATTGCCAGGGAGAAGAGAGTCTGTCCTGTATGTTACGTGCTCCAGATTCGAAGAGATGCATGTTACCTGCCGCAAGCGAGTGCAAGAGTGTGTGCGTTACGTGTTGAATTTGGTTGGGTCCCCTGCGGGAGGCGGTAGAAAACATGTGGATGAGCGAATGTCTATAAGCCAGTGTGTGTGGCAACTGTTTGGGCCGGAGAGCCTGAGGCAAGCATAATCAGTTTGAGTCCGCCTTTGTTTCCGGCATGCCCTAGGGTTAAACTTGTAACTTCCCAAGTGACAACCCCTTGATCCCAGAAGCACAACATGCAACACAACACCAGTGTATCACCATACAAGCGGAAGAATGAGGAGGTATTATTCCTTTTGCGACGCGGAATACTTTCTCTTCCTCATGGGAGGAGCAAATCGCGGACCCCATGCCTCGATTTGTTCAATTGCCATGTACAAATATTCCCTTGTGCCCTCACCAGATGCGCGGATGCCAACAACATCATGCTCACTAGCAAACCTCATCTCCAAAGAAGCAAACACCTTCCCCAAAAAGGCGTCCGGATCCCAACCACTTTGTTGGGCAACCACCTTGACTTGGGGTCCCATTGCTTCGACGGCTTGGCACACGAATGCACCAACACCAACACCATGAGTCAAATGTACATGCCGTGGCTCGCGAGACAGCTCAACATCACGCATATGCCAATAAGGGATTATCAGGGGTTGGCCAAACGAAACGGATAGTGTCAGCAAGGGTTGATGCAAATTCACAAGCAAGTTCCACCTCATCACCACTCAAGCTAAATGAACAAAACCTTAAGGTGCAACAATGTGAGTCAGTCAAAATGAAGGGTTGGGGAGCGCAAAGTCCAGATGTCGTAATAAACACATTGTTATTGTTACGATATCTTCGTTCCAGGCGAATTCGTCGCAAAAAACATTTCGACTTTTTGTCGCCGAGCAGTACTTCGCTAAAATCGCCAAACGGGGCCAAATCGCTACCGGCGGAGCTGCGACCGTAGTGTGGTTTCTTGGGGCAAGACTTTTTGAAGTTTTTGCGGCAGGTATGAATGCGTTTTTCGCATCAACGTGAATGATTTTTCACGTTCTTTAACATCCACTCGTCAAAAGTCCGGCGTTCCAGCGGCTTGCTGTATACCATTGGATGTGGCCCTTAATTTCGTGCTCAAGTGTCTGGTCACGTCGTCTTCATGTAAATGGTTGGCTTCCCTAGTAACAAAAGAGGTCTTGGAAGGTACCCCTCCCGATCAGATTGAAGTCGGTGCTAAGCTCCAGCAGTTGAAGAGTCCTTTCTGCCAGCGGCTTAGTCAGGCTCTGGTAACCCTTGCGGACGATAGTGCGACACTACTATGGGGTTGGGAACAAGCCGGTCTACATGAAGCATGGGGAGACAACCAACAAGCTTTGTTTGAGGAAGCCCAGGCATTGAATGCACAAGGGAACCTATTTGGCTCTGTGAATGCCGTGTGGTGTGCCACGAAGGTACCTGTACGAAAGCCCCCCTTGAGACAAGAAACCACAAGTAAAGCACCTACGTGTTGAGTTGGGTCACAACCTATGAACTATTTTAACTTGGTACATGTGGAAGCCTTTTGGTGCCCTTACTTCTTTGTTGCGCGTGCCTAGGGTAAAGATAGCATTTTTGTCACAACATCCATTTTTGCACGAACGGGTCTACGAAAGGGGTACGAAAGGGTGCACGAAAGGCATGTACGACAAGGGGGTATTCGTAGATTTGGTATGAAAGGGGTGTGTTCGTATCCCTTTCGTACACCCTTTGGTACCCTTTTCTACAACTTAGATGTGCCTTTGTACCCCTTTCGTGCACCCTTCGGTAGTGGGTGTTTCCCAGATAATTTCCCACTTGCGTTCTGGAATCCCACATGCTCAGTTACACTCAGTGTGCCATTGTCTTTCTTCTCAAATATCTTTCCGTTTGGTCACCTGTGTTTCATGCTTGTTTCATCCTACTCTTAGGGGCACCTCCTTTTTCACAATGTCCGCCGCGCACGACCTCCCGCAAAATAAGGTGGACACATGCACCAACAGGTTGGGCAAGGGGTTTTCCATGGCCCCCAAGGCAGTAGTACCCAAGTCTGCCCCATCGATGATTTGCGGACCATTCCGCATTTTGATGCCCTTACCATGTTTGGCCGCATCATAGTGGCGTGACGCTCCCTTGCCACCAAACTAGCCCGTGCCCTCACCAACTTCCTTGGGGCCACCTACAATCACAACCCCCACCTCTCCGCCTTTAGTGTTGCCCTCCCCGGTCCGAATATGGATGATTTGTTGGAAGGCTTGGAGGAATCGCTCCCGGACAAGGTGGGTCGGAGGGAGAATTATGGTGCTTTGGCGGTTGATGGGGCGCTAAAAATCCATACTGCTAAGGGGAAAAAGTCACAACACTACCACATTAGGATGGTTGAAAAGGAGGACATGCATAGGACATCCACTGTGTACAGCCTCACCGGTGAGCCTGATAGGATGTGGATTGACGACATGAGTGGACAGACAACACCCGTGGCCTACATAGGATCCAAGTTTGCGGCTTTGCCTGCATTGACCCCACAGCCCCTGATTGGGCATGCCGAGGGTGTTGCGGCAGGTAGCACCTGTTTTGGTGACAGGAACCCCCACACCTATGTATGGACAGCAGCTGGCTTGACCCAAGGTGTGGATGAGGAACAGATGTGGGACTGCACACGTGGGGATGGGGGGATGGGGTTCGAACTCGGGAATGGTAGGCATGAACCTAGGGGGCATACCTCTGGACCACCAGCGCACATGGCAGACACATTGTAATTATGCATCATTGAACTGGGGTGTGGGTCCCATGCATTGGGGCACCAGTGAAAAAACAAAA
Organism: Eutreptiella sp. 'Long Island Sound 2002'; assembly: GCA_964036045.1. Classification (NCBI taxonomy): domain Eukaryota; phylum Euglenozoa; class Euglenophyceae; order Eutreptiales; family Eutreptiaceae; genus Eutreptiella; species Eutreptiella sp. 'Long Island Sound 2002'. The sequence goes on along the minus strand of OZ038379.1, from coordinate 144,871,608 downwards.
TCTGTCTTCAGCGCCTGTTGTTTTTGTGCCTTGCCTTCTTGTCTTGCCCATTGGAAGATCGGCTCGGGCACTCCTTCACGCGGCATCCTTGCATTGCTTACTTTGGATCACTCGTAGGCAAGCCTTTCTTCAGCGCCCCAAGATAGTGCATTGTCCATTTCGTTGTCCTAATTGTCACCCATATCGACATCCTCATCATTGGTGGGTTCGAACCTGCGACACGGAACACAAGGAGAGGTAGTATACCACTAGACCAAAGCACGGCACAGCCAAATCAGTACGAAGGATGTACGAAGGCCCCTACGAAAGGGCTACGAAAGGGGGGTATTTGTACCCCTTTCGTAGCGAACCAACAGTACGAAAGGGTACCCCTTCGTAGGGAAAAAAGGTACGAAACCGCCTGCATTCGTACAAAAGTGCCTCATGAACCATAGTTATAGAAAGGGCTAAAAAGCACAAAAGGGCGGAGTTTTCGGGTAATATGACCTAAAAATGACAAATTGAGGAAATTTACATTGTTCAACAGTTCCGAAACCCCAGGGTATGGAAATTGGTTTTTGGGTACGAAAGGGGTGGTGCTTGCGTGCAGGTACCTTCGTGGCACACCACACAATTCAACACGGGCAACTGTGGGTTTGCATCCAGCAGCACGCGGCAAGGTTCAGGTTCCACACAATGTGGATCATGATGAGGGTAATGAACGTGATGAGGTAGACGAGGAGCACCCTGAGGCGCACAATTGTCATGGCGATGATGATGTGGTGGTGCATGATGACCCTGAGGATACTCCGGTGGTTGTATCCGCGGAATTGGGTCAAGCCATGGCACGACGCATATGTCTTGGTCTGCGTGCCTCCGCTCCCAAAGCCCCACCCAAAGCCGCCCCCAAACCCCAAGCGAAAGCCGATTCCAAACCCCAACCCCAACCCAATCCCAAACTTAAACCCAAACCGTGCCCCACGGCACCCGCCAAGCCCCCCCCCCCCCGTCCCAGAGTGCCCGACCCCAAGAGAGCACCCCACCGAAGGCTGCACTGCAACCTCCACCCGTGACCGCACGGAAGCAATCGCATGAAGATGAAGATGAGTACGAGCTAGAGAAAATCGTAGCCAAGGTGGTGCCGCCCACTGGTGTGCGGTACATTGTAAGGTGGCGTGGTTGGGGCCCGGACGATGATACTGAGGAGCCGGCCTCCAACCTATCTCATGAGATGATCGCGGCGTTTGAAGCTAGTAATGACATGAATGAGCAGTATGTAGCGGAAAAAATCATAGCCAAGGTGAAGACAAAGTTTCTGGTTAGGTGGCAGGCATATGGGTCTGAGGACGACCCTTGGGAACCCCGTGCATCGTTGCCTCAATATTTGATCGATCAGTTTGAACATGCCTAAGATTGCGAGACACAAATCACAATGGCAACATTGCCTGCGGTCATGGGTAATGGGTTCCACACCAATGCTTTTTGCTTTCGTCATGTGTGCTTTGCCGTATGCCTATTCGAAGGGAAAACATAGAAATCATGGGACGCGGCGCCGAAGGCGCCGAACAAATTTTTTATCCTATTAGGGCAAAGTGGAGGCGATCGAGGCAAAAACAATTTAGCAGATAAATTGCCTCAAAATGTCCGCTAATCGCCGGTGCAATGGAATAATTTTAATTTTTTCCCCGCTAATCCACGAGTAGGCCGTGGAAATAAATAATTAGCAGCTGTTACAAGCTAGGGGGAGTAGGCCCAGCCAATACCTCCACTTGGGCCGGGCGCATCAAGGCCTTCTTGTGGGCGAAATCGGTCAATCCCAAGTCATGGGCCCACTTGTTAACCCCACCGTTCCCAAATCTAGGGGGGTCTGATCGACACCCAACAGATACGTTGGACACAAAGGACGTTAGTCCAAATTTAGGACATACTCCGGTCCAAGTGCAATACGTGCCACAATTGCCCCAGCCCTGAGTGTACGCATTTACGGCTATTTTGGGCCATGTTGCATATTTTTCACCCGATGTGCACCATGGCCAGCCCGCCGGGTGCATGGACCAATGGACCACACATGGTACGTTGCTTATGCATATTAATCCCCACGGCTCAAAGGCCGCTTGGGCAGACCAATGCGCCCACTGACAGGGAGTGAACCCAAGATGAGTGTGGGTAAATTTGCCGTTTTGGCCAACGTGGGCTGAACTTAGGCCACTACCAGGCCATCGTCGGTGGAGATCCTTGGGAATCAAGTATGTGTTGGGCCGCAATGGACCCACACAGAATATTTAGTTCTGTCTCCAAGCCATCATGGAGGAATACCCTTGGGGATGCTTTCGTATTTGTCATGGCCCAGTTTGGGGAATGCCAGATCACCCCATTTTGGTCCCCAATTTCAGCCCTCCATGTGGTCTATTTGCGACTCCATGTCTCCAAGCCCATGGTGGATTCGGGACACAACTTCAGGTTCTGCCCTTAGATATGAGTATTAGTGTCATCTCCTACCCCATGTCCTACAGGGTCAGCCTTGCCTGCACGGGCCACCCATGGGAATCAACCCAATTTTTCCTATTTTTGCCATCTCCGCAGTCCCAATTTGGGCGTCATTGCCCATCGAATTGGCGTCAGCGTCGGAGTTGATATTCTTTTGGCTACAATAACTACATTCACTACGCATCCACCCCTAAAAACCTGTTGGGAACCTACGTTGCCAACACATGGAACGCACTGTTGGGAACGTGTGCTTTTCACAGGGGGAACAGGGGTGGATGCATATTGGCGTGTGGATGCAAAACCCAAATGCACGTATTCTACGGTTTCCACGTTCCCAACGTTTTGTACGTTTTCCTGTGCTTTCCACGTTCATTACGTTTTCCAGGGGGGGATGCAAAATGGCGGGTGGATGCAAATCCCGGATGCAGGTTTTTTACACGTTTTCTACGTATCGTGCGTTTTCTACGCATCGAACCCTGTTTTCTGACCCACGAGCAACGTTGCACTGCACTTCGGTTGTCACGGTGACGGTCTACACACCATGGTAACGTGCAAAACACCGGGTGTGTAGTGGCAGACGGCAATCTGCACACACCCAGGCAACACGCCCCGTTTTACAATATGCACACACGCCCCGCTTCACGGTCGCCCTAATGCAATGCACCTCTTTTTTGGCAAACCTTTCCTCCGGAAAAAAATCATCAGGCAACATGCGTTGGAAATTCCAAAGGAAAGTCTCTTCTGGCACCAGGCACAGATCCTTGCACGTGCTAATAGTGTTCAGTACTCCGTACCGCAGCACAAAACCACGCAGTGCTCTAGACCACGTTTGAAACCTTTGGATCTCCCGAAAATGCAAGGCTTGGGCATTGGCTTGGTCTACGCCGGCCGCTAGAGAACGGTAGGCACCCACCAACGGGGGTAGCCAAGGGCCTCTGGGATGCTGCCAGAGCGCTAGGTCTACAGTACAATTTGTATACTTGGGCACCACGCGCGCAGCCTTGCCACCTACTTTCCGGTTCTTGAAACAATGCAAAGCAAACGGGAGGTCCGAGGCCCCGCATCCTCCCCTTCACGCAAACTCGCACCCAATTCACCTACCCCATGATCATTGCGCTTGGCGAGTAGGACAAAGGACTGCGTTGCACTGGTCAAATATGGAGCAGTGTTCGGTGAACCAAAATACGAGTCGCATACCAAAATGCTTTCGCTTGGGGCTAGGGACTGCCAATGCTGGACCATTTGTGTGGGTGTGTTTTTCCCAACACAATCGTTTGTGGCGTTGCGAACAACACCTCGGCGTCCCTCAAAAAGATACATGTCCATTATACAAGGCCGGACAGCGTCCGACATGCAATATAATTTTAACCCCGTACTATGGGGTTTGCGTGGGACAAACTGTCGCAGCTTGCCCGCACGCTTTCCTTTATGGGGGACGATTGTCGCGTCCCCCATTACGGCTGTACCGGGTTTCCATGAACTACTCCATTCAGGGGCTGAAGCAACCTTCCTCCTTCCCAATATCCTGATCCTGACCTCTCCTGTCATTTGTGCTTCGTGACCTACTGTGATTCCTTCTGTCACTAGGGTGCCCTATTTCTGCTTTTGTTATGTTCATTGCATCTGCTTCGCTCCTCATCTTCTTCGTGTCCAGCCGCCACTGAGAACCGCTTTGCACATCCCAGTGATCGTCATCTAGTTATTGCAGCTTTGCTCGTGTCATGGTCCAAGGGTGTGCAGGAATTCAGGACAGGTTTGCCCTTTTTGACGCAGTGAGGCAAACCAAGGGAGGACCAAGGAAAAAGGCAATACCATGCCCAAATCAAGCCAAGCAGCCAGGATGTGGCCAGCCAGAGACCGATCCAGCCAAACCTGCGCAGAGGTCAGGAGGCTTTGTCCCACGGCATCAAAGGACCAATCTCGCACTTCATAAGCAAGAATGCTCTGAGCTGAGTGGGCTGGCTTACCAGTACCTCTTCTGGATTTGTGACAGTTGCCGCTACCTTATCTGCTTACCATATTACCACGACCATGTTAGGTCTTGGTTCTTACGCCTGGCCTTGGTGGGGCTCGGGCCACTATTGCATCTCTACCATCTTATCCGGCATCGCTGCTCAACAACGGAAAGCGTGCACAGTTTCCAAATGCCTTACATTCAACACATTCCACAGCCTGCATCAACACCACCAGGACTACCATGTTCAACTCAATGCAAGAATTGATCACTGACTCTGGTACTTAGTACGGGCCCCTCAGCCCCACAGGCAGGTGAGGGCTGAGGCGTATCTCCTCACGTGCCCTGGATGTACTTACTACATGTCAAGCTGTATACACAAAACATCAAGAAAATGCATACATTTTATGAGTATAAAACAATCGATCCTCTCACAGCGATTATATATATGATGATATATCTATATAAATATATATATATATATATATATATATATATATATAAATATATATATATATATATATATATATATATATAAATATATATATATATATATATATATATATAAATATATATATATATATATATATATATATATATAAATATATAAATATATATATATATATATATATATATATATATATATATATATATATATATATATATATATATATATATATATATATATATATATATATATATATATATATATATATATATATATATATATGTATATATATATATATATGTATATATATATATATATATATATATCTTCTTCTTCTTCCCCGTCATTCTCCTCCTCCTCCTCACTCTCTTCCCCCTCATCCTCCTCCCCCTCCTCCTCACTGTCCTCCTCTGTGTCATCCTCCCTCTCCTCCCTCTCGCTTCCATCCTCCTCGGCCTCTGCGCTCTCATCCTCCACATCCGCCTCTACCACCCGGGCACCCCGTGTGCCACACCAAACCACCCCACATGGTACCACTTGCGGCACCCACAACAAACGTAGTGGGTATTGCCCCGGTTGCAATGGGTGCACACCCGGCGGCCCGGCATCCGCACCGGCACGTGGATGGGCTTGGCCACTGCCGCTTTACAAAAGCGGTGCCGGACAAGGTCCCACTGCCAGTCAAACATGGTACCCGTTTGGGCCCCCCCAAGGGACCGTCAAGTCGCGTATACGTTGACCACGGCGTACCGGAGGACAAACGCACGCACCGCTAGCGACCAGGTCATCTGACCTCCCATCTGGCGCATCTGGAGGGCCATCTAGTTGACGCCATCCACCCTACGTGATAATTGGCGGTAGCTGGCGACCACCGGGTTCACCTCATTCTCGCTGCGGCAATGCACGGGTCCGGCTTGTGGGAAGTGGACGTTCGTGAGCATTGGCACTACGCGGGGAGGCTTGTGACCCAACTTTTGGTTCCTGAAGACCACCATGGCGTACCTCGCGTCGTCCACAGTGCAGGTGGCGGTTTGCCCCTCTGCTAGGAGTTGTCCTGCCCTGTCCACCCCGTACGCGGAGCACTTGGCCATCATCAAGAAGGCGTGCCTCTCCGCAACGACGTCACGCGCTAGTTCGAGCGATCCAAAAAAGGAATCCGCATAGAGGATGGTCCCGGAAGGGAGGAGACCTGCCCACGTGGTCATTATCTGCTGGGCATCGAAGTTGCCCGCACTGTTGCCAAACCGCTGCAGGTGCCCGCGTCTACCCGTGTACAAGTACATGACCACCACTCACCCACTAGTGGCATCGGCAAGGCAATAGAGCTTGATGCCGGTTGAGTGGCGCTTGCGGGCGATGAACATCCGTAGTGGGCCGGCACGTATGCCTTTGTGCGGCACCACGGACTCATACCCACAAGCCGCGCCACCCAACCGCCAGGCACTAGCCCACTGCCCGTTACACTCCTCTAGTACCTCAACAACGTCGGACCGGATGTTACGGCGCAAGACGTAGTTCTCGTTGCGGCTTAGCAATCGTGCCATGAAGGGGTTGTATAGTAACCCGTCCCTTTCCCAGATGCCATCTACTTGCATGGGTCGTACCATGCCTAGTAGGAGGATGAAGGCGCTGTACCTATATATATATACATATATATATATATATATATATATATATATATATATATATATATATATATATATATATATATATATATATATATATATATATATATATATATATATATATATATATATATATATATATATATATATATATATATATATATATATATATATATATATATATATATATATATATATATATATATATATATATATATATATATATATATATATATATATATATATATATATATATATATATATATATATATATATATATATATATATATACATATATACATATATATATATATCCTCCAATCTACACCCCTCTCCCCAACTCTAGGTGGCTCCACCATCCGGCTCTAAGGCACGTGCGAAAGGTACAACGTGGTGCATACATGTGGCGGAAGGGGCGGGCTAAACTCCATCAAAACAGGCTCCAAATGGTCTCAAAACACTTGTTTGTGCACCCCCAACGGTCCAGGATCACTTTTGGAAAAACGCGTTTTTGACCCATTTTGGACCCATTTTTGGTCCCAAAACGACCCATATTATAACTCTTGAATAATTCAAGGCATTTTGGGATTTTCCATGGGCCAAAACGCGGCACCACGGGCTCCAAATGGGTCAAAACCACTTGTTTGAGCATCCCAAATGGTCCTGGATCACTTTTGGAAAAACACGTTTTTCACCCATTTTTGACCCATTTTTGGTTCCAAACCGTCCCGTTTTCAAGGCATTTTGGGATTTTCCGTGGCCCAAAACGCGCCACCACGGGCTCAAAACGGCCTAAAAACACTTGTTTCAGCATCCCAAGTGGTCTAGGAACAATTTTGGAAAAAATGATTTTTTTCGCCCCGGGGACCCTCGTGGACCCAGCGTTGGCCCCCACCGTGCGCGGGCTTGCGTGCCCTCCGGCTGCACCAAGTGACCATTGGTACGGGGGTCTAGGTGGCTCATTGGGCGATTCTGAGGCTTGGAAACCACAAAAAGTGGGGGGTTGCGGCTGGACTAGGTGCCTTCGGAATTCGGATTTGAACCACGTAGCCCAAAATACGGCCCGTTCTTGGTTTCGGGGTGTTGGTGCGCATTGCGCAGGTTTTTGGGGCTTTTTGGCGCCTTTTTGGGCCGTTTCTCGGACATATCCTGGAGTTGAAGGGCACTAGAGAGCTCTTTGACACGGTGAAGTCAAGCCGCACGTGGAGTGTAGTCACCGTTTCCCTTCGTTTGGGTGTTTCGCCCGGGTTTTGGGGCTGTTTTGGGCGAAAAATGGCTGTTTTTGGCCCAAAAGTGCGCAGATTGGGGAGGGCACCTCCTAACTGGGCGCCACCGCCCCGGGCCGCCACCGGTGAGTTTGTGGCTCAAAACCTGGATTTCGCAAGGCCACCACCTAGGCTCTAGGATGGCTCGAGTAGAGTAGAGCCCGGAGCGATGAGGCGGAGCAATGGCCAAAACGGTGAGGAGAAGTGCTTGTTGCTTGTTGTTGCTTGCTTGTTGTTGCTTGCTTGTTGTTGCTTGTTAGCTAGATTTAAGGGGAGAGGGGTGTAGTAATATATATATATATATATATATATATATATATATATATATATATATATATATATATATAATATATATATATATATATATATATATATATATATATATATATATATATATATATATATATATATATATATATATATATATATATATATATATATATATATATATATATATATATACCTCCAATCTACACCCCTCTCCCAAGTCTAGGTGTCTCCACCATACGGCTCTGAGGTACCTGATGCATACGTGGTGGAAGTGGCTAAACTGCATCAAAACCGGCTCAAAGTGGGCTCAAAACACTTGTTTGAGCCTCCCAAATGGTTTAGGATCAGTTTTGGAAAAACGCGTTTTTGACCCATTTTTGACCCATTTTTGGTCCCAAAACAGCCCAATTTCAAGGCATTTTGAGATTATGCATGGGGCAAAACGCGCCACCACGGGCTCAAAACGTGCTAAAAACGCTTGTTTGAGCATCCCAAGTGGTCTAGGAACAACTTTGGAAAAAAAGATTTTTTTCGCCCCGGGGACCCTCGTGGACCCACCGTTGGCCCCCACCGTGCGCAGGCCGGGCTGCCCTTTGGCTCCACAAAGTGACCACTGGTACAGGGGTCTAGGTGGCTCGTTGGGCGATTCTGAGGCTTGGAAACCACAAAAAGTGGGGGGTTTCGGGTGGACTAGGTGCCCTCGGAATTCGGATTTGAGCCACATAGCCCAAGATACGGCCCGTGCTTGGTTTCGGGGTGTTGGTGCACATTGCGCAGATTTTGGGGCTTTTTGGCGCCTTTTTGGGCCGTTTCTCGGACATATCGTGGAGTTAGACGGCACCAAAGGTCCCTTGGTAAGGAGAAAGTCAAGCCGCACGTGAAGTGTAGCAGCCGTTTGCCTTCGTTTGGCTGTTTTGAACCCTTACTAGGGCTGTTTTGGGCGAAAAATGGCCGTTTTTGGCCCAAAACTGCGCAGATTTGGGAGGGCACCTCCCGACTTGGCGCCCCCGCCCCGGGCCGCCACCGGTCAGTTTTTGGCTCAAAACTTGGATTTGGCAAGGCCACCACCTAGGCTCTAGGATGGCTAGAGTAGAGTAGAGCCCGGAGCGATGAGGCCGAGCAATGGCCAAAACGGAAAGGAGAAGTGCTTGTTGCTTGTTGTTGCTTGTTGCTTGCTTGCTTGTTAGCTAGATTTAAGGGGAGAGGGGTGTAGTAATATATATATATATATATATATATATATATATATATATATATATATATATATATATATAATGATACATATATATTACTACACCCCTCTCCCCTTAAATTTAGCTAACAAGCAAGCAACAACAACAACACGTCTCCGTGCCGTTTTGGCCATTGCACCTTCCCAACGCCACGGGCCTGACTCTACTTTAGCCATCCTAGAGCCTAGGTGGTGGCCTTGCCCAATCCAAGTTTTGAGCCAAAAACTCACCGGTGGCGGCCCGGGGCGCTGGCGCCAAGTCGGGAGGTGCCCTCCCAAATCTGCGCAGTTTTGGGCCAAAAACCGCCATTTTTCGCCCAAAGCAGCCCCAGTAAGGGTTCAAAACAGCCAAACGAAGGCAAACGGCTGCTACACTTCACGTGCGGCTTGACTTTCTGGTGACCAAGGGACCTTTGGTGCCCTCTAACTCCACGATATGTCCGAGAAACGGCCCAAAAAGGCGCCAAAAAGCCCCAAAATTTGCGCCATGTGCACCAGCACCCCGAAACCAAGAAGGGGCCGTATCTTGGGCTACGTGGCTCAAAACCGAGTTCCGAGGGCACCTAGTCCACCCGGAACCCCCCACTTTTTATGGTTTCCAAGCCTCAGAATCGCCCAATGAGCCACCTAGACCCCCGTACCAGTGGTCACTTGGTGCAGCCGGAGGGCCGGCCAGCCCACGCACAGTGGGGGCCAACGGTGGGTCCACCAGGGTCCCCGGGGCGAAAAAAATGATTTTTTCCAAAGTTGTTCCTAGACCACTTGGGATGCTCAAACAAGTGTTTTTAGGCCGTTTTGAGCCCGTGGTGGCGCGTTTTGGGCCATGGAAAATCCCAAAATGCCTTGGAAATGGGCCTTTTTGGGACAAACAATGGGTCAAAAATGGGTCAAAAACGCATTTTTCCAAAAGTGATGCTGGACCATTTGGGATGCTCAAACAAGTGGTTTTAGCCCATTTTGAGCCCGTGGCGACGGGTTTTGGCCCATGGAAAATCCCCAATTGCCTTGAATATGGGCCATTTTCGGACCAAAAATGGGTCAAAAATGGGTCAAAAACGCATTTTTCCGAAAGTGATCCCGGACCATTTGGGATGCTCAAACAAGTGTTTTTAGCCCGTTTTGAGCCCGTTTTGACTGAGTTTAGCCCCTTCCACCACATGTATGCACCACTTTGTGCCCTTCGCACGTACCTTAGAGCCGTGTGGTGGAGTCACCTAGAGTTGGGAGAGGGGTGTAGATTGGAGGATATATATATATATATATGTATATATATATATATATATATATATATATATATATATATATATATATATATATATATATATATATATATTACTACACCCCTCTCCCCTTAAATTTAGCTAACAACAAGCAACAAGCAACAAGCAACAAGCAACAAGCAACAACAACACGTCTCCCTGCCGTTTTGGCCATTGCTCCGTCCCAACGCTTCCGATCATTTGCCCATGTAGCCATCTTGGAGCCTAGGTGGTGGCCTTGCCAAATCCAAGTTTTGAGCCAAAAACTCACTAGTGGCGGCCCGCGGCGGGGGCGCCAAGTCGGGAGGTACCCTCCCAAATCTGCGCAGTTTTGGGCCAAAACAGCCATTTTCGCCCAAAACAGCCCTAGTAAGGGTTCAAAACAGCCAAACGAAGGCAAACGGCTGCTACACTGCACGTGCGGCTTGACTTTCTCGCGACCAAGGGACCTTTGGTGCCCTCTAACTCCACGATATGTCCGAGAAACGGCCCAAAAAGGCGCCACAAAGCCCCAAAAACTGCGCAATGTGCACCAGCACCCCGAAACCAAGAACGGGCCGTATCTTGGGCTACGTGGCTCAAACCCGAAATCCGGGGGTACCTAGTCCACCCGCAACCCCCCACTTTTTGTGGTTTCCAAGCCTCAGACTCGCCCAACGAGACACGTAGACCCCCGTACCAGTGGTCACTTGGTGCAGCCGGAGGGCCGGCCAGCCCACGCACAGTGGGGGCCAACCGTGGGTCCACCAAGGTCCCCAGGGCGAAAAAAATCATTTTTTCCAAAGTTGTTCCTAGACCACTTCAGATGCTCGAACAAGTGTTTTTGGGCCATGTTGAGCCCGTGGTGGCGTGTTTTGGGCCATGGAAAATCCCAAAATGCCTTGAAAATGGGCCGTTTTGGGACCAACAATGGGTCACAAATGGGGCAAAAACGCGTTTTTCCAAAAAAGATCCCGGACCATTTATGATGCTCAAACAAGTGGTTTTAGCCCATTTTGAGTCCGTGGCGACGGGTTTTGGCTCCTGGAAACTCCCAAAATGCCTTGAAAATGGGCCATTTTGGGACCAAAGATGGGTCAAAAATGGGTCAAAAACGCGTTTTTCCAAAAGTGATCCCGGACCATTTGGGATGCTCAAACAAGTGTTTTTAGCCCGTTTTGAGCCCGTTTTGACCGAGTTTAGCCCCTTCCACCACATGTATGCACCACTTTGTGCCCTTCGCACGTACCTTAGAGCCGTGTGGTGGAGCCACCTTGAGTTGGGAGAGGGGTGTAGATTGGAGGATATATATATATATATATATATATATATATATATACATATATATATATATATATATATATATATACATATATATATATATATATATATATATATATATATATATGATAATGATATGATAATGATATATGATGATGATTATATATGATAATCATTCATGTATCGCGCAGTCACATCCCTCTTTCTCCACGCAACTGTCCCTTTCAGGCGAATAACTCCCAGCGCTTGCGACGCTGGTCTGCGGGCTCCAGAAGCAGCACATTAGTGACGACCCCCTTCTAGCGCCGACGTACCAAAGGTATTTTGCCGACAGCATCTTCTTGCGAGGAACAGGCTACCGAGAGGAACCATCGGGCACAACACCAAGCAAAATACAATGGGCTCATACATCTGACAAAGCCGACATAGGGCAGCATCTGCGTCGACTGCCACGCAGGGTTGGAGGACCCCATGAGGTGGGTGGCACGGCAGAGTTTGCACTTGGCGGCGGTCCCGCTCGAGGAACCAGCTTTCGCTGCGGCCCACGCTAAGGCCCTACCAGTACCCCTAATGTTACCCAAGGAGCAGGCAACCCTCCCCGTGCCTATTGAACGTGAGGTGCCGGAACCTTCTATGCTCCCCTTGCTGGCCCTGCAGCAGGTCAGGGAGGTGGTGTGAGACTCGCAAACAGTTGGCAGTGCGCACCAGGGGCCTCATGCCATTGGCCGGTGCATGTGAAGCTGCACCTCTGGGAGCGGTGTATCACATCCCCATAACCCGGGACCTGCTGCGTGCAAGAGACCGCCGTCTCCCCACCATCCAAGTCTTGCGACGGTGGCGGCAAAATTTCACCCGCACGGTGATTCCTGTGCTACCTTGTATCTTCTGCCGAGGACCTGAGGGAGACAAAGCCCATGGGAGCACATTGTGTCAAAGGGACCAAGCGGCTGCACGTGTGCTGTGTGCAAAAGTTGAGAAATTCACTACGGGCCTGCCACTCGCGGACAGGCCCCTCGAGTTCATGTCCTTGAAGCAGCATTGATGCAGCTGGACGGAGTCCTTAATTGCAGGAGTAGTCCCGGGAGATCTCAACTGGCTCTTTGCGGCACTGCGGGCTGCAAAATCCCAGGGCCCGGCCAAGGGCAAGCTGTTCTTGGAGGACATGATGCAGTTTGGGGAAGATGGTTACGCCTGGAGAAATCATGGGCTGACCAAGATCATGCAGCTGCCGCTGCGGAGGAGGTTCGAGACGTCGCGGACATCGTGCCGGGCAAGGCCATGGCCCTTGATGTGGTGACCGCGGGTGGCACACTCATGGTCATCAACGTCCACGGCCCGGGCAGTGGTGGCGGCTCGTGGGCGTCTAAGGCGTCCTTCTGGGGTGACGTGGCCATGTACGCGGCGGCCAAAAGCGCGGGAGGCACGAGGGCCGTGCTCCTCGGAGGGGACTTCAATGTGTGGCTGGAGTCCCCGGGACACCCCACCACAAAGAGGCTCCAGGCTTTGTGGGCGCAATGCGGGTTCCATAGGGCGGGAGCGGCAGCGGAGGAGGAGAGACGGCCCACGAGAGCGGGGCATCGGCTGGACTCCTTCCTACTCAACTCGCCACTGGTCCCATGGGCGGTACGTGAGCGCCCGCACCTAGCGCCGGGACGGTCTCCTGCGTCGCTGGGGCCTGACCTTGGCCCCGTGGTCCTTGACATCCCGCTGGCGGTGGCCGACAAAGAGAGGTCACCACGATGGCCTACTCGCACGCCCAAGGCAGGCTGCATGCCATACGCCCGGACTCCCCGGGGGTTCGCGAGGCGGCGGCGGCAGTGCTGCAGAAGGCCTGCGAGGATCGGACGCTACGGGCGTGGCTCTCGTCCGACCAGGACACTGCCACCATGGGCACGTCGGAGGTGCAAGCGGTCTTCGACGTGCTGTACGCCTTCTGCGATGACGTGTCCAGGGTGACAGGGGTGCGCATGCCATCAGGCGTGGACCCGCGGTATCCGTATGGACTGGCGGAGATGGAGGCGTCTCTGGCCCAGGTCCTCTCGGATTAGCAGGCCGTGGCGTGGCGCGCCCATGAGCCGTGGCAGCGCGACGCGGCGGCTGCCGGGCTCCACTCCCGGGAGGCGGCTGCCTTGCTGCGGCACCTCCGACAGATGGACCCCGACTTGTCCCCCGCCACTGTGGAGGACCTGCACGCTGCTTTGGACCGGCAGCTCCACCAGCTGGAGACTCGCGTGGAGGAGCTACAAGGTGTCCTCAGGAGCAACAGGTGCAGGTCCATAAAGGACTATTGGCGGGGCAGGGTGCCGGATCTACAGCTCCGATGGAAGGCGCTCCGGGGGGCCATCAACGTGGTGAACTATGCACCGTCAGGCCTATGGTTAGTGCGCGTCTGGGAGTCGGAGAAGGTCCTCATGGAGGCTTCGGACGTCATCGGTGAGGTGCGAAGGTAATGGGAAGCGCTGTACGCCAAGCGGCCAGTGAACCTACCGGCCTTCGAATGGCTGGTCAGGGCCCACATCCCTCGGGGAGTGCCGGAAGAATGGAGGTCGGTGCAGGACTATACACTGCAGGATCTCAAGGATGCCGTGAAGCAAGCCGTGGCGGGCGACAAGGCTCTGGGGTCCAATAGGGTCACGGCTGCCCTTGTAGCGGAGCTCCCTGAGCCGATGCAAGGGCTCCTGGTGCATGCATACCGGGCCATCCTGCGAGGTGTGGAGGTCCCGGAGTCCTGGCATGAGGCCATCATCTGGATGATGCCCAAAGGCACGGCCACAGGAAATCTTGACGCATACAGGCCCATATCGTTGGGGCAGCAGGACATGCGGATGCTCATGACCCCCCTCATGCGGAGGTTCACTGCCGTCCTTGCACGCAAGGGGGTGGCCGCGGACTAGCAATTTGCAGCCATGCCGGGCTCCACGGCGGCTGCCCCGGTGTTGCTAGCCCAGCGCAGGCTGCAGTGTGGACAGGAGGAGATTCATGTCCTGGCCTTTGACGTCTCCAAGGCGTTGGACACAGCTCCGCATGGAGCGCTGGCGCTTCTCGTGCGCCACATGGGGGTCCCAGAGGAGCTCATCCGGCTCTTCCACACCCTCAGTTGCGGATCTTTGTTGAGCATCGTCACCACGCATGGCCCCACACCGGGCATTCGTCTCCAAAGAGGCCTGCGGCAAGGCAGTGCGGAAAGCGCCGTGCTCTACCTCCTCCTCTTGGAGCCCCTCTTGCGGAGCCTTGCCAGCAAGGCTCAGGGAGATGCCCGCCATGCTGTGCCGCCTCTGGTGCAAGCATATTGTGACGACCCCCCACTGATAGCGCACTCCTTGCCGCAATTCCTGGAGTATGCGGCGGCAATCGCACAGTACCTTGCGGACATGGGCATGTCCCCGAATGTCGGCAAGTGTGCATATGCCACTACTCCCATCCCCTCGATCATGGTGTGCCTGAGCCCGGGAAACGCGGCAGCCCCTGGGTCTGCTTGCAGGCCAAGGGCACGGTTCCCTAACTGGGCCTACGCCTTGATCCGAGGGGGGTAGCGTCCATGAAGGAGAAACATGTGCTCCGGTGTGAGGCTCTATTGCGCTGGTGCAAGAATACACTGGGGCTGGCGTCGGTGCCCCATGAGGGGACGGCGGTTGTGGTTGGCGGCATCGTGCGGTATGCGGCACCATACCTATCTGATACGGCGGAGGCGGTGGTCAAACGGAATGCTGCCATCAAGGCTGCACCCCTGCAGTTCGAGATCCTGTGCAAGGACCTGTCCAACGTGGCGGTGCGGTCTGGTCATGGGTTACGACTGGCGGATGTCCAGGTCATATGCCGCGACTCCGCTTTGGCGACCCTGGCTCCGCTCACGCACCATCGGTGGGCGACAGTCCGGACTGAGCTGCGAGTCATGCTTCGAGACATGCACTTGCAGTACGGTGTATGCGGGCAGTTCCTGGTGCCCTCCACGTCGTTCGCCACGCACGCGGGGAGCACGTGGGTGGACACAGTACTCCGGGCGATGGGGACGTTGCGAGTGTGACTCCTCATGTCGTCAGTGTACTCGTGCGTACACGCCTATCTGCCGCATGTGCAGTGGGCAGGGCGGAGGTGTGTCCCAGTCCTACACCTTCAAGGGTAGGGACATCTGCGTTGTCTCCGGACCCCCCACGGACGCGGCGGTACAGTCCCTAACTGATTCTGCGAATGACCTTCTGCATGCGCGGCTCCCGCGTCATGAGGCTGGGCACTGGGCCGTTGAGCTCCAGGAGTGTCACGAGGACCATTTGCACCTCCCTCACACGGGAGTTGGGCCCACTCAGCTAGACCACGTATGGTTCACGGGGCTCCGCGATGTCTTCCGACCGCAGATGCCCGGTCCCTTGACTCATCGTCTGATACACCCGGTGCGCCGTAAAAAGGCTAGCAAGCGCACTCGGCAGTCCGCTGCGGGGGATGGGTATGTATGTGGTGGGCGGGTACAGGCAAGACGACTTGGACCCATAGAACCCGGGGCCGTCCATGCCGTTTGTCCCGCTGGCCGCCCTCCTGTTCTTGCTAGGGGGCGTGTTCGAAGGTTACCGGCAACAGGACGATCCGGCGTAAGTTTCCCTGCTCACGCCACATGCCGGGGGCGGCATAGACCCCTCGCCCCTGTGGGTTGTGCACGGACGGTCCGCGCTTTCCAGGGCATGCGCAGCGGTGCGTGGGTGCGGCGAGTGGGCAATCGTCCTTCTGCTGCCAACTGGCCCCGTCCCGCACGCGG
The DNA here is from genome assembly GCA_964036045.1 of Eutreptiella sp. 'Long Island Sound 2002'. Taxonomy (NCBI): domain Eukaryota; phylum Euglenozoa; class Euglenophyceae; order Eutreptiales; family Eutreptiaceae; genus Eutreptiella; species Eutreptiella sp. 'Long Island Sound 2002'. Next base: position 144,855,083 of record OZ038379.1, on the reverse strand, counting down.
ACGAGTGCTCGGTGCCGGAGGTGGTCCGGATAGCCAACGTGCCGCACCATCCGCATGTCGCCGCCACCTCGTTGCGTGACGGCGGGGCGGTGGAGCAGGGCTCTGTGGTGGTGTACCAGCCTTCCTACTCCACGGCGGTGTGGGGGGCAGAGTATACCACGGCCCTTGACACCATCAAGTCTGTCTGCGGGTGCGATGTGGCCTGGCGGCCGCATGCACTGTATCGGCTGAAAGCTGTCCTGTCCCCGGAGCTCACGGCCTCCAGTGCGGCGTCCCTGGGAAAGGTAGTGCAGAGCCCCCACTCAGACGTGGCGTGGCTAGAACCCCACCGGTACTGCTCGGTGCCGGCGGCAACCAAGGTCACGTTGTCTGACGCTTCACCCCAGGAGGACGGGGCCACCAATGTTGCGGTGGCGAGCCATGGGAGCCCCACATGAACGGGTGCCATCCGCGGCACGGACCCAGAGGCGGAGATCATCAGCGTGGCGGCGTACCTGCTACACCCCCCCCCCCCGTCAGCCTGCACGGTGCACGTGGTGGATGCCTGCATCATTGGAACGCACCTACGCAGGGCACAGGACACCCTATACCGTGGCATCAAGGGGCCGATCTCACATCTGGTCAACCAACACGCGTTGAACTGGATAGTGGAGGGACTGCGGCGGCTACCACGCAGAGTTGGGGGGCCGCACCATTGGGTGGTGAGGCACAGCTCGCACTTGGCGGCAGTCCCGCTTGAAGAGCCCGACTTCGCTGCAGCCCGTGCGATGGCCCCGCCTGTTCATCTCATCATGGCCAAGGAACACGCCTTCCTCTTGGTGCTTAGAGACGATGGGGAGCTCGAGCCGCATGTACCCTCCATGCAAGGTCTCCAGCAAGTCAGGGAGATGGAGTGGCGCTCGTTGGCGGCGCGCACCAGGGCCCATACGCCGTTGGCTGGCGCCTGCGAGGCGGTGCCCCTGGGAGCGGTGCACCACGGCCCAACACATAGGAATCTGCTACGTGCGCGTGACGGCCGCTTGTCTACCATGCAAGTCATGCGGTGGTGGAGGCAGAAGCTCACCCGTGCGGCGATACTGGCCCACCCCTGTATCTTGTGTGGGGGGCCGGAGGAGGAAATTGGCCACATGCGCTTGCTGTGTGCGCGGGACGAGGAGGTGGCACGGCTCCTGTGTGGGCGTGTGGAGGAGTTCACAGCGGAACTTCCCCTGACGGACAGGGCGGTGGAGTTCTTGGCTTGGAAAGAGCACGGCTGCACGTGGACGGATTCCCTGATGGCGGGTGTTGTCCCCGGGGACCTGAAGCGGCTCTTCGCGACGGTGCGGGCGGCGTCATCCCGGGGCCCGCCGAAGGCCAAGCTCTTTGTGGAGGACATGATCCAGATTGGGGAAGATGTGTATGCCCGCAGGAACCATCGGCTCACTCACATCATGGAGCTACCGATGCAAGATCGAAGAAGGGCCGTGTACGCATTCCTGCGGGGTGACACCCCCTTCTGTCCGCCGGCGGGGACAGTCCAGCGGCAGCCGCCGTGGAACCCGTACGACGGCCTCCCTGACAACCTGCAAGCGACCTTTCAAAGGGCGCCGGTGCATGCGCTGTCAGTGTCCAGGTCGTACATCACGTACGAGGAGGCCATGTCCTGGTTCCCCTCTGGATGGCAGCGGCGGCACAGGCCTTGAGCCAGTGGATCGAGTCCTGGATGACCCAAGACTATCCTGCATTCCGGGGGCGGTCCCGTATGGTTTCAGCGCAGTCCTGCGCCACGGTGCGTGGTGCCATGGTGCGGGGCCCTGATGGCTAGAGTGAACCCTGGCTCCAGGTGTTTGCGGACCAACCGGCTGTTGGGAACATCATGGGCTGGCCTGGTGAGGTGCTGCAGCTCCTCTAGCTGCCTCTGTGCAACCTCCCGATTCTGGCGGTGGCCACCGTGCTAAACGTGGGAGCTTTGTGGCCGTATGACCGGCAGCTGCGGAGAGTCATTCCGGCGGTGAGGGAGCAGCGGTCCATAGCGGTGCTCGTGGGTTCCAAGCAGCTTGCACGGATACAGGGGGACGACGCGCAGGGCCGCGTCACGGAGGCAATGTTCTCTCTGCCTGAGGGAGATGACAACGTGGCTGCCGACGCCCGTCACACAATAGATGTCTCGGGCCTTAAGGCGGTCGTCGAGGTCCCGGGGGGGGGGGGCGGCCGGGCCCGGTCCTTGTATGCAACACCCCCCATCCCCCCACCCCCCCCGGGTTTTGAAAGATAGTGGGGCCGGGTCGGCCACCAGCAAATGTTCCTAGATAAAATTGTCCGGCGCCGAAGGCGCCCATTTTTTTTTTCATACTATGTGCTTATACTCAAAATGCTCAAAATTTTATAGAGAATTCGTATTTGTGTTAAAACAACAAGAACAAATTTTGACCTGAAGGAGGGGTACAGGAGGGCTGCAGGCCCTAACAGCAACCCTAGCCCTAACCCTAACCCTAAGCCTAACCCTAGGGCTAACCCTAACCCTAGGGCCAACCCTAACCCTAACCTTAATCAAGACTGAATATTGAGACCGAGCTGGTGGGGGAGAGAACATCAGCTATGATTGGTGAGGGACATCAAGAATGATTCACACATTGATGGCTCTTGACAAAGTGAAAGCTGCTCCCAAGTGAACCCCATCACCACGAGGCCCACTTTCAAGGCTTTTTGGACTTCTCAGGGGCCAAAATGCCCCAAAATGGGCTCAAAATGGGCTCATTTCCCCCGTTTGTGCACCCCAAATGGTCTAGGATGAGGTTTGGGAAAATGCGTTTTTGACCCTTTTTTGACCATTTTTTGGTCCCAAAACAGCCCATTTTCAAGGCATTTTGGGATTTTCGGAGGACCGAAATGGGTCACCACAAGCTCAAAACGGTCCAAAAACAATTGTTTTAGCGTCGCACATGGTCGAGGATCATTTTTGAGAAAAGTCATCTTTTTGCCCCTACTGGACCCTGTTGACCCATTTGGGCACCCACCTGTTTGGGCTTGAGCTTGTAGCTTGCCGCAGCCTACCGGGCCTAGGTATTCGGGTGTACGTGTCAGTTTGGGCAATTGTGAGGGGTGGAAACCACAAAAAGTGGGGCGTTGCGGGTGGAGTAGATGCTCTTGGAATCGCAGTTTGAGCCATGTAGCCCAAGATATGGCCTATTCTTGGTTTGTGGCTGTCGGCATTTGGAGCTTTTGAGGGCATTTTTGGGCCGTTTCCGGGACATGTCATGGAGTTAGAGGGCCGCAAAGAGCTTGTTGACACGGGGAAGTCAAGCCGCACGTGGAGTGTACCCACCGTTTCCCTTCATTTGGCCGTTTTGAATGTGTTCCAGGGTTTTTTTGGCTCAAAAATGGCTGTTTTTGGCCCTAAACTGCAGTTTTTGAAACTGAGGTCCGCCACTTGCGAATCCCGTTCCCGGCCGCCACCGTTGAGTTTCTTGCTCAAACTTTGTGTGATTGTACTTCACACCCATAGGTATCATCCACCAAAATTTCACCCGAATCTCAAGCACCACGACGGAATTCTGATTTTTCCCCATTTCGCGTGTGTTGTTGCTTGCTGCTTGCTTGCTGCTGCTTGCTGCTGCTGCTGCTAAACCTGGTAGGTCCACCCTAGACACTAAAAAGGGTTATAAAACCAAGACTGGTTCCACCAGCTCGGTGACCCTAACCCTAACCCCAACCCCCCCGCCCTCACCCTATCCGACGCCCCCCTGACCCCCGGCCAGACCCCCTCCCTTGACCCCCCCCCTGACCCCGGCTAGACGCCCCCGACCCCCGGCTGGACCCCCCCCCCACTAGCCCCCCCCCCTCCCGAGTTTTGACACATAGCTTGGGGGTATGTCGCATTACGACCCGTTGTAGTTGCCCCCCCGTGGTCGAGGCTCGGTCGGGAGGACAACGCATGGTTCTCGCGTCCGCTAGGGGCCTGGGGATGGCCGGAGTAGATGCCATCGCGAAGATCGTACAGGACTATGGCTGGGAGCTCCCAACGAACGGCGCACGCAGCCTCAAGGTGGTGCGGTGGCCCCGGCTGCTGGAGAGCCTCCCGTCGATGTCGAAAGGACAGCCCATTCTCGGCCCGGTGTCCACATGGGGAGAAGCGAGACGAGGCCTGCTCAATTGCGCCACTGCACGCGCGCTGGCGGGTGCGTTACTTCGCCACCACGAGGCGTGCTGTGATGTGTGGCAGGACCTGTGGTCGCAGTGCTGTGAAGGCGGCTGCGTCACGTCGCGGTCGGTGCTCCCGCTGCGATGCTGCGGGTGCGGGGAGACCGCGCCGGTGCTTCAGTGCGCCTCCGCCCCGCTCTGTGGATCGTGTCGGGAGCGCGCTGGTAGGGGGTGGCCTAAGGCCAGGTGGGCGCTGCGACACTCTGGGCAGCTGTCGTCAAGTTCGTGGAAGGCGATTTAGGGTGACCTGAGGAGTGTCCGGGTGGATGGGGTAAGGTGCCCCGGTGCGCCAACGGCGGCCCTGCCCCTACTGCTCTGGTGGGCAGTTGTGGATGGTGACTCGCGGGTTCTTTGGTTGAGGCATCACAGAGGGCATGGTGAGGAGGCAATGGGAGCCAGGGGTAATGCAGCTTGAAAGGGTGTGGGAGGTATGGGTGCGCTTGCCACCGTCCCTATGCTGGACACAACGGCGGTGGTGGCTCATGGGAAGCAATGTCCTCATGGCTTGGGTGTGCGGCGAAGGCAGACGGCGTATGATGGCCAACGCGATGTCACAGGTCGTGCCTGCCTGACGGCAAGCCGTACTGCCCCCATACACGAGGGTCGGAGAGGTATGTGGTGCTTCACCCGCCTGCTCCGGGTCGCCGCATACTACAGTGAGGTGTCATGGGTCGTCCCGACCAGGGTAATAAGGCCCAAACCCCTATAGGGCATTCCCATGACACCGGGGTCTCTACCGGCGGCCCGGTTACGGCAGTCACGAGGGTGGTTCCTCGGGTTACTCCGGGGGTTGACGGGTCGGCATGGGGGCAAGCGGCAGCGCCCCCAGCGTTGCATTGAGCGGGATGAGGAACAACAGGCGGGTGGCGCTGGGTACGATTGAAGGAACATTGGGCCTGTCCGTGACCCCCGGGGGGGGTCGGTGTGGGTGGGGAGGAAACGCCCCCTGGTCCTGGGTTCAGCGCAGGGGGTTGGAAGAGGTGCTTGAAGGCCCCGGGAGCGGCGAACTGAGGGTGGGACATGGGGACCGCGTGGTGGTACGGTGGACTGTATGGTGGGTGTACTTGGGAATGCGCGGCGATACGGGAGATGTTGTCATGAAGGGTACATGTTGGCGCAGAGGACTGTAAACTGGGATTACAGGGGTACGCGTGGCAGTGCTGGGGTCCGTATGGTGGGAGTACGGGGGATGCGCGGCGGTACTGGGGAGCAGTACAGTGGGAGTATTGCGGGGTCGCTTGGCGGTACTGGGGTGTCCCCCTGACCCCTCTAACAACTCAGGGGGAGTACAGGGGCATCCCCTGGCCCCGTGAACAAACTAGAGGGACAGTGCTTGCAGGAACGTACATACTCTAAACGTCTGACCTCGGCACACGGCTTGCGGTCGCAGTGATGCATGCGTTGGCGGTTCACAAGTGGCAGCGGCAACATGGCGGGGTGCCGGTATGGCCCAGCGGCGGTGCTGCACGGCGGCGTAGCGCCAAGTTTGAAGTCGCCTTCTATATATGTGTACATACCTGATCGGCTCGTGAAGTAATGTAGAGAGGTCCAAGGGGTGACGCGCGGGCCAGTGCTACAAGTAGGCACACCACGTCGTCTATGGGTGAAACTGCGGCCTGGACGCTCTTGTGGCGGGGGTGGCGCAACCACGGGATATGGCCAATCAGTGCAGGTAAGGGTCAAGGGTAGGCGTCAGGGCAATGTATGTCGGCCAGACGAGGTGAACCTGGTTACCACGGCCCAGGGCGAACCTCTCGTGGGTACCCCTACAGGGGGTCGATAATCAAGCTACGGCACCCGCCAGCCCAAGTCCCAGCCAGCGATATTCACAGGTTGCGCCTCTCGCGCCATGGGGCGGCCGGCGTCCTCCCTGTGGACCCTGTTGGTATATTATATGTGGGCGTGTACGAGTACCACGAAGTCGCTCGGCTTTTGATCCCCGACATGGGGTACCGGCACTGTATATATCTGGGGTGTGGGTGCGACTATGAGCTACGGGGAGTCCGGGGTTGCTACCGTATGCTTCGGTACAATACTAGAGGGGGCCTACGCTGGATGAGCGACGTACAATAAGGGGACCAGGGGGCGATGAAGGCTGAGGGCGAGGCTAGGCTGGAGCCTCCCAAAACCGTGGTTGTGTATCTATGGGCTTTTGCGTGTGCGCGGCTGGCAGTGGATTACATGGGGTCAGGGGTGGTGGACGTCTCCACGGTGGTGGAAGTACGCGAACAACAAGGGGCCCGCTCCTGCTTCGCCGCATGCGTGCTGCTTTGTACCTTGGTTGCTGCGTTGCACCCATAGGAGACGCCCGTGCTTTCTGCGTGTTGCTATGCTGCTCCGTTGCTCTGCCTTGCCCCTTTACCCCCGGCGAACAAACGGACCAGTGTCCGTCGCCGTTGCTAATGCTAAAGCTCCGCAGTTGCCACAGCCCCCAAAGCCTGGTTAGCCGGTATCCCCGGTCCTCTTGGTCCTCCGTCATGCTGTGGGCCACCTCACGCAGCCCTTGGACCCACGGGATCGAGCAAGGCAGGAACCACCTGTCGGTGCGACATGCCCGGTAACTCCAGTAGACGGCATGATAAGTGGTTATGACCATGACTATGACTATGATACTGATGCTGATATGATAATGATACATGATAATGATTATATATGATAATCATTCGTTTATCGCCAGTCACATCCCTCTTTCTCCACACAACTGTCCGTTTTTGGCGAATAACTCGTAGCGCTTGCGACGCTGGTCAGCGGGCTCCAGAAGTAGCACACTAGTGACAACCCCCTTCTAGCGGCGACCTACCAAAGGTATGTTGCCGCCAGTATCCTCTTGCCATCAGCAGGCTTCCGAGACCAACCATCGGGCACAACACCAAACAAAATACAATGGGCTCATACATCTGACAAAGCCGACATAGGGCTGCATCTGGGTCGACTGCCACGCAGGGTTGGAGGACCCCATGAGGTGGGTGGCACGGCAGAGCTCGCACTTGGCGGCGGTCCCGCTGGAGGAACCAGCTTTCGCTGCGGCCCAGGCTAAGGCCTTGCCATAACCCCTAATGTTACCCAAGGAGCAGGCAACCCTCCCCGTGCCTATTCAACGTGAGGTGCCGGAACCTTCTATGTCCCCCATGCGGGCCCTCCAGCAGGTCAGGGAGGTGGTGTGGGACTCGCAAACAGTTGGCAACGCGCACCAGGGACCTCATGCCATCGGCTGGTGCATGTGAAGCTGTACCTCTGGGAACGGTGCATCGCAGCCCCATAACCCGGGACGTGCTGCGTGCAAGAGACCGCCGTCTCCCCACCATCCAAGTCTTGCGACGGTGGTGGCAAAATTTCACCCGCACGGTGATTCCTGTGCTACCTTGTATCTTCTGCCGGGGAGCTGAGGAAGAAAGAGGCCATTGGAGCACATTGTGTCAAAGGGACGAAGCGGCTGCACGTGTGCTGTGTGCGAAAGTTGAGAAATTCACTACGGGCCTGCCACTCGCGGACAGGCCCCTCGAGTTCATGTCCTTGAAGCAGCATTGATGCAGCTGGACGGAGTCCTTAAATGCAGGAGTAGTCCCGGGAGATTTCAATTGGCTCTTTGCGGCACTGCGGGCTGCAAAATCCCAGGGCCCGACCAAGGGCAAGCTGTTCTTGGAGGACATGATGCAGTTTGGGGAAGAGGGTAACGCCTGGAGAAATCATGGACTGACCAAGATTTGCAGCTGCCGCTGGATGCTAGGAGAAAGGCTATGTATGCGTTGCCGCGAAGTGATACACCCCTGTGTCCGTCAGCTGGAAGGGTTCGGCAGCCACTCCGGTGGAACCCTTTGGATGGCCTCCACGGTAGCCTTCCAACAGCCTTGCAGCGGGCGCCGTTGCCAGCGTTAATGGTGTCCAGGTGGTACATTACCCACAACGAGGCCATGTCCACGTTGCCTCGGTGGACATCAGTGGCGGCGCAAAGTTTTAGCCAATGGCTCGAGTACTGGGTAGCCCATGATTTATTTGGGCCAAAACTCACTGCTTTTTCTTGAAAACCACGAGTTTTATCCTTTTCTCGGCATTTGTGATTTGTTGTGAAAACGACCATCTATCATTAATATCTTCCGTCTCATTTTGCGCACTCTGTGTGGCACGCAGCACTACAATAACCATTGTTTGACCGCGTTCCATGCCCGAGGCCTCGCGCATGAAGCAACACAACAACGTACAAAACCGCAACACATGGTGAAATATGCCGCACAAAGCGACAGCAAAAAGGTCGTCGAAGATGTCTAGCGCGAGCCCTCACACATAGTATATCACAACAATTGAAGAAATTACTTTTTCTTCGGAGAAGATGCCACTTTAGCGCCCAGGGATTTAGCTACGGACGTCTAACCTTTCGGAGCTGGCTTTGCAGGCTGCTCTCGTAGTGCACACTAACGGGCGGGCTGTTTGACCGGAGCTATGACGGCACCCCGGATCTCCTCGGGTCCTGATCTCTCTGCTGCCTTCTTTGCCTTCTTTGTTGGGGATGGTTCTACTTCCTCGCCCACCTCCTCTTCATCCTCCTCTTCTTGATCGCTCCCGTCAGTATCTCCACTGGTGACAGCTTTTGTGGCTGGGGGCTTAGAAGGAGTCTTCTTTTTCTTTGGAGCAGGTCCCTTACCAGTCGGATTCCGCAATGCTGCAGAGGCTTGCGCGGCTTCTGCTTGCCCCTTCTCCTCCAGCTCTACTTCCTTCACATCGCACACAGCTTGACCATACTTGTCATCCCAAACCAAAGAGGAAGCCCACGGTTGGTCCCGTGGGGTTGCTGGTCCCAATCACCTGAATAATCCAGGCGTTGGCTATGTGTGAAGACGTGGTTCAACTGCCTCTGCATCTCCTTCATTTGGGGTGGACCAAGTGTCAGATTATTTGGAATCTTTGAAGAGGCAAGAGGGTTTGTTGCGCGAGGCCTCGCGCATAGAGAGGATGAGATGCCGAAATAATACCTTTTCGTCTCAGGTATCCGACGCCACAATCCGCAACCAGCGAACGTCAAACACCATTGGGTCAACAGCCGGCTTGGGTTTTCTGGACCAGTTAAATATTGGGATACACAAAATGTTGGTTATACGCGGTGCTTCTGAATCTTCATTTCGCCACCTCTCATTCTCCATGTTCAGAAATTCGTACAGATTGGGAATGACATTGCTGGTGTCAGCGCCTGCCATCTCGTCAAACAGCCATGTGGGACACATCGTCTCCGGGGCAAGGTGCTGGAACAGATCGCCATTGATGATAATCATTGTCTTGTCGATTTCCAAAAACCGCTTAGGAGGTTCGTGCGCTAGAGCTGCAATGCATTTCGTCTTCACCCTGATCATCAGAGTTCTGGCATCCGGATCCACCGTTTCCACTGCCTTCAAGTCACTAGGAACACCTACTGCTGCAGGCACCACGCGGCTCTTGGCGACCACCCAACCCAAATGTTTCAGACAAGTTGCAATTTGCGGGCTGACGGGCTTGCCTTCTTCCGGCTGGTGCCACAGCTGAGCACGCAGCACTGAGTTCCACGCCGGCCATGAACCACGACTCGTGCTTTCTAGTTGCCGCCAGTAACCCCATGTACCAAGAGCTACCTTCAGGGCTTGCTTGCCGAGTGCTGCAACCTTTGCGCGGGTAGCCATGTCTTTGGGTGAGAAATAGGAGAAGGAGATATACAGCAGTCCGCAAACACAACCAAAGCCTTGTTAGCGACACATACCTTTGTCACATCGGACATATTCCCCATTGTGTGGATGATCCAGGTGCATCATGATGCAGTGCTGTGTGATGATGGTGTCCATCTGTTTCTGCAACGACTGCAGGGTTGTTCGCTGGTCCTGCATAGCCAAAGCCACTTTTTTGTAGAACTCTGGATAAATGATACCCTCCAGTTTCTTCAACACATTCTTTGTCAATTTTTGTCATTTCTCATGCATCAATCTCAAACCTTCCACAGCATCCCCACCGCTGTTGTACGCAAACGTCATGAAATCTCTCCACAATTTATACGTATTACACTAGACAAACAGGGTCATGCGCGAGGCCTCGCGCAACGAGCAGAAACGAAACGATGCTAACTGCACATACCCATTGTCCTGTTTGTTTCAGGTCAGCCGTTTGAACGTAGGCAATCATCTGTACAACATCAACAACCGCGACTCTGAGATTCTCATATGTGCCAGCCATATGCCGTTCCCGTTGATCGGCCACACACCGAAGAAGGTTATCTGCCGCCTCCCACAACGGTATCGACTCAACAGCCTGTGCGCTTCGTTGGGCTTGTCCCGCCAATTTTGCGCGAAAGGACCACGATGTATCTGTCCTCTGAACATCGGCCGTACATGTAGTATGCCACTTTTGCAAATCCAGCCATTCTTTCTCTCGCTTTTCACGAATCGCAAGAACGGCTTGAAGGCTGTGCTGTCCAGATACACAGCAGTAATCGCCATGTGTGAACGCACGTACAGCCGTCGATGCGTGAGGGCTCGCGCATGGGAAACAACACACACAGAGGTGAAGACATGCTGTTGTCTTCCCAGAGAACGACATATATGGGTCTTGGTAGAGGCGATGCTTCGAGTGACTCGATGTGTTTTACCACCAACTTTGGATCTCCCGTCTAATATGTCCTTTGCTCTTCAGTGTGTCCATCCTCACTTTGTCCAGCTCAATCTCAACTTGCTTCCCCTCTGGCTGAAGGTAGTCCTCGATGTCCATACCCATTGTCAGGCCAGGGTACGGTTCCTCCTTCTTCTTCCGACCCTTCATTGGTGTACCAGCCTCTGATTCCACTTCTTCAGGTTCGTAGTCTACATCCTCTTGACCCTAAGCTGTCTTTTTAGTCGGAATCTGCATTCTGCGGTGACAAGAAGGCCTCTTTTGCCAGACACGAAGCAACAAAACAAGTGAAAAAAGAACGGAAGAAAAACAATATTTGACGGGTTTTCAGCGCAAACGGGTACTGTGACATTTAGAATGGAAAACTGACAACTATCGCGACTGGTTGTAACGGAAACAGGCGCGAGGCTTCGGGCATGAGAAGGAGTGCAGCATCCTGATGTTGTACGCTGCATGCGCGAGGCCTTCGCATCACAACAACGTCTCCAACCTTCTTTGTACGTTTCGGATAACGTTCCCCTCTCTCTGCTCCTCCAACACACTACGCTCGCGGACAAGCTCCGATAATTTACTCTTACAACCGGCCTTAAGCGGCCCCTATTGAGTCAGCACTAGTAATACTTAAGCAAAGACTTGTTTATAGTGGTTAGACCCCTTCAGGATTAGAAGAGATGGTGGAAAGGCGGGTAAAATCCTGCGTGGCCAATGTGGCTGGACTGTGTAGGCTCAGGGCACCACCTAACCCATGGCAGGTACACAGGCTCTGCATTCAGGTACCCAGTTAGTCGTTGACGCACGAAGGTCACAAAGGAATTTGGGATTTTGCACACATTTACCTTGTGAACTCCTTTCAGGATAGAGATTAGTTGGTAAAGGTGGTCAACGTCCTCAATGGTCACTGCACCCTTGTTCTGACCTTTCTTCGTTACAAGGCTGGAGAGCACACTTTCACAGAAATCCTCAGCAAAAGCCTGCCCAGGCATTGCAGTAAGGCGGTTGCAACAGTTCGTTCATACTTCAACAGTGTTTGCCCCATGTTCAAACGGGCCAGGAGGCACATGACGATCTGCAGTCCGTCAAAAGCAAAACTGCCCGTGTTATTATTCTCACCTGCCCAATTACACTGCCGCACAAGGTGTGCAAGAAACAGTAACATAGGACAATATTGTGTCAAGAGGTGCTGCATAGCTTTGCACACGGCGTATCAAAGACGGTTTGGCGATTTGCTGGACGCACCAACCCCAACGTGTGACATTTCCTGTTCGGACGGCGTACATGAGCCCCCATGCCCAACAGTAGTGCACCAATGGTTATCTCCATGGTAATCAGCTTTGGAAAACAGGGGACCATTTCACCACTGCGTAACAACCCTTTACGGAAAAATGTCGAGATTGGCCAAAACGAGCGAAATTTTTGCGTAACACAAAATTTGTGTGCATGCCAGAAGCCGTATAATATAGGGTGGGACCGCAAAAATTGGCAGACATTCCACTTGGTTGTTTTTTCACCATACATCATTTTGCAAATGCAATAATGCATGTTCTCATTACATAGAACAGGTACAACCGGACGGGTGTGCTGTGCCAAGTCCCTTGTAAACTGCAGCAGATTGAGCAGCGAAACGTTGCTGCTTACTTTTTCTTTGGTTGGGCAAAGAGGCCGCCAATGCGGTCTCTAGGCAGGTGCCTAACGAATAAGATCAAGCGGTGCTCTGATGTCTCGCACAACACGCCGAGTGCTGCCAAAAAGTAGGTCACACTAAATGCGGGCAAAACTTCCCTCTATGTTCCCTAGCGTGCGCGCAACAATAGGAACACGCCGTTCAAGCACCTCGAGGTTAGGATGACCATGCTAGTAGCCTGGTGCATCACGCAGGAGCAACACAGCCAGCGCTGTTGCCTTACGGGACCCGTCGTTCTTGTGAGGGTTTGTCGTAAATTGCTTGTTATACCAGTTGTCCATCCACAGCATAACCCACCGCTGGTATATTTTGTCCCACGTTGCTTGCAACGTGGCTGCCGCCCTCTCTTTCACCGATGGTGCGCTGTATCGCGCTAGACGTGACCTCGCTAAAATGCGTCGTTGCGCCCTTCTCCCTTCGATTGCGACTATAGATTTGGGTTTTCCCTTGTACGGAACTACCCGATGGCGCATCACAAATAAAGGCGCCAGGCCTCGTCCATCTAAACATCCACCCATCTCTTTGCCTCTGATGCGATTGCTTTTTGGACGCTGCAATGCGTTCTTGCATTTTTGCGTAGAGGCAGAATAAAAATAACCAGCAATCGCGCGCCCTAGTTCCCTTGTTTTAGCCCTTCCCACAACTCTTCTGCCGCGTGATACGCGGATTTCTCTTAGCAGACGGCGCGACATTTTGCAGATGCCGCTACCAGTGTTTTCTCCAGGTGCGACACCTTGCGCAGGGGCATTGTGGCTGTAACAAAAATTTACGCAAATCCACCTTCCTACACATTGCTATTCGGAAATTTTTTTGGATGTAATCATGTACCTATCACACAACCCTCGCAGACGATTTTTTGGACCATTTGATGGTCGCATGCACCGTTTTCGGTTTCCTGCAACTGTCAAGTACTCCCACACTTTGCTGGTTAATGTTACCTGCGGTAGTCAGTTGCGGCGCGCTACCATCGCTGTTGGGCAGTGAAGTCAGCGGTGACCATAGCATGAAAACTAGAGATGCCGGCGGGACCTGTAGGGCCGGCCATACAAAAGCGCCGCATCAAAGGGAATGTACATGCTGTGTAGTTGGTGGATCTGCCCAATCTTAATTTTCGAGAGGACACCCAGTGGGCGTGTCACTTCGGTGAAATCACTAATTTCATGAGAATCATCTGTCACGTGCATATTGACATGCACGTGACCGCACGCCTTGACCTAATAGGAACCTTTGTGGACTTTCGGATATGACTTGACTGATTGGACACCTAGTGTCTTCTGGCAGACTTTGTTTGCGTTGACATGACAACAAACACGTTAGGTCACCTATGTGCACACATGTCCAATTATGGACATGCATGCCCTGCATGAAGTCTGTGGCTATGGTAACAACGCTTGTACATACCCAAGGCAAACACCTAAAAGCATCTTCTTGTTCATAGATCTTCTAACGACCTTTGAACTCATGTGGGGTTGGAACACAAAAAAAGGATTTTAGGGACCCATTAGGTACAAAATAAGCGGCTAGGTGTGTAGTGTGTGCCAGTGAAGTGCGTGCTAGAGGACACACAACCATAACGATTATTTGGACAACAAGCAATACAACGGCTGATGCAATGGTAAACCTAGGGGATAGGCTGCCTAAATCCGAGGCGCTAACTAGCAAAGGGGACATTGTGTGATACAGGCAAGAAATATGGACACCAGCTAGTACGTGGCTGCTTTGCTTATGCGGGGAAAAGAGAATCAGGCGGTCCAATGGGTATCATGGCAGCTCTTGAAGTTAGTCTATATGGCGGCTTCCCTCCCGTGGCGAGGTGGTGGGGTTGCACGGAACTCTACGAGACGCTACCACATCTATGCCATCTATGCGTCCGACATCATGCAGAGACGCTCCAATACAAGTTGCCCTACGGTGACCAATGGAAGGCGTTTTGGGAGAAACAGTACCAATGGTTGGGACCACAAGAAGAGTACGCGCGCTGGTGGAAGAGTGTGGCAGTTGAGCATGACCTCACCTAGCCGGCAAGGTGGCCAATACCGCAAGGATTGTTTGACATTATCCCCACACAAGAACACAAGCATACTACATCGGTAGTCGGTAAATTCCACTTCAGGGCTTTGCAAGGGGTACATGGGTTTGTGGAGGGAGTTGATACGGGTACGACCACAAATGATTTCGCCCTTGCGGCTTGCATGTTTCAAGCCCACCAATTATGAGGCACCACTCATAGTTGCGTGCTCACATAGGAGCTCCCATGCGGACAAGGGAAAAGCGCAAGCACCAAGATAAACAAGGCGCCAATCTGGGGAACTACGAACATGAGGCCACACTTGTCGGGCGTTGGGCTAGACCTTGTTCGCAGAGCACAAGAGCGTGTTGCACGGGGTTTGGAGCAAATACAATCACAAATCAAGGAGATTGGTATAGTTGGCCCAGCACAAGGAAGAGGAGCATGATGACTTCGTGGTCCCACTCGAGCAACCCCCCAAAAGCACCTAAGAGGCCCCGACCGTTTCTCTAAGGGGCGGACGCTGAAGAGGTCAAGCACTACATGATAATGGGGGCAGTGGGAAAACACAAGGAGTGATTGCAGCTGATCTGACACGCAAAGGGGCCAATGTGTTTCCATGTTGAGAAATTGTCTTACATGGTACACGTGGCAAACCTTTCTGGGTGTCTATTTTTTTTCGATGCTTCTCTTTGCCATGCTTGCCCGGCCCCATGGGCCCTGGCACTGAGACTCCCTCTCGCCTACATCCGGTATTTCGTCGTGTGGCTGCTCTACCAAATGAGTGTGAAGGAGCACATCGCCAACTTTGCGACCCCGGACCGCGCCATTCTGGTGGCGCTCGATTCGAAGCAGCTTTCTGCCCTGGGCAATCTTGGAGACCATGATTACCTCGTCCAGGAGGAGCGCTGGTTACATGAAAGATTCAACCTCACCATGGGTTTTTCAATCCAGCCAGCTAGCATAAAGGCGATCAAGGACCAGAAGCAGGCCTGGCTCATGTTTCGTGGTGACCCTGTTCGATTATTGTATGTCTGTTTGAGGAAAGACTTCCAGGTGGCACAGGAGAACGTGCAGGCCCTGCTCAAGCTGCTGCCGGATTGGAAAATAGTTGAGTTTGTGATTCTTGACAACTTGAACGGGGAGCTTTATGAAGAAGGCCCCAAAATAGCCAATGAGGTGCTTATCAATGCTGAGTTTGTGTGGAATTTTCTCAAAGATACGGCCTTCAAACATGGCTGACGTCATCAGTGCAAATCTCGGCATAGTTCGAGATCAGAGCTGGTCATGTCCTTGAAATACACCTTGGTGTGTTTCGGGTCGGATCCCGGAGTTTCATCTCGCCTGGCACGCGTACCGTCAAGGTGGGAAATCAAGTGCTTCGACCACTGCACGTGGGCCTCAATCTCCATGAGGGTCGCTGACATCTGTGGTTCAGTGAAAAGTCGTTGAGCAGGATCTTGCCCAGTGTAGAACAGCGACAGGTGCCTCAAATCAGCCTGCTTGGCAGAGATGGATGAGGAATAGGTGATCCGAACAATCCAGGGGACCCAAGCTGTCCTCATGCCCTGGCTCAAAATGCCACATGTTGTTAATGTTTACGTTACTGCTTCCCGACGTACTGAAATGGCGCCATACATGTTTGGATTCCTCTTGAGTTAGCTGTGGAATGATGGTAAGATTTTCTCTGATAACGATGTCTTTATCCATGCTGCATCCTATACCAAGCTGCGTGTGGGATGTTCAGCGGAGGGCTAGCAAGGCTCCATGGCATGTGTGCAGTCTCTTACTGACTTTGGACTCAGTGTCAAAGATGAGACCACTAATGAGCCCATCACCCCCGAGGAGGATGAATCAGACGTGTCATCAGTGCAATCTGAATGGGGTAGTGTGGAAACATGCATGATTCTGGGGGTGCCACCATTTTGGAAAGAGGCGCACCTGCGTGCTGTATTAGAGACGGTGGGGGATACGGATTTTTTGCTCAATAAGCTACCATGGGATATTGGAGAAATTCCGACAACCACTTGGAGAGTCCAGGCCCCCAAAGCCTCTACATGGGTGGGTAAGGTGTTCCGCAGTAACGAGGGTCGAGTTTTGATGGTCATCAGTGCCGCCGAGTATAGGGAGAGAAAACAGAAGCGAGTTACCGCTAAGCCAGCGCCCAAAAAAGCTGCGGTCCAAGAGGCACAGCCTAAAGCTGTATCCCCCTCGCCAGCTGAACCAGTGATGTCTACTGCTATTGCTGCCAGGTTTCGGTTTAAGAGGGGTAAGATAGGAGGAACATGACAGTGCCTATCCCTACAGACATGGGTCTTTCCCATGATTCACTTGCTGAAGACCCCTTTCTGATTTGTTAACCCCTCAAGTTTGTGTCATTCAATGCATTAGGTTTGCATGCAGTACCGGTGGCCAAAAAACACCTTGGGCTGTCACGGTTAGATTATTTGATTGATGAGCTTAAAAGCTCCTCAGCACATTTTGTAGGCATTCAGGAGCTGCATTTTCGACCTGCAACTTCAGAGCCGTGTTGTGTGGGTAAGAAACGGTGTGATTATCACCGCGCCTTTGCCAAATTGGAGCCTTTGGGCTATGCAAGTCTGTTTAATGACCCGCCATCAGGACGTGGGGTTGTGAGGCTGATTTACCCAGAATCGTGGAGCGTTCTTGCTGGTGCCTCATTGGAGCCACGTGTCTTATACGTATTACTGCAACATGTCACTGGACAGCAGTTACAGGTACTGCTGGCACACATGCACCATCAGGAAAAGACCAGGGAAGACATGTGGAAAAGCACTGAGCATTTGCCTTGTCGGCCGTCAGTGCCACTAGTCAGCCTGTGTGATCACAACTCAGGTATTGTGCCCGGTTGTGATTCCGAAAGGGTATCAGGCACAGACGCTTTGGTAGGGGTAGAGAGGGCACGGACGGCGGAGGTTACGGCGCTGTCGCGACTGGGCTTATCTGATGCCTGGCATGTTGCATATCCCCATGACAATAACCTTATGCGTGAGGCAGCGGAGGAGACCCGACCCTAGGGATGGACTTGGGGATACCCCACCAGAAGGGAGCGGAGTCAGAGGTGGAACAGAGCAAGTGTGATCTGGGATTGAGACGCATTGACCAAAATCACTTGTCTGCTGCATTGCATCAATATGTAAAAGGTATCTACACCAAGTTTTTGGGTCTTTTAGATCACAAATGTGTCATCTTAACCCTCACGGGCTCAGAGCATTCCTTTGGGGGGCGGTGGAAGTGTCCAGTGGATTTTTTGGAGGATGAGGCAGTCTGTCAGACTTTACAACAGGACCTTTCTTCACTACCCTCAGATGGGCATTGGTGGAGTCGAGCCCGGCACTGTGTTGCGCGCACGGCACATCAGTATGTGTTCTTTCACTCTGGGGTGGGGGTGGCAGAGGTTGCTAGCTACGTTCAAGCGTCGTCGTTAGACTATGTCTGCCTACAGGGACGCAAGTTGCTGTCACAGTATGGGTATACACTAACCAATCCGGCTGACCAATACCACATGCTGGTGAGCCGGAGACAACATCGCGCTGTAATAAAATAGTGCTTGAAAAATTGCAGTCACAGCTGGCGTCAGAACAACCATCAGTTCGGGCCAGGGGACACCGAAAACACGAAATTTATCGTTTGATGAGAGAGCTGCAGCATAGACGGCGCATGGCGAGTTTGCGCACCCAGCAGGGGCATGTGCTGCGTGACAAGCAGGACATAGCGGCCCACCTAGCGGCATGTTGGAGCTCAGTGATGCAGTCAGGTGATAAAAGTGTAGACGACATTGAATCTTACCTTGTTTCCAAAGGACTGCATTATAGGGTAGCCAAGTAGAGGCCCGTGCTCTTTAAGGAACTTTCAGAAGACCTTGTTCATGCAGGTCTTGAACGATTGAAAAATGGGCCAGTGCCCGGTCTTGACGGTATCTGTGCTTGTGTGCACCAAACATTTTCTGACGTTTTTGTGCCCAGAATGCATGACACCATGCGAGCACTTTTGGTAGGGGCACCGTTGTCTGATGATTGGTCCGTGGCGCTGATTTCTTCCATTCCCAAAGTGGCGGGTACCCCAATGGTGGATCAATTGCACCCCATTTCGATTTGCAATGTTCTTCTAAAATGGATCACCACTACAATGCTGTTGCAAATAGAAGACCTGCTTCAGCAGGTTGTGCCGCAGGAACAAAAAGGCTATTTGAGAGGTCAGCAGTTGACGGACCATTTATGGCATGCGGCGGGTGCGTGGTTTGATATGACGCGCGGGTTCATGCGCACCATAGATTTTAGGAAAGCGTATGATAGTGTGACGTTTAATTACCTCGACGCGGTGTTGCGTGTTATGCAGTTACCCAGCTCCTACGTTTCACTTATACTCATGGTCGTGTCAACCCCAGGATTGTTTGTGGTCAATGGTGCCGTCGTGCATAACGTAGTGCATCACCCTTCCTCGGCTATTCGACAAGGGGACCCCTTGAGCCCGGCCTTGTTTGTACTAGTGGTTTCGCAGGTCATTTTGGCACTAAAACGGTCGCTGCCAGATGTCATTGTGATAATGTATGTTGATGATTTACTCTTGTATTTACCTGGAACCCGTGAGGCCTGCTTAGCCGTCCTTCGTGACGTTTGTTTCAGTTGTGTTGGAATTTGGGCAGTATTCAGGATTGCACATGAACGTGGGCAAAAGCAAAATCATGCTCAAATCACTGGACCCGGCTGTCTTTGCAGGGCTGGGGTTTAAGCTGGTAAAAACTTTCAGGTACTTGGGTGTAATGATAGGGCACTGCACAGGTGAAGAGGCTTTTGCGTTGTTGCTCTCCCGAGCGCTCCAACGGGCTCTCCTAATGGCTCAATTGCCCCTGACGATGCACGAGCGATGTGAACTTTTGTAGATATGGATACTCTCCATGTTTGAGCTTACAGCGAGGGTTTATGCGCCGCCAGCTTTCGTAATTCAGCAATTGCGTGACGTCTATTGTACAGCACTCAAATTGGACAGTTGGGGGGTGGTCCTGCCGATTTTGGCCCAGTCGTTCTCCAAAGGTGGGTATCAACTAATTATGCCGCATGTTTATTTGTTATGGCAACACACACACTGTTTTGTGCGTTACGTGCACCAGCAAGTAGCACTACCGCCGATCATGGTCACGGCTTTCCAATCCTGGTGCCAGCAGGTTGGTTTTCACCCGAATCCTGACGATTTATTTTTGTTACAGGTAGGTATGGTGCAGTGGCGATCCATGCCCAGTTTGGGCCTGCATGCCAAGTCCTTTTCAAAGGTTCGTAAAGGCTTGCCTGTAATCATGCCCCCCGGTTATGATGTGTCCTCCATGCCGCTCTGGCATAATGCTTTGCTTGCGGATGTGCACTCCAACACATATTACTCGGCACGCCTTGCATTAGATGGCGTTTTGTTCTTGTCTCATGCCTTTACGCGTCAGCAACTCAACTCTACCATGGTTCTGCCACCTGTGGCGTCTACAGTGTACTGTCGTGCATTTGAACTTGCGACCCAGGCCAAGGCAAGGAGTGTGCCGGCTGCTTTTACCTCGGTGTATGACATGTGGAGAAAGTGGACTTCCAGGCCTATGCCGCTTCTTTTGAACTCCCTAGTGCTCATGGAGCCTCGACAGCCTGAAGCTGCTGGACCAAGTTGCGTCAGGCCGCCTGTTTTGTTTGAATTTGCACATCAAGCCCTTTGGCGTAAGCTGCGCACACTCCCCAGGCTCCAACCTTGGCTGCATGAACCGGGTCTATGCCCCATCTGCAATACCCCGGAAACATATGAACATGTATTGACGGAGTGCAAGTATCTCAAAATAGCGGTCAAAGTTATCTCGCAGTGTTTTGCTGACTACCGCCATGGGGATGACACACTCTCATTGCCCCAGCTGTTGAATTCGCCACCGGATGTCGTGCTGTCTGCGCCGGTGGGGCCTGTTGTATAGTCTGCACGCTGGGCATCTTGGCGGGTGCGGTGCATAGTCCGGAGTAGTCGGGATACAGTTCTGCCACATACCTTGTGGTCACACTTCCTGTCCAGGTGGGTTTTTATGATCCGCTGTGTCGCCTCTTTTCATGATCAGCAGTATAAGACACACTTGCATGACTTTTTACACGCATTTGAATCCTTGGAGGATAATGGTACGTTGAAGCACCCCTTGGTACTAGTGGAACTTTCGCAGCCTCTCACGAAGGCACAGATCAGGGCCAAAAAACGAAAAGCGAACCAGGAGGACAGGCTACAGCAGGAGCTCCAGCGGTTGAACTGGTTTTTATCCCAGGGGTACGTACTGGTGTACACAGATGGGTCGTCTAAGAGGTATGATCTGGTCGGCTGGGTGGGAGGATTTGGTATATTTGTCGCCCCCCCCCCCCCATTCGGTTCGTTGTGCCCTGCCTATCCCGAGGGAGTTCCGACAGACCAACAATGGTGCAGAACTGTATGCTGTGTACCATGCGCTGACTGATGTATTGCCTCAGCTGGCTGCCAGCAAAGTCCTGATTGTTACTGATTCAGAGTATGTCTACAAAGGCGTGTTAGGGGGGGCCCACAAGTGGAGACGGCATGGGTGGAGGGGATCCGATGGCCCTGTTGCTGATGCATCCCTGTGGAAACGTGTGTTAGCGCTGTTGGAATGTGTTCGCTGTGAGCTGCAGTGGGTGCACGTGCCGTCACACATTGGAATTTTTGGTAACGAACAGGCCAATGACCTTGCTGAGCAAGGAAGGCGGGCCAATACCCTGTGCCCCCTGCATGCAACGGAACTTATTCCTTCTCTTGTGGTCGTTCTTGACAGTCCAGAACCTGTGGCTCGGCAACCATTTCAGTTTTCAACAGCCAATCCTTTGGAAAGTGTGCAGTGTGGTTTTGATTTTTCTAAGGCGCGAGCATCACTGATGAGCGGTGTAAGACGTAAGCTGGAATTTGAAGCTAAGAGAAGCTCGGTTGATCAGGGGCCTGCGGCCCTGTTATCTGTTACCACTGATTCTACACACATGTCACTGGATGGCCCTCAGGTTCCTTGTAGCGCTGATGTGCCAAGCTCTGTGGAAGAGATGCAGCAGACTGCCACAGCCATGTGTTTGGGTGAACCTGCCACACCAGAGAAAGCGGGTGTACCAGTTTATACTGTGGATACTCCGGTAGCTGAAGATTTTGACTTACAGTCCAATGGTGACACGGAGTCTGTGTGCTCAATGAAATCAGTTATATACCTCTCATCTGACATGGAATGCTGAGCCATCTACATATTATACATGTTGTATGTTTGTGCACAGCCCCCCTCCAGCTTTACTGCTGACACACCACGATTGTGTTTTGTTTGAGCAGCGCGTTGATTGCCTTTATCGTAGCCATAAGCCACAATAAGCGACATGACATGAAGGGGCGGCGCCTTGCGGCGCCATGCAGAGAACACAGATGAGCTGGTGCCTCACGGCGCCATGTCAGTATGCAGTCATGTGGCGGCGCCTTGCGGCGCCATGTTGTGTATTTCCTCGCCTTCGGCTCGCTGTATCAATCCTTTTTGTATCATACATCAACACACGGACTAATTCAGATTGAATGATTCGTGAGGCCTGGCAAACCTTGCCGGAGGTGGCATGGATGTCAATGGTGGGCAGCATTGAATGGGCACCCCTAGCACCAACCCACCATTATGCATTACCGCCCAGAAGACCTGTCCATGGAGATCGCGAGTTACCAAGCATCATGTGCGCGAGGAGTCCATGCCAGACATGGTTTATTATCACTGCTTGTACGCAGCCAAGTACAAGACTTGGGAGGACGATGTGTGGGATTACCTCCCTCTTGAGTATGCATGGGAGGTAGCGGTGGAGGCCAACAAGGTGAGATGTGTGTGGCGTGTGGGGTACGCACGAAGGCCACGCGGAAGGACTAGAGCAAAACACAGCCATGCCCGTGGATTGTAGTACCGCAAGACAATGGCCCCATAGTGGCATCCGCCCTAAAATGGCATGCCACTATGGGGCACCTTACATGGCGCACGCGCAGCGCGGAGACTTGGCCACCTATCGCGACCACGCAATTGTGCTTACCACCAAGGCTTCTCTCTCTCTGTAGGGCCCGTTTTAGAAGGGGGGAAAGCTTGGGCCGTTCTGAGAAAATGCGCCGTAAAGGCAGCACACGGCGCTTGTGCGGTGCACATACTCCCCGTGAGAGGATAGACAGCAAGCCATTGCAAGAGCAGTGGCCGAGGATTATCACCGAGAGGATCGATGCACATGGGCGGGCCCAAATCGATGGAAGTGTGGCAACGTGGGAAGGCTACGGGACCAACCGGTAACATGATCTTGCGATGATGATTAGAGTAGGACCGACAAGCATGGTGTCCAAGTGACACAAGTGTGGGTCGGCTGACCCGAAGATTAGGATGGCTTGCATGATGGTACTGTCCTAAGGTTACTCCATACCACTGCGAGGGACGAGCGTGGTTAGACTGCGCAATTTGGGGGCACACGAATGGGAGGATTGAGTGGAGACAGGTGAGCTGCATGCGCACTGCGCTAAGGGCACCCCCAATTTATCCCCCAGGTATCTCCTAAAACCAGGGGGTGTTGCTGGGGCACGCTCTCATGGGGGGGGGGCGAGGGGTCAATCAGGGCTTAAATAGGAGATGGGGGAGGGGGGGAGGAGGGGAAGGACGTCGCAGGCGAAATTTGCCAGAACCATTTGGACCCCATTGTGGACTGTTGTAGCATGCTGAGCCGGCTCCAGGGTTCCGCTGGACTCCCGTCACACAACTCGCCCGTCTATGGCAACCTGGATGAGCTTGACGAGTGGTAATCGGGTAGGCCCCCATGCTTGACACAAGTGAACACTAGTCCTGCCAAAAGCACCCCATAGATTTAATCTATACCCTTTTATTTTGCAAATGAAACAATTCGACTTCAATTCTGAAAGTGCCTTGCCCCGGTGCTTGCACTAGTTGTGAGTTTTTCAGGGTGAGGGCCGGACCAAAGGTCTGTAAGAAGATCGTTGATTGTGCTTGATTGTGCGTGTGTACAAGACAAACGGTTGACAAACCACTCCCCTCCACTTTCCTCCATTCTCCTCATCTAGTGCATTCCACATTGTTGTTCTTCTCTTGCTGCCACCACTCACGCTCTCTCGCCCTGCCATCTTCCATCATGTGTACTTCGGCATCTCGCCGCACTAGAAACCCATACTTTGGGGATGTGTGTGTATGTGTGTGTGTGTGTGTGTTTTTGCACCAAGTCTAACACTGCGAAGTTGTCCATGTGTGACAGGTGAACTGAAGGAACCTTGCAGGTTGTTGACAGTGTGATGCCCAGGGTAGTGACCATCGCCGTTCATGGCCTGCTCCCTTTTGTATGACGTCTTATGAGAAGGGAAGGTGGCTTGCAACTGTGTCGAGCTAGAGTAGTGGAGGTTGCATAACTTTGAGTGCATTGGAAGGGGTGTGTCTGGGGCTCTTTCAGGGGGGGGGGTGGGGATTTAGTCTAAAAGTAGCACGCAGTGCAAGGATCCCCCCATTGCAGCAGGACCCCCTGCGGGGCCAGCATACACATGAATTCAAGTTGTACTATTTAGGTCACCAGCTCTTTGGAACCCGACAACTGATGCTTCGCCCTTGGGAAAGGCTGCACTGGTCATGTGGGGTATGCATGGATGTATAGAATGGTGCCTCCCATTTGTCAAAAAAACAAAAAAAAGAAAAGGGGTGCTTGATGCTAATCTGTGTTGTGTTTTTTCTCTGTGTGTTGTCTGGATTCCAAGCTGCTGAAGGCCTCTCAGCGATTGGTGCATGCACGATGCATCCAAACATGTGTGAAGCATAGAGCAACAGGATCCCGCTGGACGGCACTTTGGGGGACAGGCACGACTCTCCTCAGATTTCAATGATGTGGCAGTGCCTCCTTCTGGCAAAATGAGGGCACATGCAGGACTGGAGCTGTTTCCCTTGAATTTTTTTACCTGGGTCCACATGCCAATTTTGAGAAAGAAGGCAGGGACCCAGTGAATTTTCCAGTTATGTGCCTCAGGATGGGTGTGGAACCATTGCAGAGCATGTACCCCTCTATGTCCCTCTGTCAGATCCGTTCATAGCCTAATGAGTGGAAATAAGGTGCAGCACTTAACAAAGCTGCGGATGCTGCGTGGGAAGGCGGGCACTGTCAGCAAAACCAAGCTGAGTGGTGTGGAGACCTTCATGGCACACAAGGAGTTCAGCCAAGTCCTACCCAAGGGCAACAGCGGCTATGAAAAGATTGGCACTGTTGTGGAGACGAAAGACAAGGTGTGCATGTGTGCATCCGGGTTAACTTGGTGCTGCCAGCCCAGCACAGCCCAGGACATCACGGTCAGTCCAATGTGACTGCTTCATGCGTGAAGCTATAAACCACGCTATGGGAATGTTGTTCACGCAGTGTATGCAAAGCTTCTCACGCTGACGACCACCCGCACCCTGGTTTTGGTTTCCCACAAGTTACTGGGTTCTTGGGTGGAAAATCAGTTTAATTCTGTTGGTGGTATCCATGTGATATGAGTTTGTGTGGGAGTGGGCTATTGGAAGGGTGTTTGGTGGTTGTTGGGGGGTTTGGTCGACGCATTAGATGCAACAGCTATGTGCGGCCAGCTCGTTAATGCCAGCCTAATTGGTGGGTTGAAACCAATGCTCGGACGAATATTAATGTGAGCCTCAAGGATGGACAACAAGATATCTGTCAAGAGACCATACAAGGGTGGAGAACCTTGGTGCACGTTTGGGAGACAGCAGTATTTTAAACCTGTTTGTGTTTCTTTCCTTTCCTTGCTAAACAGAGGTGGCGGGTGGTTTTAGATGGTTTCCTATCTGGTTGGTTTTTCCAAATATGCATGCAGTGCCCACTCAGGGCAAGAACTGCCTATGTTTGGGGGGCCTTTTTGGAATCGGATGGGTGGAGGAGATGGTAGGTTGTGTCTGGAGGCTGCCTAGGTGAGATCTCTGAAACTGACAAAGCTGCACCACAGACTGAGACCCCGGCCCAGCGCAGCCCTGTCCAGCCTAGCCCAGCCACTGCAGGGGTGGTCATCTTTGTTCATAATGCAGTTCCATTCTGGTCTTTGGCATGGTCACTGGCGTGCTGTGTTCTTGGCTTTGACCTATTTGCCTGTTCTACTGGTCTATCCTGATCGCTTGGGCATTGGCACACCTCGGCACATGTGGTACGTGCATATGTGTGTGCGTCCAGTGTCCATCTGTGTTCCTCCTTTCTCACGCCCAACTCAGCTGGTCCTAATTTTCCTGTGCTCACTATTACTGAAGAATATCTCTCGGGGACGGTCAGAACCTTCCAATTCAGAGCAAATTGTGGTTTTTTTTTTTACCGTTTGTAAATTCCCATGAATGGTGAAAAATAACTATCACCAGAGGGAGGTGTGTGCATGTGTTTCGAAATGTGCATGAAAAGGGCTTTTCAAAGAGCTATTGGTCGCCTATAGAGGGGCAATGGTCACTGTTTAATGCACGCCACAACACAGGCAGGTGGAACAGAACATGCACTGCTCAGGCGGAACAGAATTATTCAGAATCATCTTCATTATTTCCCTCAACCTGTGCAAAAACCCCGCTGGGGCAAACATCACTGTGTTTATTTGCAGGCACATGCTTCTTAAGCTTCTGCCAATCCTCAAGCCTATGGCTCTTAACAGAACCCAGGTTGTGTTCAAAGGCATTGCCCACAAGATTTATTTGGTGCTCTGGATGTTTGCACGAGGGTTGCTGCGAGCGGACATTGCGGCCCTTCTTTGTTTTGTCAGGCCTTCTCCGAGATACCCTGACTCATTCCTCGCTCTCAGAACGTGCCCTTTTCAGAGCTAAAGGCTTCTGAGGTGCATCGGCGGAGACAACAGCACGTGGTGAAAATTTGTATGTGGACATGGCAAGTGACTGTTTACAAAATAGGGCAGCAGGCAGGTCATGCATTGTGCAAAATGGACAAAGTTCTCCAACATATCGTCAGACCAGCATGCAGACCCAGGTGTTCCAAGTAGCCGTTTTCAAGGGCTTTCTGAAAAGACCCCGCATACCCATACCAACAGGACACTCAGTGGGCACCAATGAGGCAACAATGACAGGAACTCTGAAAAACGCTTCCAGTTGGAAGGTTTGTCATGTCCCCGAAAGATACGCCGCTTTGAGAATCCCACGTTTTCTGCGGCAGATAGTCACCGTGGCATGCGACAGCCCTGTGTACTGGCCCCGGTTCAAGAAGACGTACCTGAAAACAAATCGCATCAAGGCGCATGACGAGACTATGGCGCTGGTTGAGGGTGACATTGTGCACATTCAATCGGTGCCACGTATGCAATACAACCGTGCATTTGTCGTGGACTACATCGTGAAGCCCAATATTGAGGCACGCATGCGGATGATCACGGGGATGGTGTGATGCAACTGTTGTGTTCATATGCCTCACGAACACCCAAGGTTCCCACCACACACTAGCCCCCCACCCCAACCCCCACCCCCCACCCAGAATGTAGCCCGCAATGCATGCCCCACACCCCAGGCCCCACAATCAGCGTTACCCCTAAGTTGTACTTGGTATTGGGGTCAAACCAGTGGGGAAGGGATACACGTTTGCCCATTGCATAGTGCACTCGTCAGACCGCGCGCTGTGCAGTATGCACATTACACTGCACACCCCACCCACTGCACGCTGCAAACTAGGCACTCAGTACACACTGTGCATGGGGAACCACGCTCTGCACACCATCCACGTGCACGACATAGAGTACCGTTCCACACTGCCCGTGCACTGTGCCCTTTGCGCTGGCACTCTACACACTTCACAACGTGTACTATGCACGTTGCATCTGCACTCTATCAACTTTACACTGCATACTTTGTACATCGCACCGTGAATTTTGCATACCGCGGTTTTTGGGCTCGGGCATCTTGGGCAAGGTCACCTGGCGCCTTGCATCCATGCAGTCCACGCAAAAGCAGGGTGGCCTCAAGGACGAGGTCAAAAGCTTTCTGTGGTGGGCATTGCCCTTTATGAATTTTAATAGGCCACAGAAAAATTGTATTGCCACATCTCCAAAAGTTTCTTTGATGACAAATTGGTTTCCAAGGAGAACCAGGTGCAGCAGTAGGCTACGTTGAGTTGTGAGCAGAAATGAACAATAACGTTCACCAGACCAACCATTTATGATCAAATGGCTTCAACAGGCACTGTCCCAGACCACTCCCCTGTTCAGCAAGCCACTTTGCCATTGGAGGTATGCAGAACCATTCCCTTATCGCTTTCATTCGTTTTTGAACTTTGCTGTCTCTGGATTGTGATTTGTGCACAGAATGGCATGATGGCGTGCCACAATATGTCAGACGTCTGACACAAGTTTTCGGTCTCAGATGTCTGTGATGTAAATGTGAATTTCTGTATGTGCAGCTACCACATGCAGGCACATGCAGGCACCGATGTAGCGCACCAATTTTTCTTCCTTGGAGGGATATGCGTGAGAAGCTTGATGTTTGAAGTGTTCAGCATTGTGCGAGCTGATTTTTGATTCATTGTAGATGCTGTGAGGTAAGCCGCAGCAATATCTGTTGTGTAGCGATGCATTTTTTTAACCGGTTTACAAACCGGTTAAACAGGCAAAGGTGAACCTGGCCCAGACCCTAAACGCACGCTTATCAGCAGCCTTTGAACTACTCCACATGAACACTTGGCGGAACGATTCGTTCAAGACAAATTTTCTATGATGGCCAGCCTGTCAATTTATACAGTAGAATACTTCGTTTTTATTACCTACTCTTCACATCTTGCCAGCATTGTGTGCTGCATGCCCATGATCACATCCACAGTATCAAGTGTCCCTGTCCGTTATGCAATTTCACACACATTTTTTGTTTTCGACTTTCTTGGGGGTTATTCTCCCTCAGGCTCCAGGGGTGGGTGAGAGCTTGCTGAATGATTTCACTCCTGGAAGATCACCCGCATTTGGCAGGCCCAGCAGTGGCAGGGGACACCACATGTGTGCAGATGGCAGTCACGCAACAATTGATGCCGCAGTATGGTGGCCCCAGACAATACAGCAAACACATCCCCTTCCCAGCCACAGCAGATCATGCCACAACACAGCGAATGCATCAAATCCAAACTTGTTTTAATGGGACTCGTGGCACCCGCGATGGCCAGGCGTTGTTGGCAGTGAAAAGGCATGAAAGCTTGTACCACTGCAGGTTTACAAAGGCATAGCATTGCAGTTCGTCTTTTGCCAACCCCACCCATCTGCGTTGACACAGTTTCCTGTGCCGGCGGCACTGCGAACGTATCCCACGAGCAAAAAGAAGGTCAAGATTCCGGGAACGACGCAGCGGTCTCGAATGCTGGCGCCCATCAAAGAGCTGTACCTGAGGGAGAGTGCGTGCCTCGAAGAGAATAGGGTGTGGAAGGCGGAGGAGGATGTAGGCATCAACGTGAGGCTGTTGCAGTTTGAGCAGGAGTATCGAGGTCAGGCGCAGGAGAAACAGCGGAAGTTGGAGAAGCTGGCGATGCAAGCGAAGATGGTGGCCTTATCGAAAGCGTATGATGAGGCCGTCGGCGAAACAGGCAGGAAGCCCTTCAATACTCCGGCCCACTACAGACCTGTGAACTGAGGGCTTTCGGCCGTGCAGCATGCAACAGTCTGGCGTGATGGGGGTTGGGGTGGGGGGGATGGCTGGTCGTCTTGTGGCCAGTGATGGTGTGGAAGTGGGGCCCCAAAGCAGTGGGTACAAACCATTTGGAGAACAGTCTGGTTGCACATCCGATGCACCTTCAGAACGATCAGTGCCCTAAGGGAATCCTTGCGAGTCATGGGGTATTGTAGGTGTTCCCTCTGTCGCTCATGACACTCATTCGGCCTGATGTTATGCTGTGATAGGTACAGTGTCCCCAGTATTCCTAGCCTGAACTGTACCACTGCCGTCAGGGTCTGGCACTGCAATTTGCCTCGGTCAACGAGGGAGTAACAGCGCACCGGGCACACAACGGGCATCTTTTTTGCCATTTCTGGTTTCTACCCCTGACTTGGGGGTGGATTCTAGCCCTCTCTTGGCCCACCCCAGATTGCAGTGGTTACATACGGATGGGTTAAGGGGGGGGGGGCGGGGGGCTGCCAGCCAGGATCGTACCCCAAGGTTTTTCAGGGGACTTCAAATATCCAAAAACATGTTTAACAATTTTGTCCCCCTTTGATTCCCACTTCTGATTTCACCCCCCGCATTGAGTGTTGGGGACCCCTGGGATGGCAAGAGTTATGTAGCCATTGCCCTCCCCTCTTTGGGGACCCCAAGAAGTAAGGGGCTAGGTAGCCACTTTGATTTCCTGCTTGCTTTGGCGATTTATCGACAATGCAGCAAACCCACATGGGGTACTTGGACCCCGAACCACGGTGGTGGTTGCTCCCCAGGGACTAGCCTGCCGGATTTAACTGGACATGGGTTCGGCGCACTTATTGGCTCGGCGTATTTCTTGGCTCGGTGTTCTTTCGGCTGGCTGATCAGCTGGCCAAACGTCCAGCCTACATTCGGCTAGCCGATCGGCTGGCCGAAAGTACGCTTTAATTTGTTACCCCCTGGGTTAGGGTTAGGGTTAGGGTTACAGTTAGCCTTTCCCCATTGTCATGGCCCAACAACATTGCACCGTGGTCCTAGCAAGTGCCCTCGCTTCTGCGGATGTTGAACTGTGCAATACAGATAGGGTAAGGGTTAGGGTTTGGGCATACACAGAGGAGGCAGAGAAGGTAGTGCACACACAAGGTGGTGCATACGCAAGGCGGCGCACACAAAAGGCAGCCTGTAGCCACCCCAAGAGTCTTGGTATTTAAGGGGGGTGCGGGGGCTGGCCCCTGCGTCGAGCAAAGCGAGCCGTCTATCAAGCGAAGTGAGGCAAAGCAAGGGCACATTTGGTAGTCCACACACAGGGCGGTGCATGCACAACACAGTGTACACACAAGGCGGTGCACACACAACGCGGCCTGTGGCCACCACAAGAGTCTTGTTATTTAAGGGGAGGATGGGGGCTGGCTCTTGCGTTGAGCGAAGTGAGCCGAAGCGAGCATTTCTGGCTTGAGCGCCGGAGGAGTGATACATTTTGATGTTGAATTCAGCTATTTCGCTTTATGCAGCGTGCTTTGGAGGAAAGTTTGCAGTCCACTCTGGTCTACTGGTGGGGTTTCTCTAGGGGAGGGTAAATCCGGGGTTAAAGTCTGGATAGTTAATACAAAAGTAGCGCGCCGCGCAAATCCTCCCCCAACACAAGGAAATCTTTGCACATGCAACGTTTGGTGGCCTTCAGCGTGGCTTGCAATGTTCACTCATCTGGCCTGCTATGCGGCCTTCGCTCAAAAGAATGTAGGACGTCACCGAAATTGCGGCGAATTTTAAAATTCAGCAGTGGCTGGCGTAGGCCAGCAAGTATTTAGGCTAGAGCTGAGTGGTTTGAGCTAATGTCGGTGGCTGCCCCCATGCCCCCCCCCCCCCCCATTGTAGCCGTCAGTACGGGTTGGGATGCTTCACCTGCAACAACGCCGAAACCAAATGTTGAAATTCATGGCCTGCCCTGCCCCTCCCCCACGGTCAGAAGAGGGGGCGATGGGTACCAGATGGGGCGGTGGGTGACGGTGTGAGGTCGTGTACGCAAGTGTGTGCACCTTGATTGATGTGTGCGGGGCAGTTGGGGCATTTATCTGGGTCCGCATTGTGCATTTAGCAATGAGATGGGATGTGAGTTTCAGGTTTGCAGTGGTTTGCAGCGTAGTTGTGTCTTTTGGAATCTGGGTGCTGCCCAATTTTGGCAGATTGAGTTTCAATCAGCACTGCTCAAAAGCCACACTGGCGGAGGGTACATGCCCAACCATGCCCCTTCAATGCAGGGCCCCGTCGAGGCACACAGCCATACACTTACCTTGGCGCAAGTTTTGTGGGATGTCCCCTCGATTTTATAGCACCCACGTCAGTACACAAGATGGCATTGATAACACAGGGGTCAAGTCTGGTCTGCAACCCACGGCATCCTCTTAGAATTTCATTGTTACCCCCTATGAATTTCATTGTTCCCCCCTATGAATTTCATTGGCCCCCCCTATGAATCACCTCGAAGAGAGGTTGTTAGATCAAGCGCAGGCGGACCTGTACACCCCCCTTTTTTTGGGGGTCGTTCGCGCAGCATACCCGAAGGCATGATATTGGATTTCTAACCCCTTGTAAAATCATTATTTTGCCTGACAAAAGGATCCCCAGTGGATTTTTTGTTTTTGAGGCCTCTATCCCGCTGAAACTGAATGCCACATTTTAGGGGGTGGGGGATGGGTGGGGGTCAAAAGTTTGTGCTTAGAAGGATTTGAACCAGGGTTGGGTGGAAAAGAATAATCAGTCAGTCAACCCACGCCAGTGATCGCCGGCCGGGAATCGAACCGACGACTTTTGAGGCGTTCGGCAAATGTTCCACCACTCGATCGCTGATTGCTCCGGTGATAATAGGGTTCCCCCACTGGTTGAGATGTACTCCACGACTGGAAAAAAAAGCCAAACTGTGTGTTTTTGCTTGCCTTTCTTCCCGCCTGCTTGCCCGACCGACTGCGTAACTTGACTGCTTGCCTTACTTACTGACTGATTGGCTGACTGCCAGCCTCTCTTCGAGGTGCCTTGCTGATGGCAATAGAATTTCATTGGTCCTCCCTACGAATTTCATTAGACCCCCCTATGAATTCCATTGGTCCCCCCTATAAATCACCTCGAAGAGAGGTTGTTAGATCAAGCGTAGGCGTGGGCGCCATATACCCCCCTTTTTGGGGGGTTGTTCACGTAGCACACCCCAAGGCATGATATTGGATGTCTAACCCCTTGTAAAGTCATTATTTTGCCTGACAAAATGATCCCCCAATGGATTTTTTGATTTTGAGCCCTCTATCCCCCTAAAACTGGCTACCACATTTTAGGGGGGTGGGG
The DNA here is from genome assembly GCA_964036045.1 of Eutreptiella sp. 'Long Island Sound 2002'. Classification (NCBI taxonomy): domain Eukaryota; phylum Euglenozoa; class Euglenophyceae; order Eutreptiales; family Eutreptiaceae; genus Eutreptiella; species Eutreptiella sp. 'Long Island Sound 2002'. The sequence goes on along the minus strand of OZ038379.1, from coordinate 144,822,617 downwards.
TGGGGGGTCAAAAGTTTGGGCTTAGGGGGCACACTTAGCGCATTGCGCGTGCAGTGCAACTATTTGGGCGTCTGGCCGTACTAGAGACCCATACTTTGAGATATTAGGGGCATAATTGTTGCCCCTAGCATGCGTTTTGACTTCTGATTCTTTCCCCTTGTTTGGGGACCCCTTTCCCTACTTTGTCACACATTATGTGGACAACATGCCCATCGCTTGTATAGGAGGCATCCTTTGTGATGTCCTCTTCAATCCGAAATATGCCGGTGGATATATAAAGTAACGGTTGCCATTGGTAGTCTTGGCAACATTGTTTGGATTTGTCCGTTGGCCCTAGAGACATCGGCGGATGTTCTCATTTGGGATCGCGAGGGGCCCAAAAGGGGAAAGGGAAATTATATGGATTATGAGATTGGCTGCATGGATGGTGCATACAAGGGGCACCTCCATGTGGTATGGCCCTTTATCAGTCAAAAGACTTTTTGACGGAGCGCCAAAAGGAATACAACGATGTGCATGGTTTCTATAGGGCACGGACTGAGCACTTGTTTGCACGCCTGTGGCATTGGGGCATTGTAAGGAACATATGGAGGGGATCCGGTACTGATTTGCATGAGTACGTGCGTGTACTCTTGCGTTTGCAGCAATTTTTGATTCGAAGACAAGTACGGTACCCTCAATATGGTCCATGGGAACATGTACCCGCACATGTATGGGCCGCACCTACACAGGAGGACAATGATGATGAGGATGTTGTGGGTGACGATGGGGACTTATGTGCCCTTTGTTGCACCAAGTATGACCCTGAGAAGATGTCCATGTGTGACAAGTGTCAGTTGCAATATTGTACGGATTGCATTGACACGCATACATGTGACAATGTCACGGTGCTTTAATTCAGCAACTGTGTCATGTTGTGCACACAAGTTGCTCATTCTGATTTTTTACTTACTGGACAATTGAACGGAAAGAAGGACATGTGTTGTTGAGAGTGGACATTTGGGGTTGCAACCATCGCTGTTCATGGCTTTCCGCATTTTGCATGATGTCTTATGTGGAGGGAAGGTAGCTTGCATTTGTCTTCAGCTGCGGTAGTTCGGGTGACCTAAATTTAGGGACCTTTGGAAGGGGTGGGCCTGGGGTCTCTTCGGGGGGGAACATAGTGTTAAAGTAGCGTGCACTGCAAGGGCTCCCCTCTGGAAGGATTTGAACCAGGGCCGGGTAAAAATAAAGCTGATGAGTTGACTGGTTGAAGCCGGCGTCGCCGGCCAGGATTCGAACCGACGCCCGGTTGGTCAGTTGACGAGTGTTCTACCACTCGACCATCCCCTGTTCTTGCAGGCATATGGTTCCCCACTGCTGGTAGCTGTAGACCGCCACTGAACAGAGGCAAAGTGTGTGTTTTTGCCTACCTGTCTGCCTGCCTGCCTGCCCGACTGACTGCCTGACTGACTGCTTGCCTGACTGACTGACTGATTGGCTGACTGTCAGCCTCTCTTCGAGGTGCCTTGCTGAAGGCAATAGAATTTCATTCGTCCCCGCTAGCAACTTCATTAGCCCCCCCTATGAAGTTCAGTGGTCAGTGTCTGGAGACATGGCCTCAGCCGATTGTGGACAGTGCCCCCGCTGCGGACTGCGGACTGCTCTGGGCGTTGTGCTGGCTCATTTAGGTGCACCTGTCTTCAGGGGTGGGCAGCATCCAAAAACACTGTGTCCACGTGTGTTTGGTGGAGCTTCGACATTTGCCGCCACTTTTGGTGCGGGGGCATCAGCGGACGGTGGGACAATCATCGCATTTGCCAGCGAACTTTTACGTCATGTGGTATTATATATCATGTGGCAGGAGCACCACTTCCCTTGTGGAGGCTGCTGCATATCGCCCCATTGCTCAACTCGAATTTGAGAGGTGTGCGCATGGGTGCGAGCCAGTTGCCCCGCGACGTTGCAGTGCCTTGTCCGACCTCTGCCAGTCAACCGCCGCTGCTGACGGCGGTTGAATGGTTTGTATCTGATAGCAGTTCTGGTCGCAACGGCCGTTGGTTCGCCATCCACCTGACCATGTTTCAGGTGCAGGGATTGGGCTCTCGCCCGGGTTGGAATCAATCTGATGGGGTGAAAAGTGGGGGGAAAGAGCAAAATTGAAGGAATTATGGGCATCATCAGCCGGAGGCCACAGGAGACTGGGGAGGAGAGAGAGTACTCTCGCTCTGTGTCTTTTTGCACAAGTGCATCCGCCCTCCATCCCTCCCACCTTTCCTTCGTTCCAGCCATAACAGCGACTCGAACTGTCCCTGGCCAGCCGGTGCACGCATATTATGAAGCGCAATGGCCCATCTCCAGGCTGCAACTTAAATC